>CM052803.1:950088-1059702 GCA_028533885.1 Nasua narica
GAGAACACGACACACACGCGGGGGGCTCTGGGAGTCGGGTAGAGATCGCGACACACACGGCGGGGGGGGCTCTAGGAGTCGGGTAGAGATCGCGACACACACGGCGGGGGGGGGCCTCTAGGAGTCGGGTAGAGAACACGACACACACGCGGGGGGCTCTGGGAGTCGGGTAGAGATCGCGACACACACGGCGGGGGGGGCTCTAGGAGTCGGGTAGAGATCGCGACACACACGGCGGGGGGGGGCCTCTAGGAGTCGGGTAGAGAACACGACACACACGCGGGGGGCTCTGGGAGTCGGGTAGAGATCGCGACACACACGCGGGGGGCTCTGGGAGTCGGGTAGAAATCATGCGTGTCCTGCAGCCTCGGGTTCTAACAGCATCGTCCGTCAGGCCGTCTGTCTGGTAGATGTGGATTGGGGCTTTTCCCTGTGCCAAGCTCCTGTCTAGGGGCAGAGAACTAATGTCGCGGCAACCCTGTGCTTTGTTCCAGTCAGAGACACATTCATCACTTCTGAAAGTTTGGCCCTTGCCTTAAGAAACATGTCGAGTATCTTCTAGGAGGGGGGATCGTGCCACACCTCGGGGTAACGGCAGGGAATATGATGAGCCTCCCTCCCCTGGTGCAGGGGAGAGAGGTGACCAACAACACGGTTAAAACAACCTCAGAAGTTCACCAGGCCTGAGAAGAAAATAAAGTAGAGAACTGGAAGGTGTTAATATGAAGACAAGGACTGTCTTCGGCGCGTGCTAAGGCCGTGGTGCTATCTGAGCAGAAGGCTGATCGGTAAACACGAGACTCCCTGGGGGAAGAGAAATCTAGGCAGAGGGAATAGCAGGTCCAAAGGTCCTGCGGCAACAACATGCCAGGTGTGTCGTGTGCAAGGGAGTCCAAGGTAACCGCATCGTGCAAGGCTTCATAAAACATGAGGCTTTGCTAACGAATTACTAATATTGATCCTAGTGCTGCTGATGGGCTTTCTCCTGTGAGTCAGACCAGGCCAGGAGCCGGGGTTATACGGATGCGTCAATTCAGACAGGCTCCCTCCCTTCGCGGAGCTCAGTTATTCTGAGGGGATACTGAGATTGATCAGATCGTCCAAAAACAGACGCCTTTCAAGAATATCGCATTTGTATTTAGTGCGTTTGCTCGGCTTGTGGCGTCTCCTTGTGCTGGGCGCCCGTGGACAAGGTGGATGACATTATCATCATTGCCCCAGATCAAAACATGAGGGCATGGAGGCACAGAACGGTTGGACAATCTCTGGCATATTCTGCCGCTAGCCAACAGCAGGGCTCAGGTTGAAACAGAAGCCACATGGCTTCCGGAGCCCAGGATTTCACCTGGTAGGGGTGCTCTTTGCACCCACGTTCTAGTCCCAAACCGGAAGCCAGTGTAGGCAGGGCATGTACACAGACAGCTGGCCAGACCCCAGTGTGGAAGATGATGTGCTAATATGGACGGGGCGCCATCGCTAAAGATAGCAGTGGGGGGAAGGGATTCTCGGTGTGGAAAGTTAAGCAGTCTGTGATGAGTGGAAGCTTCGTCTTTAGGGAAGAGTCTCCAAAGGAAGATCACTGGCTAGTCCACCAACCACCTCTGTCAAATTCTAGTTTATAAGATGCTGGACCATGTGTTCAATGCCATTACTATTATCTTACGAGGTAGGACCGATTAATATCCCGATTTTACCCAAAAGGAGTTCGACCCGCCAAGTCTCAGAGAGATGGAAACACCTGCCCAAGAACCTACAGTTTTTCCTATAGTTTCTCAATCGAGGTGAAATGCACACAACGTAAAATCTGTGTTCCAGTTCAGTGGAGGTAAGGAGGCAAGCACACTCTGTGGTGAGGCACCCGTCACCACCCTCCCTCCGAACAACTCCCTTCATCCGGCAGAACTAAAGTCGTGTCCCGGTCGCCGCTCCCCCAGCCCCGGGCGCCCCCCATCCTGCTGGCCGCCTCGGATTCTGACCGCTCCAAGGACCTCGGAGAAGGGGGCTCGCACGGTGCTGGGCGTTCTGTGACTTTTTAGTTCACACGTGGAGTCCTCAGGCCCACGCACGCCGTGGGGCGTGCCGGAACTTCCCCCCCTCTTGAGGCGGAACGATATTCCGCGGGGTGCACGCCCCCGCTTTGCTTGTCCGACGTCTGTCGGCGGCCTTCGGGCTGCTGAATGACTCTGCGTGAACGTGGGTGTACAGGCACGTCTTCGAGACCTCGCTTTCGACCCTCTGGGAAATGTACCTAGAACCAAAGTTGCTGGATCCTATGGTAATTCCGTGCTGGGCTGTTTTCAGGAACCGCCAGGCCGTTTTCCGCAACAGCCGCACCATTTCGTATTCCCACGGGCCGTGCACAGGGGAAGGACCCATATTTTTAGTTATTCACAGATAACGCAAGGGAAACTAGCGAATTCCAGGCGGGGATTTTAAACACACACTCGGTTTAATACAAGATTCCAGAATATTTCCTCCTCTGAGGTTCTCTCTGCTGATTTGCAGCTACTGACACCTCCCCAGCCCAGCAGCAGTTTCCATGGTAACAGCCTGCATTTGTCTGGGTTGCTAAGGAACCAAAGGGCCCCGAGGGGGAGGGACAGGCTGCAGCCAGGCCGGGTGAGGGATGGGGAGCCTGGGGGCCTCAGCAGCGGTTCCCGCACATCCTCTGTGCTTGTCCTTCCACGGTGTCTGCGCAAGGGCACGACGTTGGCTCTGAGCTCCCAGGGTCTAGCAAGCCCCACATCTTCGCACCAGAAGTGGCCGGTGACATAAACATTCAGTGTCCTCACCACAGTCTCCTCCCTCCTTTTACTTATTCACTCAACAAACACGTACTGAGAGCCCACTCTGGTAAGTTAATGTGCCCGACCCTGGGACCACCATGACGAGGAAGACACAGGTACGACACTGACAGATATCAGAATGCGCTGCCCTCCGAAACACGCCACGTGGGGATGTGGGCTACCCTGCGCTGCAGGCCCTTGGAAAAGAGCAAACGCAGGGAGGGGCTTTCTCTGAGCCCCCCGCCCGCCTGCCGTCCAGATCCCCATGTCAGGACAGGAGCTCAGTGTCATCGGTCCCTCTGGGGAGTTTAACCCCCCCGGGAAAGACCGGCTCTTGTCACAGGAGGGCTGGCCAGAAGTAGACACCATCCCCCAGACAGACCGGCACAAGCCATCACACCTTCTTTCCTAAAAGCCATTCGCTCTCCCCGGAAAGGCCCCCGTCCCTGTCCCTCTCCCCATTGGGATGGTGTGCAAGCCTGCGTCCCAGGCCACCTCCAGGAGTTCCTGTTTGCCTGGAACTCTCCCAGGTGTAGGTGAGGCGTGCCCGTATAGCGTCTCTTACCCTTCCTAACCTGTCCTCCGTTACCGGGGTCTCAGCCAGGAGCGCCGAAGGGCAGGGAGAAGGTGCTCTTTCCTCCCCTGCAGTGTTTGCTTCGTTTGTTTGGTTTTCTACACAAGCCTGCTTGGCGATGCTTCTAATCGGAACCTCATCCTAGAGCTGTCCGCTGTAGGCGCATCCTGGGCTAGCTGGCGGGAGCAGGACGGGGAGAAAGGCCGGCCTCCCTGGAGATGACCGCTGTGGGCCGGGGTCAGCCCTGGCCAGGTAGACGGTGCCTCAGCAGAGCTCACAGATCTCAGTTCTTATCACAAAGCAGCCCTGGAAGCCCCACGGCTTGACACGCTGTAGGTGACCCTGGTGCAGACACCTGTCAAAACCCACTGGCCGCAGGCTTACAACAGGTACCCTTCATCGGATGTAAACTACACACCAAGAAGTTGATTTAAAAAAAAAGCATTCTGGGGCAGGGTCAGAATCGGACTATCTGGGGCTCTGTGGACCCCTAAAGAAATCCCTAGTGTCAAAAAAGAAAAAAAGCCTCTGACAGAAGCGGCATCTTCCGACCAGTCCCAGGTGGACTGCGATGAGCCCTCTGTCTGCAGGGGTGGGGCGGGTGGGCCCCATGCATGGTGCGCGCCCCAGGGGGACTTCGGGAGAGGCGGGGGCTCAGGGCGTCAGTGGGAGGAGGTGAGCCGGTCAGTCGGCGTGCATGTGGCGGGCTGTGATTCTCCCCGGGAGCTGGGTCGCTCAGGGGGCAGCCTCTCCTGTGAGCCCCACCCCGGCCCTATGCGCCGAGAGACCTAAACATCGTGGGACGCTGAGGGGTGAACAGCACGGTTAGGGCAGGCGGACCGGTGGGTCAGTGAGCAAGCAGGCGGGCGGGTGAGCGGACAGACGGACGGGTTTGAATGACAACTCCACAGATTTCCTCCCCGAACTGAGAAGAAAATTATAAGTGGAAATGAGGTACGTGACACCCCTCCCCCAGCACGGAGTGGTTCCTTGAGGCCCAGGTAGTCCTTCATTCCAAACACCTATTAAGTTCCTGCTGTATGCTGGGCCACGATTGTGAGATCACACACAATCTTTAGCCACATTCTGGAACATTCCAGGTTCTCTGGATCTCTTCTCCGTCCGTCCCCTCCTCCCAACTGCAGCTGTTTTCATGGCAACAGCATCGGCCAATCACCGCTGAAGGAGAAGAGGCTGGCTTGCTGACTTCCAGCGAGGGTCCCCGGGGACGGGGACGGGGACAGGGACGGGGACGGGAGAGTCATCACAAACTCGGGAGCCTGCCCATCACAATGTAGGGGGTGCTGTGGGATGCTGGGGGAGGGGCGACCCTACTGAGGAACTGCTCATCGGCCCCAAGCCCCAGGGACGCATCAAGGTGACCTGTCCTCCTTGGGTGCTCCCTGAGTCAGTCAACAAACACCAAGCCCAGCGGTGTGCTGGGCACTGTCCGAGGCAGTGGGACTAGAAAGGGAAGTCACGACCCGTACCGATTTGACTTTCCTAGGCCTTGAGCAGTCAGAAGAATCATTCATTCATTTCCGCCTGCGACAGGGATCTGGGGATCCGGGGTGTCCACTGCGGGCTAGGTGCTGTGCTGCACACGGGGGCGGCCGTGTGGGGCGGGACAGGGGCCACACCCTCCCAGACTTCATCTAGCGGGAGACACCGGAAGAGAGTCAGGGGCGAGAAACGTCAGGAATAGGGCAAAGGCAGAGGGTGGGAATAGGGACGGGCGTGGGGGGAGCGGAGAGGAGGAGGGAGGACCCCATGAGCGATGTGACGGGAGAGCAGGGGAGGCTGGAAGTCCAGGCGAGGATGCTCTTCCTGGCTTGCCCAGGGCCGCCTTCCGGCCGTGTCCTCACTCGGTGGGGAGAACGCTTTGGGTCTCCCCCTCTTCTTCCGAACACCACTAATCCCACCCCCATGACCTCGTCTAAACCTACTCACCCCCACAGCCCACAGCCCAATACCAGCACACTTGGGGAGTCAGGGCTTCAACGTGAGTTTTGGGGGGATGCCATACAGCCCATACGGGTACCTTGGGGGGACCAGGAGAACTCAGTCCTGCACTTCGTTTGGGAGCTGCCCCACCTGTCAATGCAAATATGAAGCGGAACACAGACGAAAAGGCAGCTTCAGCCTGAGCCGCAGAGGGTGTCCACAAAGGCAGTGACCTGCACGTGAAGAAGGAAGCTGCCACTCCTGTGACACGGCCACACCGCAGAAAACGCAGGATGCCCGGGGGCGAGCGGGGATCGCAGCCTTCAGCCTCAGGGAACCGAATTCTACCAACAACTGCACGGTGTTGGAAAAGGACCTCGGGACCCTGAAGGGGACACAGCCCACCTGCGAGACCCCCGTCCCCTCCCAGTAAGCCCAGGTAATACAGGACCCGTCGGCTGACCAGACGGGTGGACCTTTGAGAAGAGATGCACTCCCGGCCCCCGGTCAGGCTCCCTGTCGAGGAAACTAACTGACACGGCCAGCCGACCTGAATTCCAGGAGCGCGACACCCGTCCTCCCAAGTCGCCATGCTAAAGAGGGGGGCTATCGGGACTTTCTGTCTTTCCAGAGACTGTTACCTCAGGAAAGGGAAGTGGAGAGAGTCTGCCTGAAAACAAGAATCTATATGGCACACTCCCTTCGCCAATGGCAAGCTGAGGAGGACCCACGGGGACACCTGCCTGGACCGGATCTGGCCCGAGGTGGGCGCCGTGTCCACCCCTAGCGAGGAACCAGGGGCAGCGGTCTTACAGGGGACAAAGACCCATAGTTTTATTGATTCATTTATTGCCATTTCAGAGCCTGGAAAATTCCAGGCTCCCAGGCTCTCTCAGCTCCTTGGCAGCCCCTCCCTCCCTGTGCTGTGGTTTCCATGGCAATAGCAGAGCCAGCTCCTGATGCAGAGGCTGGTTAAGGCCCCCAGGAAACCAGCCAGGGCTCCTCGGAGCTGAGGAGACCCTTAAAGGTGCAGACATCTCGCCAACAGTCGATGCACATTTAAAAAGTGTTTTATGGTGGTAAAGCATACGTGCGCTAAAATTTACCCTTTCCACCATTTTTTAGGCACATGGGTCCGTGGGACCGAGCGCATTCACACTGTCATGCACCATCCCCAAACCGAAACCGTCCCCATTAGCCCGCAGCTCCCCCTCCTCCCCCAGCCCTCACAGCCACCACTCCACCTCCGTGGCTCCCAATTCCACAGCTCTAGGCCGTAGTGAGTGACGGGGGGGGGGGGGGTTGAGGAGGGGTTTCTTCCCTCTTAAGGCTGAACCATGGTCCCGCACATGGATGTGCCACGTTTGCTCATCCCTTCACCCCTCAGTGGACACGGGGCTGTTTCCACGTTTTGGCCACTGTGAACACGGGTGTGCAGACGTCTCGAGCTCTCTGGGATGCAGACCCAGAAGCGGAATTGCTGGGTCTCACGGCAATTCTATGCTTCATGGTTCCAGGCCCTGCCATGATGTTCTCCCCGGCGGCTGCCGGCGCTTTCCGGATGGGCACGAGCTCCCGCCAACTCTGTGTCACTGCAGGTGTTTAGCTGAGTAGCGGTCACCACTGCTGGTGCCATAAACACCATGTCTTACCATCCGATCTTCATACGTTTCTTTCTTTGTTTGTTTTAAGGCATCTCCATGCCCAACGTGAGGCTCGAACTCACAACTCGAGACCGAGCGCTGGGTGCTGAACCCACTGAACCCGCCAGGCGCCCCCAGGATTCACTGGTTCAATTTTTGTCCCGGCGCTCACTCCTTCAGCACTATTTACTGCGCAGACAAGCTGCTAGGCTTGGAAGGTAAACGATGCCCGAGAGCAGCCTCGCTGTCGTGGGGCTCTACTCGCCTGGACGTGAGTCTCCTCATCCGTGAAATGAGCACGACGCAGGCTCCGCCCCCGAGAGGGACACCTAAGACCAGACGACCCGTATGTGTAGGGCCCGGTGTGCGGGAGCCCTGCCCCGGCCCCAGGAGCACATGCGGGGTGCGCACGCCCGCGCTCCAGCAGGCGGGCAGGCACCTGTCTCAGGACCACGGCCTCCGCCTCAGCTTTCCCTCCCACGCGCCCCATGCTCCCGTCACGGGGTCCTGACAAGGCGGGCTCACGGACTCCCCCGGAGCTCACCGGGGTCCCTGACGTCCCGCCCAGCACCTCATCACTGGGCTCTAAATGTTGCCGCCGCTTTTTGGGTGGCTTCAGAATGGCTGTGCTCTTGCTGGGGGGCGTCCCTTGAGGAGTTCCCATGGCTCACAGGGTGAACAAATAACGAATTCTGGCCCGGGAGGTGAGCTCGCTGCAGGCAGGGTTAGGACTGCGCCTCGAACCCGCGCCTCAAGCCATAGGCGGCGCCGCCTCCTGTCACAACCGGGAACCGTTAACGAACCGTTAACGCGTGTGTGTGCGCGCCGCTGCACTCTGATCCGACGCCGCCGCGTGCCCGGGGAGCCCTGTGGACAGACAGGCCCGTCTCGGAGGCGCCCACCGGCGGGGGACCCACCCCGCGCGACCCCCCAAACCTCACATCCCACAGTGGAACGAATCTCCCAGCACAAACCCGTCCTTGAACCGCCTTCCCCCCTTTCAGCTCGTCGATGCCACGCTTGGTCTCACGAAGAGACACTGTGAGTCTTGTTTCCAGATGGGCACACAGCCTCTTTTTGAGGCTCTGTTTTCAGTTCATACTTTCAAAGTTTGTTGATTTGGGAGTTCAAGGCCCTCCCTGGCCCGTGGACAGCCGGGCAGTTCCTGGAACGGCCCTGTGCGGGTGTGAAGGGGCATCTGTGAGCGGAGACACAGAAGAAAGCCTCTCTTTCTGCTGTGTGAAAGGGTGGGGTGCGGGGCGCCCGGCCTCCCGCCGCTCGGCCCTCTCCTTCCTTCCTGCCCCGAACCTGTGAACAGCCAAGTCTTGTGCTTGAGACAGGAGCCTGCGGCCTCCCCACGCGCTCCCAGGACAGCCCGGGACCGCGCTCAGCAAGTTCCCGTCCAACAGCATTTCCCGAACACATCCCTTCTGTGCGTGGAATGAAGCGAGAAGAACTCGACGCTGTGCCTGTGGCCTGCGGCTGCGTGCGTGTGTGCTGAGCGTGTGGGCGCCCTGCGGAGACCCCCACCCTCGAGCGGGCACCGCCCCTCCCCTCCTTCCCTGCTCCTCTCCACCCAGCCCCAGCCAGTCTCCACATTCCTAAATCCGAAGGCTCCATCTGTCCTCGTGCCTCAGCTCACAGGCCGGGACCGTCTCCCGGGGAAACTAACCTCCCCAAGGTCTTTGTCTTCCTCCTCCAGGGGCTCCTCCAAGCTGCGGAGGCTCCGGACGGGGTCCAGGCCCACCTTTCTGGTCGGCACTGGTCACTACTGCTGCTAACACGTCACCCCCACATTCAGGGCGGCAAGCGGCAGTGCCTATGATGTTGGGAAGTGGGAGTGGTTCGGGCTCACGGTCCCTCCTGGGGTTGCCGTGGCGCTGACCGGGGCTGCCCTCAGCCGAAGGCCCGACTGGGGCTGGACGGTAGGTCAAGGTGGCGTCCTTACAGTCCTGGCAAGTTATGCTGCTGGGGTCAGGAAGCCTCAGAGGGCCGACCGCCTCAGTGCCACACGACGCAGTTTCCACCAGAGCAAGCGAGCCAGGAGAGAGCACGCCGGCCGCCGCCATGCCCTTATAACCCCACCTTGGACACCACACACGGACGGTTCTGGGGCGTCCTGCTGGTCCCGCGGGTCGGCCGGTTGTGTCCTCCTCGGGAAGGGACTGCACCGAGGCTCGAAGACCAGGACGATGAGTCACCAGGCCCCCCTCAGCAGTCGGCCTCCGCGTCCTTTCTACCCCCTCGGAGCTGCCCTCACCCAGAGCCTCCAGCCCTGATTTTCGATTTGAATTCCTCCCTCTGTGACATCTTTCCAGGAACGTTCAACTGGCGTCTTCAGCTAAAAATCAAAATGAATGCCAAAAATAAAAAGCCACGATGGAAGGGTGGAATGTCAAAAATTTAAATGAAGTCCAGTGTGTGCTGAGCCATAACGAAGCTTGGGGCTAAGGAAAAAATGTGAGTTCCTATACATGTGGGGTTTTTTTTTTTTATAAAGATTTATTTTTAAAGATTTTATTTATTTGCCAGAGAGAGGGCACAAGCAGGGGGAGAAGTAGGCAGAGGGAGAAGCAGGCTCCCCACTGAGCAGGGAGGCCCACGTGGGACTCGATTGCAGGACCCTGAGACCATGACCTGAGCTGAAGGCAGATGTTCAACCGATTGACCCACCCAGGTGTCCCTGTATATGTGTTTTTATGTAAAATTTCAATGGTTGATTTTTTTCCCCAGAACATTGAAAAAATACTGAAAAACTGAAACTATGTTAAAACTTACAACATTATCTGAGGTTTAAACAGCTTAGTTAGACAAAAGAAAAAAAGAAACTCAGAAGTAGTGTAATTTTACTTTACTGGACTTAATGGAAGCAAATTCATCAATAATATATTTAAAATCTATCTTTGAAAAAAAATTACCCCTTAAAAATACATTTAAGGGGCACCTGGGTGGCTGCGTTAGTTAAGCATCTGCCTTCGGCTCAGGTCAGGATCCCGGGGTCCTGGGATTGAGCCCCACGAGCCCCACATCCCTGAGCTGAGAGCTTGCTTCTCCCTCTCTCCCCCTCTCTCTCCAATAAATAAATAAATAAATAAAATATTTGGGGGGGGAAGAAGTGATAGATACCGTGAGGAAATTAAAAAAATATATTGAAAATACATAAAGGTGGGGTACCCGGCTGGCTAAGTTGGTAGAGCGTGTGACCCTTGATCTTGGGGTCGAGAGTTCAAGGCCCCTGTTGGGTGTAGAGGTTACTTTTAAGAAAATTAAATAAATAAACTAAACCTCCTTTAATAAATAAATAAAATGTTAGTATCTGGTTCATCACGAGGGGTTTTCATTAGTGGTTTTTAAATATTGCCTGAGACGTTTGCCTTGAGGACTGAATGCTGCGTGCTGTAAGCTCGGCGTGCCGTAAGCTCGCGTGAACCCCGAGAGGCAGGTTCTCTTTCCTTCAAATGAGGCAAGAACCGGACAGGACCACCCTTCTCTCCTCTGTGCCCAGGAGCTCGTTGGTGAAGGGACAGCCTCGTCACTCAGCTGGCAGCTGTGCCCTGGGTGTGCAACATAAGGCTCGTGCGGCACGCTGGGCACACAGCGAGCGCAGTACACGTTAGTTATCGGCTCATAATGATAGTCATTGTGGTGACGATGAGGGTGATATGCCAGCAACCAGGGCCCCCAGCCAGACCTGAAACTGCTCGACTCTAAAAACACCAGGATTCTTCATCTCAGGGACTCGCCCCACCATCTAAGACATGCATTTCTTCCTGTCTCCTGGCCACCTCACTAATGGAGGCCCCCTGTCATCTGTGGGCCCGGTCCCTGGCCCGGCGGCCACACAGCCCAGAGAAGTCACTGAATACATATTTGTTCTTCTTGCAGTTTATTTTTGTGTGGCTGTTTGATCTCTTTCTCCCGGTGGCCTTGGAGTCCCAAGAAGGCAGTGACCACACCTGCTCCATGCCCTGGTGATCTCCAGTGTCCTGGACAAAGCCCGATGTATAGTAAATGTTCAATTAATATTGATGATGCTAACAATGTTAAAACTTCTAACAGCTAAATTGCAAATCCCCCCATTCCTACCATCGACGAGGCCTTCCTGATGCACGCCCACCCCCTCCTCTTCCTCACTCTGCCTAATAGCACTTCAGCCGCTATGGTCTCATTGCCCGTCCTTGAATGTGTTCAATGTGTTTCTACCCCAGGGCCTTTGCACGTATTGTACCCTCTTCCTGGAATGTTCTTTTCCCATGACTTGCTGCCTGGCTTTACTCCTCTCTCTTTTTATTTATCACAGCCTGAGAGAGGCCGCCTTTGACCACTCCATCACTTCGATGCCAGTCACCCTCTCATCCACTAACTCTCTTGTTCTTTATCGGAGCGCACAAATCGTATTTAGTTTGTGGTCTGTCTCCTCCCTCAGAAAGCAAGCACCATGAGCGTTTTCAGGGCGGGTTCTTCCACATCACTGTGGCCTCTCTCGACCTTGGCACTACTGGCGTTCGGGACTGGGTCGGTCCCTGTTGTCGGGGGCTGGCGTCCTGTATGCTGCATGATGTTGGGCAGCGTCCCTGCCTCCATGCACTAGATGCTAACAGCACCTGCCCCCTTTGCTGTGGCAACCAGAATATTCCCGGTTGCCTCCTTGGGGAAGAAAAATGCCCCCAGCTGAAAAGGACTGTTCTATCCCTGAATCCTAGAACGGGATCTGCCATTACTGTTGGCGTGAAATCCATAGTCTACAAATGAATAATTGTAGCAGCTAATGCTTGCCCCACAGTGCTCTTGGGGGACTTGCCTTGTCAAAGGCTGCAAGGCCGATTAGGCGACATTCTACCAACACCCAACAGCGCATTTTAAGCTCCAGAAAGAACATGCCGGGGCTTCTGGCAGAGGACCCGAGGTTTGAGCCCTCCCCACGCCTCCGGTGCTCTTCTCCCCGAAGACCTTTGCAGAACAAAGGCCACACTTGCCTGTTGCCATGGGAACCGCAGCTGAGGGTTAGGGGGGAGGGGAGGGGCCTGCAGAATTGCTGGGACACAGAGAGAGAGAGAAGTGGGGGGGCCCAGGGCACGGAAACATCCAGGCTCTAGAGGCAAATGTGAGTTTGAGGACATCCTCGCACACATGCCACGTGGTAGGAGTTTGTGGAAAGAACAAGATTCATTTGCCTCACCCCTGCCCAACCAGAACACGCACACTCTCTGCTCTATCTGCAACGTGAGAAACGTTTTCTCCTTGCAAGGGAGAAACGGGAGGGATCTGTATTTGATTCTCCGGAGAACTGCACTAGCCCAGGCCTGCCTGTGAAGTGAATTTTGGGGAGCGGAACTCGAATACATAACCAAATGCTTTCATAAAGAAGAGGAAGGAAACGATGCCAGGCACGCAGGCATGACGAAAATGTGCCGGCGCTGTGGACCCAGGTGTGAGGACAAGTTCGGGCCGCGTCCCGGGGGTCCTTCCGGTGAATCGTGGAACCTGCGAGGTGCCCTGGGGACCCCGACACCCATGGTGTTAAGTACCCTTCAGGGACGCAGGTTGCTCTATAGGAAAGCACCCTCCTGTTTTTGCCGCAAGCACTCCATGGCCCGTCTTAATTCATTGGGTCATAAATGCCACCACTCTGACCACGAGGTCACATCGTGCACTCGTGAATTTCGGGAGCAGCACTGCTGGGTCGGAGGGCGAACGTATTTTAAACTTTCCCAAAAAGACCAGACAGAGAGGCTGCACCCCGCAGGTGCCCACCGCCCGCTGCAGGAAAGGGCCTGCTTCCCCAGCCCCGTCCACGGCGCGGTGTCATCTCTGCCTACCTGGTGCGGCGGACACCGTGTCCCGGCTCGGCCTGGCATCCCGCCTGCGGCTCACAAGAGAGAGGAGACTCTATTCTTGTTCTCGCGCGCTGGGGGTTCGGCTCTGTGAACGGCTTTTCCGATCCTTTGTCCGGGGTTTCCATTTTGTGTGTCTGACAGTTTCCCACTGGCCTGAAACACAATTCATCTATGTAAGTGACACACGTCCACGTCCCCTTGGCTCTCACATCGGCCGCAAGGACGCTAACCAGCTGGGTTTTCATTCTCAACTTGTGGCTTTCCCCGGTTACACACACATAGACGCTTTTTTAAAGAATTGTGCTGCAATACATATAATGACATAAAATGTACCATCTTAACCCGTTTTTCCCCATCTTAACCATTTTTAAGGATATGGTCCAGTTAAGGTTCATTCACATTGTTGTGCAACCGTCCCCACCGACCATCTCCAGAACTTTCCATCTTGTGAAACCGACACTGTCCCCATGAAACGACAACTCCCCGTCCCCTCCCCCAGCCCCTGGCACCACCGCCAACCTTCGGTCTCTGGGAATCTGACTACCCTAAATACCTCATATAAATGGAATCATAACACTGTCCTTCTTTACTGGCCTACGCGACCTGGCAGAACGTCCTCAAGCTCCATGCGTGTCGTGGCGCGCGTCAGGATTTCCTCCCTTCCCTCCTTTTCCTTTCTTTCTAAGATTTATTTATTTGGGAGGAGGGGAGGGGCAGAGGGAGAGACACACAGACAGAGACAGAGTTGGAGAAGACCTCAAGCAGACTCCATGCTGAGCAAAGAGCCCAGTTCGGGGCTGGATCCCGGGACGCTGAGATCAGGGCCTGAGCCGAAATCAGGCGGTGGACGCCTAACCGACTGAGCCGCCCAGGCACCCCTCCTTTCTTTTTAAGTTTAACAGCACTCCCTTGTGCAGAGACCCTGCGTTTGGTCCATCTGCTTGTTCACGGACGGATGCCCAAGGACGGGTTGCGTGCACGTCTTGGCTCCTGGGAAGCACGCGGCTCTGAACGCGGGTGCCCAGACGCCTCTTTACGGCCCTGCTTCCGGTTCTTCTGGGTGTGCGCGCACAGCCTGAATCGCTGGGTCAGAGGCAGCTTTGTTTGTCCCTTTCTGAGGCCCCTCCACGCTGTTTTCCACAGTGGGTGCCTCAGGTTGCACGCCCACCGACAGCGCGCGAGGGTGGCTGCTTCCCCACGTCCTCCCCGATACTTGATATCTGCTGGGTTTTCTGGGTTTTTTTGGTATTTTTTAAACAGTCACATCGTAATGGGTGAGGTGGCACCTCAGTGGTTTTAGGTGGTCAGCTTCCAGTGCTTCTGCGAGCCGCTCATGCGTCCTTGCCTCTCCGTGGTGGTGAGAACGCGGGCGCGTCGAGCCCCATACTGAGCAGGGGAAAGGAGGCCACAGTGTACTCCACGCCCAAGGGAAACCGGGTCCCACCACGAGGTGCTGGCGCCGGCTGCTCACCGGGGAGCCCCAGCCAGAATTAAACTGAAAAGATGGTTCAGATGGGAGAAGACTTTGTCCTGAGGCTCAGGGCCCTCTGGACGGGGCTCCAAGAACGTCAACATTCAGTCCGCGTGCCAGAGAAATCAACCGACTTCAGACTTCTCCCTGATTAATGAGCTGAGCGCCAGACTGCAGTCCAGGCTCTCTGTACTGCCTTCTAACTGGAGAAGGGAATGGCTTTCTCGGAAACGGGAAAACGTAGCCAGTATTCTGGAGACATTCATTCCCAAACGTGTTTGAGACTAGTCGACCGTTCTGCAGACGCCGTCCCCGGGGCCAACTGCAAAGGAATTTCTCTCCACTTTTCCGGCATGAAAATCCTGACTCCAGTGTTCTCCTGGCTCTGGCTCCTGTGCCGAGCGACTTTCCCGGGACCCCGTGGGCATCAAGCGTTTCGAGCCCACTTCTAAAATCTGGGGTTATGTTGAATTAAAGTAAAAATCAACGGGAGTAACCCTAACCAGAGTTGTGTGTGTAAAATGCTCGGGATGTGCTAAGTGAGAAATCTTTACGGTTTTGTGACCTAACTTTCTGTGGATGCGTTTGTAAATCCACATACAGAAACAGACCTAAAAGGAGTCCCTGTTAATTCTTTTCCTCCACCTCCTCCTCTTGCCACCTTTGCTATGAGTAAGGACTCCCCTTATTTATCGTTGAGGCATGCTGGTTAGTGGGACGGCAGAGAACGCCTTCTGGACAGTGAAAGTTCATCCCCAGAGGCCACAGTGGACCCTGGAGTCCGGGGGCGGCAGTGTCTGTGTCCTCCCCAGAGCAGCCTGTGGCCGGCCTCTACGAGTCTGCCCACAGAGCCTCCACAGGGACCTCCAGCCTGCCTGCCTCCCTGAAGATCTACCTGCCATCCCCCCAATGCCTCTCTCCACGGCTGGAGTCACGCTGGCTTCTGTTGCTCACTGCCAAGAATGCCGGCTGTTACACCAGCATCTCCTTGAGCCCGTGTCCAAAAGTCCCCGTGTGGGGACGACTTGCCCAGATCTTGCCTCTGCATGAAGTTGCACAGGATGCCCCTTCTCCGGGAGGGTGCAGCTTCCCACCTCCATGCCCAGCTCAGTGGGATAGGACGGTGTGGATTTCAATCCTTTTAGCTGCCCCCTCGATTATCACCCTTGTGCAATGGACAGCCTGCACAACTCTACACGAAGCCCCATGGCCTGCCTACTCATTTTCAATCTTTAGGAAGGAAAAGAAAGTCTTCCTACTCCTCCTACTGAAAACATGTCCTTTGTGTTCATTGAGCACCTACTGTATGCGAACCATAAACATGCGCGTGGAGTTCAATCTCAGAATCTCAGACCCGTCTGTGAGTCTAGTGTTCTTAAAGCCCCATTTTTCTTAAAAGCCCCATCAAAGCCGATAAGCAATATAATGTATATTTATACTTACAAAGGCTAACTAATAAAACCCCAAGTGCTGTCCCAGGCCTAAAAACGTTCTCTGAACCAGACAAGGAAACTGAGGCTTGAAGAGAAGAAAGAGATGGCATGATGGGTTGGAACCAGTGTCCCCACATTTAACCACGATGCTGAGTGGCCTTCCTCCTCTCCTCTGCCTCAGGGACCTCTGTCTCTCGGGGCTGTTAGAGGTGGATGGAGGGCACACAGCATGTGGAGCTCACAGAGCGCAGAGGAATCAGCCGACTGGGCGGAACACGTCCTTGTGACTAATATCACCATCACCACTGCTGCCTCTGACCCCCTCCCAACCCTGGTATTCACAGCCCCTGTCCACGAGGCACCCCCCACCAAGCCCCAAACCCGCACTGAATGCCTCTCTCTGTGGCCCTCTCCTGGAGGTGGGACCTGGCACCAGCGGGGTCACCTCCGCATGTTTGCCAGTGGGATTCCCCTCTCTCCTGGGGACTCTGAGTCTCGCGGACGCCTCCGTCCTCCCTCGTGTCATCGAGCGATGGCCGTGCTTACCACAAAGAGCAC
Organism: Nasua narica; assembly: GCA_028533885.1. Taxonomy (NCBI): domain Eukaryota; kingdom Metazoa; phylum Chordata; class Mammalia; order Carnivora; family Procyonidae; genus Nasua; species Nasua narica. The sequence goes on from CM052803.1 coordinate 966,335, forward strand.
TCTAGATTAATACTTCCAGGGGTGAATTAACACGATCCACAGTGCCTTCCATGGTGACCTGACCCTCCCCACTGCCGACTTCACCTCTCACATTCTGCTAGCTCAAGCTGCCGGAGGGGGGGGGCTGCTGCCTTCCTAGGACGCCCCCACATGTCCCCTGACAGCCTGGGCCCCCTTCCCTCATCCTGGTGCACCCCCTTCCCTTACGCAGCCGCTCAATTCCTGGGCTCTCCCGGGCTCTCCCCACTGATCGTCCATCGGCCTGCCTGGCCTCTCCCGATCCCCTCACCGGGGCTCTCTTCCGTCACCGCTCGAATCACGGGACAGCGACCTGGGTTCTCCTGCCCACGGTCCACAGCCCCACCAGGAGAAAAGCCCCGGAAGCAGGGGTTTCCTCCTGTCTGATTTCTGCCACATCTGCACCCCTGGCCCGTCACCTGGTACGTGGGGGGAGGGGCTTGGTACATATTTGTCTCATGATTAAACGCCTGCTTCAGGGGAACAGATGTCTCGGATTTGAGGGCCTCAGGGCGGAGACCGCTTGTTTTTCTCACCATCGCATCCCTGGCTTCAGGAAGAGTGGGGCTTAATCAATATGTAGAATGAGTCAGTGAGCACTGAAAGGCTAAGACTGACAGCCCCGGTTCTTGGGGGAGGTTTGTGAGCTCTTCTAAGGCCTCAGGGACCCAAAGAGCTGGCTCTGTGTTCTTACCCAGTGACCCCCATCTAATGACGGGTGAATGTGCACAAAGAAGGGGCCGCGGCAGCCGTGGGGGAGGGGCTGCAGGTGGGAGCCCCCTGCCCCCGCCCCCCTCCCGGCTGGGTCTCTGGGGGGGGGCACCTCCTTGTCTGTGTTCTCTCAAGAGCTGTCACCTGACTGAGCCGCAGAGGCAGGCTCCCGCCGTTGCCATGGAAACCGCAGTGGCTCCTGGAAGGAGCGGGGAGGGGGCTGGAGCCCGAGAGCCTAAGGAGTACTGGAAATTTCCAGCCCTGGAGGCCAACCGTGCTGGGGTCACAGTGCCCAGCCACCCCAAAGCAGGTGCTTGCTGGAAGTGATGGTCTCGGCTCCCAGTATCTTGTCCTCACGGCTGCGCGTTCCCAGGAGAACCGCACCCCCACACGGCCCATCTCACCCACAGGAGCCGTGTCCCCCGAATCCTAAGTAATGCCGGCTACGAGTAGCAGTAGCGTGGCGAGCAGGGACAGAGAAGAGAAAGAATCGGGTGTGGGGGGGTCTAAGACCTAATAATCGTGCTGCCACTCGTATCCACTCTCTCCTGCTTAGAAGCTGCCCTTCCTAACCCATCGTCGTGCACAGTGCTCGTGGGGGGACGGGCAGGTCGGCACCCGGTCTCCCCTTCACAAGCCTGGCTGTCCCCGGCACAGAGTTGGCTCGACCTACACCCGCACGAGTTTCTCGCAGGGCGCGGACCTCAGGCTGGGTTTCCTGAGCGCTAGGGGAACGTGCCCTGCCAGCTGTCCTAGATAACCTCACAGCGCTGCTCGAGGTGGCCTCGGACTTCTAGTCGGTTTCGTCACCCGCTGGAACCGACGCCCTCCGAGAACAAACACACTGTGGTTTTCATTTCTGCCGTGTCCTCACCTCCGTCTGTGGTGGAACGAGGGTCTGGCCCCTGGTGCGTGAATAAATGGACAAGCGGATGGGCTACATGTGCTCAAATTTGGATGAGTGATGCCCATACAAGTTTTTAGTCCAACTCTTGTTGATTTGACATCAGATCCTAACAAATCTCTTTCAGAACATGGTTTCTGGATCAAGCGAAGAATGATGCGTGTCTTTGGGCTGCAAAACCCAGCGGCGACAGGCATTTTAGGTCCCGGTGCCCACATCCCATGCCCTTGTCACTCAGACCACCTCGACCTCGGCGTGGCTGCGGGTGCTTTCGGGAAAGTCTGCGGGGCCCAGAGGTGGGTATGCCGGGTCGAGGGGCATCGTGTTTTACACGTTGATGCCCACTGTTAAAAGAACTTGCCAGAAAGGTCATAGCAAGCTATCTTGTCAACACCAGCTGGGGAAGGCATCCATCTTCCACACAACCGCCAACTCCGCCGGGCGGTGTTTTCATCTTTGTTCCTCTGACAAGAGGACCAAAGGCCTGCCAGTTTGCTTTTCACACCCAGGGTTATTTTTGTTGTTGCCTTGAGGACAAAGAGGCTGGAATGTCACTTGGTAATTTTTGATCATTTTTCTTCTTTATTATTTTAATTTTAATTTAATTTAATTTTTATAAGATTTTATTTATTTATTTGACACAGAGAGAGGGATCACAAGTAGGCAGAGAGGCAGGCAGAGAGAGAGAGGAGGAGGCAGGCTCCCTGCTGAGCAGAGAGCCCGATGTGGGGCTCGATCCCGGGCCCCTGAGATCATGACCTGAGCCGCAGGCAGAGGCCTCAACCCACTGAGCCACCCAGGCGCCCCATTATTTTAATTTTTAAAAAAGATTCTATTATTTGTCAGAGACAGAGAGAGGGAGAGAGCAAGCACGTGCACAAGCAGGGGGAGCGGCAGGGAGAGGGAGAAGCAGGCTCCCCGCTCTGCAAGGAGCCTGGGGTGGGACTCGGTTTCAGGACCTCAGGATTATGACCCGAGCCGAAGGCATACATCTAACTGACTGAGCCGCCCAGGCGTCCCTTCCTGTCCACATATGTAATTTGAGGCCCATTTCTGCCCCCCCCATTTTAAATTCATTTGTCACAAACACAACTGGCAAATAAAAGATGTAATTTCTTTGATTTTCATTAGGTTGCAAGTAGTTTTACCCATTTTGTCTCGTTGCTTTACCTGTTTTTCCTTCTATACCTACTTTTTCAGCTCTCGTCTTTTCTTAAGGCAGTAAGTTCTAGAGTTGTTTTTCCTGAGCTCTTTTCCATCCAAATATGAAAACACTCACCCAAGCGTTCTGTGGTGAGCAGAGAGTAGCAGGCCATCGGCTCTCCCTGTCCCTGTGGCCCTCCTTCCTCCTACTTAGACAACTGTAGGGTCTACGACCCCCGACGAACCACCCGCTGTCCATCCGAAGAAGGAAGCCGAATGCTATGACACAATGTTAAATGAATAAAGGCACCAGAGTCCCAACGGTGAGCTGAACAGAATCCACGCATTTGTTCACGTTGTGAAAACGTCTGGAGACCCTCCTACGGGCCAGGCAGACGGTCGAGAACACAAGCGTACATGTTGGTTTACCATCTACCCCCACCACGGGACCGTGTGCTCGCCGGAGGGAGGGATCTGGGTGTGCTTTCTTCCTGACGCAGCCCCTCTGCCTCCCACGACCCCTGGCCCGCCGTGGTCCATCCATCCGCTTCCGCTGAACGACTAAGAGAATCTCACCCGAAGGAACGAAAGCCACGCACAGCTCGGCCCTCGGAGCCAAGAGCGTGCCTCTCCTCGTGCCCCAGAACAGTCGACCCATATTGGAATAAACGGACGGAAGGACCAGGAGAAGCAGCGGCGATGCTGGTGTCCCCGGGGCTCTAGAGACCCGTGTGATTTCTGGCGGGTCCTGGGAGGCCTGCACGGCGGGTTTGGGGATCTTCCGCCGAGCTCCCATGCAGGGATGTATCTCAAGGGCCCTGAGAGTCCTGCTCAGACCACGGCCGTGAGACTGGGCTTGAGCCCCCAGCTGCCCTTCCCTCCGCAAGCAGTTGTACCTGGTGTCCAGGAGGCGGAGGCTCAGCTATTGCCGTGGAAGCTGCAGCTGGGGGAGGGGAGGAGAGAGCCTGGAAGTTTCCCCAGCTCTGATATCAGAGCGTGAGTGTGTGCGTGCTGGGGGAGGGGGTTCCCAGTGCAGGCGACACACCTTCGAGCGGAACCCGAGTTCACGGGCCGAAGGAACGCCCCCGCCCCTCCTGCCCCCAGCCCAGCCCGGCCGCCGCAGGGAACAGGGAACGGGACTGCTCCAGGGACTCCAGACACGGATGCAACCCACTTCCCCGGTCTGTCAGCAGACACTTGCTTCCCCCCTTTCTTTAGCCGCTACGAAGAGCGCGAAGGGCCCCCATCCCTAGCATAGCGCCCTGGCCACCTGGATAGCGTTGCCTACACATTGCAGTGGGCCATCCCGGACTAGAGTCCTTGTGGGGACGCGGGGAGCTGCCCTGTGCAGTTTCCCTGTCGAGCGAGGACCCAGTTCCCAAATGGGGGGACTGGCGGGGCCAAAGGGCAGACTGATGGCTACACTGTGGATCAGAAAGGCGGCACCAGACCTCTCCTCCTGCGGCCGCAGATGAACCGCTTCCCCAGCCACACCCTCTCACGTCCCCCATATTCCCATCTCCTTCTATGTGTAGCATCAAAGTGGTGCCTCACTTTGATTTCCACTTGGCCAGATCAGAGTCGAGTGGAGTATCTCTTCGTACTTGCTCGAATTTTCTCGTCCACTCATAGCTTCTTGCCAACGTTTGCTGACCCTTTCTTCTTGGTCTTCAACTTCTGTCTTTTGGACATGTCTGTGCCCTTCCTACACTAACCATGAGGTCTGGACTGTGCCATCTGTTTCTGCCAGCTTCTCTGCCCCCTGTTCCTTGGCACCTGTGGGTTCCGTCTGGATGGAGCCTGGTGGCCCCTCTTCCCTATTGTGTGCGTTGGTTGGTGCCTCTTCACGGAGGAGCTTAGCACTGCGTTGTCCCTGAACCGTCACTCCCTTTGTGCCTTGTGGAGAGCAGACAGCGCCCAGCTCTGGGGCTACAGGAGGGTTGGGGGCTCGGCATTCCAGAAAAGTGGGCTCCAGGGGCTAATGCTTCTGTCGCTTGGGGTGCTGACTGCAGACGGCCCCGGAGGTCGCCTGGAGCCGTGGGAGGACGGCAGAGGGGTCTGCGCGCGCACAGATGGCGAGTCCCGCCCTGGACACGGACAACGTGAACTTGTCTGGATGCGCAGCGGAACCAGATCCAAGCGTGATCACAGCCCGAAGGAGAAGACGCCAGCAGCGGAAGGTCAACCCGGCCAGAGGGTGCCAAGGGCAGAGCAGCACAGGAAGAAGCCGTCCTGGGAAGGGGTGGGCTCAGGCCGGTCTTGGCTGGGGATGGCTGGGCCCCGCCCACAGGGTGACCCGCACTCCCAGTGCACCGGGGTTGCAACGACAGGCACCCCCAGACCTCCTCAGTTGACTCCTTGGGTGATTTGAAGCCCAGGAAAATGAGAAGCACTGCGTTAGAAGACAGAGCCATGGACGGAGGAGACTGATGGGCACAAAGCCAGCCTGGCAGCACCCTGACTAACTGTGTAGCTCTGTGCACCGGGGTCCCCACCCTCACCGCCCAGCAGTGGGACAGCCGGACCTGGGGCCGCCCCAGCCCTCTCCTGGCCGTGCTAACCAGGCCTTTTACTGTGTTCTGACGTGTTGGCCTCTCGGGGCCTTGCTGACTCTGGAGGGACGGCCCCTGGAGGGCCAGCTAATTCGGAGACAGGAAACCAGCGGAGGGGGCCTCCTGTCCCCACCCCAGCCAATCCAGAGCCCACCCCCCACCCAGCACCTGCTCCGGGATGGGGGGGGGGTCTCCGCTGTGGGCCTGGTGTCCCACAACCAGGGGCAGCCCCTGCGCCCCACAGCTCACGGAAACCATCCAGGCGAGGTGCCCCTGAGCCGGCTTACGCGGCCTTGCCTTCTCCTTCCCACAGAAGCCGCGGTCAAGGCTCCGGCTGTGCTCCGCCCCCCCCTCCCCCTGCCTCCTGGCCCACGCCGCCAGCTCCTTCCCTGCGTGGCCCCTACCTGACAGGATGTGCCCTCTCCCCTCAAGAACGGTGAGTAGCCACTAGGCCTTTTCCACAGCAGTCACCTCCTGATCTGTGTTGACCTTGCCACACCTAAATCACAGCGAAGCCTGTATTTTAAAATACTCGGTCACGGCGGGGCTGGGCTGGAACCATGGGCACGGTGGCCTTGGAGGCAACCTTTCCAGGTGGAGGGAGCAGACACGGAGATCTTTCCAGACACGGAGATCTACCAATCCTCAAGTCATGTCCCTTCTGCCTCAAAATGCTCTGTTTCATTACTGACCGTCCTTCTCCCCTCCCGCAGTAACCTCCTTCTCGTTCTGCTTCCTTCCCCAAGTGAAAATGGCCGTGTCCCTCCCTGACTCCCACTCCAGCGGCTGTGGGGGTGAAAGCCCCACTCCACGCCGAGCCCCAGAGCAGTGGGAGCGTCAGAGTTTGCCCAGAGCAGGCCTGGTGGGAGGCAGGCAGGTGGGGAGAAGGTAGAGTCCAGGGCTTCTCTGGCCAGTTGGTTTGTAAAGTTCAAAACCCCACGGCACCAGGCTCTGCCGGCCCGCAAGCTGGTGGATGAGTGGGGAGAGGTGAGCACAGACTGACGCACGGACGTTCTTCACGTGGCCTGAGTGTGTGTGGGCGCCGGTGAGTCGGGTGGCAAGGACTCAGTAAGCGTTTCCTACGTACAGGCCTGTGCCCGCCCTTCAGGACATACATCAGAATATTTGGAAGTGTGCGTGAAAAATGATTGGCCCTTCCCACAAACGTGGGAACCGCGAAGCCATGATCGAATGTCTTCAAGGTGCCATTCTTTCCTTTTCTCTGTGATTAAAACTTTAGAACATTTACAAAAGCCATGATTGCCAAAGAAACCATGTTTGTTCTTTAGAAATGGATCCCTTCAGCAGGGTGTCCACAAGGCGCATCTCTGGGAAGGAAATTCTCTGGAAGGAAATTCTCTGTTCAGGGTGAGGTCTGCATGAGGCTTCATCTGGGCCCTGGGATAACATTTGAGCGGCTTCTCCAGGCAGGAGGGTCCACATCGCCCTATGTCTCCCGCTGAAAACCCTGGCCGGTCCCATCATCCTCTCTCAGCCACCATGCTGGCCCTAGTGTCCCCCGCCAGGGTCCCTGCGGGCGAGGCTAGCCTCCTCCTCTGCTCCCTCCGCCCACCTCCTCCCTGCACCACTGGGCCGCAGCTGGGGTGCGGTTTCTGGGGTGCGGTTTCGGACCGCACCCCAGCAGTATAGAGCTCACACAGCATCTGCTTGGGTCTTCCCACGAATCCAGCACAACCAAGAGAGTCTTAATGAGTGCAGCCCAGAGACACAAACAGAAGGGGACTCTCACAGCGTGTCTGTGAGACGGAATGATTGGAAACAAGACGCTAAAACACAGGAATGGCGCGTAAAATGAGAACTTCACACTGTTTTAATTAAGAGATAAAAACAAATTTCTCTCCCTTTGAAAATGCAATCAAAATTCTGGAGAAATATTTTATATCATGGGACAGCTTCGCAAGGGAAAAAACCAGATGACAAGCTGCAGAAACAGCCCCAATCTCGAGTAAACAGGGGCGGGCTTATCTGTGTAGCGGGCCCAGAGAAACAGAAACGGGCTCCCCGGCCGAGCTGGGTAACAGCAAATCTCAAGGACCCTTCCTGCACTTTGACTGTAGCTCGACTTGTGGAATTCTCCCCGGGGAGCAGACGCGGCCCCCGGAGGCCCGTCCAGGCCGAGGTTGGCCGCGCTGCTGCTCTCTGAGAGAGAGAAATGTTAGGATGATGCTGTCCCTTCACGGAGGCCATCGAGGGTCCCCCCCCTTCCCCGAGGGCTCTACCCAGCTGTGCAGAACCCCTCACACTTCCAAACCCTCCCCTTTCTCAGGGAGGGAGGCCGCCAGCTCCTAATGCAGCAACGGTGTATGTTCTAGAACCATCAGAGTTCCACCAGAGAAACAACCGGCAGGGTTGCAGGCCGGATTGTGTCTCCCCCAAACTCGTAAGCTGACGTCCCAGCCCCCAGCCCCTCCGAGTGTGAATGAACTTGCACACAGGGCCTTTCAAGAGGTAATTAAGGTAAACTGAGCTCATCGGGGTGGGCCCTGACCCAACATGACCGGTGTCCTCCTAGGAAGAGATCAGGACACAGACAGGCCCACGGGGAAGACCACAGGGGGGAGGGGGAGGGTGGGGGGAAGAAGGCGCCGTGGGGAGGCCAGGGAGAGGCTTCAGGAGCGCCAGCCCCGGCCACACCTGGGTCTTGAGCTTCCGGCCTCCAGGACCCGGGAAGGAGGCAGTCTGTTGTGCGGCAGCTCGCCTGTGGCGTTTTATCAGGCGCTCAGGCAAACTGTAGACGTAGGACACACGTACCTGCGTGTGCGCGCACGGATGTGGGTGTGCACGGTCACATGTGCACACACAGGACATTTATTAGTACATGGAGCTCTAGGCAGACTAATCTATACCCATGCTTGGGCTTTTTTACGGGACTCACTTCAAGGAATTGGCCCGCATGGCTGTGGGGCTGGCGGGCCGGCCAGAGATTCGGGCAGGAGCTGAGGCTGCAGTCTTGAGGCAGAATTCGCCTTCCTTGGGGAAACCTCAGTGTTTGCTCTTCAGGCCTTTCAACTGATCGGAGGAGGCCCACCCGCACTCTCCAGGCAAATGTCCTTACTTCAGGTCAACCGATTGTCGATGCTGCGCACATCTACAAAGCACCTCACAGCAACACCCGGATGCGGGTCTGAGTAACTGGGACGAGAGCCTGGCCCAGTGGACACAAAACAAGCATTGTCCCTTCATTGGTCCCCTCTGTCCACCAATCCTGGCTTTTCATCCACGATGGTGCCAACATGGACTTTCTTTTTTAATTAATTAAGTAAGTAATTTATAAGAGGGAGAGCATGAGAGCACAAGCCGGGGGGCGGGGCTGAGGAAGAGGGAGAAGCAGACTCCGCTCTGAGCGGGGAGCCCGAGGATGAGATGTGGGGCTCTACCCCAGGACCCCGGGATCCCTCCCTGAGCCAAAGACAGACGCTTCACCGACTGAGCCGCCCCGGCGCCCCCAACACCGACTTTCTTAAAAGAAAAGGCACCTGTGTGTACACCTTGGGTCAAAAACACATCTATGGACCCCCACGCTGCTCTCTAGATGGAGACTCCTTTCCTCCCCGTGATGCAGAAGCTGTCCGAACCCCAGAACTTCCACATGGGGAGAGGGCTGGGGGGCGCCTGGCTGGGGAAGGACGTCGGCTGGCGAGGACTACTGTACCACAGCCCCGCGGTGTGGGCTCACACAACAGAAGTGCATCGTCTCCCTGTCTCCCGGTTCCGGAGGGGAGAAGGGCGAGATCCTGGCGTGGGCGGGGCTGGTTTCTCCCTCCACTTCCCTCCTTAGCTTGCAGACAGTGGTCTTCTCGCGAGTCCTCACGTGGTCTTCTCTCTGTGCGTGTCTGTGTCCACATCTTCTCTTCTCGTGAGGACATCAGTCATCCTGGATTAGGGTCCACGCTGGTGATCTCAGGCTACCTTGATTCCTTCTGGAACAACCCTGTCTCCGAATGCAGTCGCATTCTGGGGTCCTGGGAGTTAGGGCTTCAACAGACCAACTCCCGGGGCAGACCTAACACGAAGCAAGGAGTTACTTGCTGTGAGGCCATGTTTGCACAAAGTTATGAACGATTATGCAAGACAGGCATATGGTTATACAGTGAAGTGTGCACAGTTTTCTGCCAAAAGACAAACCCTATGAAGGGGCCGGTATGTGTGTGAAGTTAATTTAGACATACACAGGCGAAGCAATGAGTTCTTCTCATTGATTTGGTTTCAAACTGAACCAATTACAGAAATTTTCGTTCCGTAAGTATATTTAGAATTAGGCTGGAATCACAGCTGAACATCAGTGGAACCAGAAAATAACGAAGAGGAAGGATTTCCACTCCCTACCTCCCCCAGCCGCCCCCCCCCCCCCGCTCCGTGCCCCAAATCATTACTGACAGGACTGGGGGAGAAAATCCACAGAATGACAACCCGAATGAAGTATTTTTGTGGTTTGGAAGAAGCGATCGCTAAAACCTCGGCCAGGTCTGTGCCGTTTCTGAGAAAACGGCTCCCTTCCTGAGTTCAGACGGCGTCTCCACTGCTTGGCTCCCAGCCCGGCATTTAGCGTTTGAATCAAGGGAAGAATTCCACGGTGGGTCACTGAACTAAAGTTTTCTCTAACTGCTTCTCCTCAGGGGTGTCCAGTCAGAAATGTCATTCCCTTCTGACCTGCTTTTCTATTCAGGTTCGACCCAAATTCCTTCCCGGGTCAAAGGACTCCATTTCTCACCCATGACAAGAGACCGTGGGTGAATATTTTTATAATCTTGGGACGGAGGAGGCAGCAGCAACTATAATGGTAAAACCAAAACACAGAAAATGTTGATATGTGTGATTCCCTAACAAGTGAAAATATACACATAACAGGCGCCTGGCTGGCTCAGTCTGAAGAGCTTCCACTCTCGATCTCAAGAGTCGTGAGTTTGAGGCCCACCTTGGGAGTAGAGATTACTAAAAAATAATAAATAAACTTAAAAAAAAACTGGGTAGCAAAACCAAAAGGAGAGGTCATTTTCTCTCTGTCCAACTGACAAGAATGAAAAAAAAAATGTAGAATATTTTAGGTTTGCAAATAGTGGAGAAAAATCTTGAAATTCTGGTAGGTGTTAATAACATCATTGTTCATAGTGCCCAAAATTTGGAAGCAACCTATTCATATCCACCACCACGAAAAGAGGCAAACTGTATATCCATAACACAGAACACTACTGAGCAACAAGAAGGAACGAAATATTAATTATCAGATAATTAATATTACTACACCAAGCACCAATACCTAGAGCAACATAGATAAATCTCGAAAACATTATGTTGGGTGAAAAAACGGTCAAACACAAAATATCGACTGATTTCCTTTACATGAAACTTTAGTAAGGCAAAACTACAGTGACCGAGAGCAAATCAAAAGTTGCCTCGTGCTGGGCCTATGGAGGGGGCTTGGACAAAGGGCACCGGGACCTTTTTGGAGAAATTAAATGTTCTGTATCTTGATTGGGATGGTTGTTACATGACTGTGCACCATTACTAAAATGTACGAGACTGTGCGCTAAAAAATGGGTAAATCACAGTATATGTAAATTATACTTCAATAAACTCAAAGGATTTTTTTAAAAAAATGTCGGCGTCGCGAATCTGGGCTCCACGTTGAGATCATTCTTACAGCACAGAGCGCTGGGGTGTGGTGGGAGCAGGGGGGACAAACGTTCCCTCCTCCTACAAACACTGATTAACCGCCTTTTGCATGCTAGGCTGGGATCGTGAGCCCACAGACCGCTGACCCAAGAGCCTAGAAAATGCCTTTCTCTGCAGCCTCGGTTGCCATGGCAATGGCTGGAGCTCGCCTCTGCTGCAGGCAGCAGGTCAGAGCTCTGAGGTGGCCTGGGAGGCAGCGGGAGGCTCAGGGAAGCTCAGGTTTTCTCCCTGGGTGCTTGCTTGCACACTGGTTTTTGCGTACCTTAAAGACATGCTCTTAGGTGAGGTTCTCAGGAAGGGGGCTGCAGAAGGGCTTATGACCCAACCGCGTCTGCTTGGGTAAGAATTCTTGCTTCAGTGGAAACTGCTGGCTGGCTTCGACGAGAACAGAAGCTATGGCAAGAATACAGAGTGGGTCCCAGACTCCCGAGGAAGCCCACACACCCAGACGGGGAGGCTCTGTAGCCAGACCCCTGTCTTCAGGGTGAGCGTTTGGAAATTTGTGTTGGCTCCCGGCTGTCCTTTCTACTCACTGCCATCCCGTCTAGTCCTCCGGTTACACTAAATATTTGCTTCTCCGAGATCCCCACCCCAGCTCCCCAGGCCCAGACCTCCCTCTGGAGCCGCACGTACACCCCAAATCCCACAAGGTCTGGCACTTCACCTCAACCACTTTCAGCACGGACCTCATTTGCAATGAAGAGTGAGGCCCATCAGCACATCAGACCAAATCACTCTCCAGATCAGACTCAGCCGTTCTGCTCATTCCCAAGTGCCTCCGGTGTCCTCCCATCTTCTCCTAAAACCCTGGCACGACTCTGCCTGGCCTAACACCACACAGAGGCACTTAGATCGGTGGTCTCGAGAATGGTCATGTGTATGTCAATTATTGGAAGTTCCTCCTCCCCCCCCCTTCTTTCTTAAATCTTATCCTCTGGAAATTTCCCAAGTTTTGTCTTGCACATAACATTTTCTCGGTGTGTACCCCTAAACATAAATTATTAAAAGTACATTAGAAGAATTAACAACATCTTCCTAGGCATGCCACCACCAGCCCCTCTGGCATCTCCCTGCCTCCCTTTTCCCTCCTCCTGCCTCCTTCCCCGAGGCCAGAGTGAGTCGTCTATATCACATCCTTAAAGCAGAGCCTTTCAGAGTTGAATTAGTTTGGGCCCAATTTCTCCAGTTACCGCCCAAATCACTCTTGTACCCTTTCTGTTTTCTCTGATTCCACTGCACCCACATAGATTGAAAATTCAACCCATCACGGGTAGACCAGTTGTTCCAAAAATGGATGGGTCTGTAGAGGTTCTCAATGGATATTTTTGCACAGTACATATACAAATAGCCAAGAAGCACATGAAAAGATAGTCAATGCCATTAGCCATCGAGAAAATTCAAATCATAACTATAAGGAGATACCACTTTGCACCCACTGGGATGGCTACAATCAAAAAGACAGATGATCTGTCAAGAATGTAGAGAAACTGGGACACTCATAAATGCTGGTGGGGATATGAAAGAATGCAGCTCCTTTGGAAAACAATTTGGAAAGTCCTCAAAAGGTTAAAAACGGACTTACCATAATATCCAGCAATTCCATTTCTAGGTATACGCTTAAGAAATACAAAAACATAAGTCTACACACATGAACTTGTGCGTTAGTGTTCACAGCAACCTTATTCATAATAGACCCAAAGGGAAAACAGCCCCAAAGTCCATCAACTTACAAACCAATCAATCAAACGTAGTCTATCCATACAATGGACTATTATCCCGCCAGAAAAAGGAAGTACTCATTCATATTACAACATGGATGAACTTGAGAACATTAAGGCAAACGGGAAAAGCTATACACAAAAAGTCACGTATTGTAGGATTCAGAATAGGAAAATCTCTACCGACCGAAAATAATTTCAGTATTTTGCCTAGGCAGGGGGCATTGAAACGAAATGCAGGGTGGCTGCTCATGAACATGGGGAGATAAAAATGCTCTCACATTGAACTGTGCTGATGGTCACACAACCCTGCAAATAAAAATCACGGAATCCTACGCGTTAAATGGGTGAACCGTAGAGTATGCGCATGAAGGCTCAATAAGGCTATTATTAAAAAACTGAAAAGTGAATTCTTATTTATTTAGTTTTGCTCTGAAGGCATTATGGAATTTTATTCTATGGGAGTAGGCTGGCATTCTATATCACGATGTGGAATATCCACACACCATTGCTATTTGCACACCAAGACCCCAGATAGAGCCTCATGATGGGAACCCAGAAAATGAGGGGGCAGGACATTCACCCCAGAAAGTATGTGGTGTGGGGGGGAACTGATGAATGATGGAAATCAGGGACGCAATCTGCAAAACAGATGGCTAGTATTTAACGTTTTTATGGTTTGGAAATAGAGGTCTTCAGAACACTGGCGGGGTTGTGCTCTTTCCGAGAAAGCCAGTCCCTTCCTGAGTTGGATGGCAACATATATATTGCTTGGATTCCAGTCCAGCATTTAGCTCATTAATCAGGGAAAAATTCCATGGTGGGTTGTTGAACTGAGGTTTTATCTGGCAACTGGGCCCGATGTTGACATTCAAACTCCTTCTCGAGGACTAAGAGTCTCCAGTCAGAAAGGTTTGTCATCTAAACCTCTTTTCTATTTATTTAGGTTGGGCCCAAGTCCTTCCTGCTGTCTTGAAAGACCCTACAGCAACACTGTAGGGTTCCACTGTGAGCCACGTGTCTAATTTTAAGTTTCTATGAGCCACTGCTCTTCCCTATCTTAATTTTCTGTTAGCCATAAAAAGAAATAAGGGGGATGAACTTTAATGATACCTTCCATTTAACTCCATATGTCGACAACATTACCATTTCAACGTGTAATCAATATAAAGATTGTGGGTGAGATATTTTGCCTCCTTTGTTTGTACTTAGTGTTTGAAACTCACTGTGTGGCACATTTCAATTCAGACGGACCACATTTGAAAGGCTTACTAGCCACGGGTGACTGCTGGCTACTTTACTGGATAGTTCCATCCTAGAGTTTAATCTGAGTAGGAAAAACAGTGTTTGGGGCAGGGTCTCCATTTCACAATCATGACAAGGAAACTGAAGAGAATTAATTAAAATTTTTTTGTTTTGTTTTTTCTATCGAGTAATCTCTACAAGCCAACATGGGGCTCAAACTCGCAACCCCAAGATCAGGGGTGTCAAGCTCTACCCACCGAGCCAGCCAGGGGCAGGGGAATATTTCCAAAGCTATGAGATGAAGGATTTAAACTAAACAGGACACAAACGTCAAGGAACATAAAGTAACAAATGTATCAGTCTGACTCCACAACCATTGAAATATCTATGCAGCAGAACCTCCACCCTAAGCAAGACTAAAGTGGCTGCCCCAGGGCAAATCTGCAGAAACAGAAATGAGAGTCAAGTCCACGTACAAAGAGGCAAGTCAGGGGAAAGTTGCACATCAACACAGAAAAGCGGGCAATGGTTGCGAACTGACCGTTGACAAGAGAATGCGTGTGTGACAAACATAAAAGAAGACTTATTCCCTCACACCGTCAATATCAAACAGACGCCCAAACCAAAGAGGGGCTATCAGTGTAGATCGACAAGGTCGAAAAAAAATCATTCTGACGTGAGGCAGGTTGGGGGCACTCTGCTGGCTCAGTCGGTGGAGCATGAGACTCCTGACCTCGGGGTCATGGGTTCAAGCCCTACATGGGGCATGGGGCCCACTTAAAACAAAACAAAACAAAAAACCCCCTGTGAATGAAGCTGGGACGGTTGTCATCAGGAACGGACATTTTCCACACAGGTAGCTGACTGTGGGTTTGGTGATCGATCCCCAAGCTTAAAAGGGGTGTGTGGTTTCTGCCTGGCAAGTGCACTGCGGGGAACCTGCTGTCTGTGAACACCCACAGATACCCCGAAACCCAGAGAGGTGATCACATCTGGGTCCACCAGAGCACGCAGCTGGCAACAAGTGTATACAATGCGTGCCCCAAAACGTATTAACCTCGTGATGCCGCGTGCAGTCATCAAACAAAATAAACTCCTCCCGTAAGAGATCTTGTTTTTTGCACACCATTTAATGTTCCGTGGAGAAGGCAGGCCAAATGCGTATCCGCACACCTCGGCATCGCTTACAGCAAAACGAATCCGTTCACTCGGGCACACCTGAGACACACGAACCGAGAACCTGCTCTGGGCCAGATCTCCCTCGAGGCCCCCGGGGTCCTGAGGAGGCAGGCCCCGGAGGCCTCCCTCGGCTTACAGGGCAAACACAAAGGAAATACCTCCTGAGAGAGGAATTCGCCCCATCTAAAAACAGAAGATGTGTTTTCTCAGTGGTTCCACCCTCAGGAAGACGACCGGGGGAAATTCTCTACCACCCGGGCCAGGCGACAGGACGAAAACCGTCCCCGCAACCTTCCTTTTCTCGATAAATGCTTATTGACCAACAGCAACGCGCCAGGCGCCGAGGGAGACATCCACAGACAGAGAACTGAGAGACCGGCACGGGGAGCAGCTCTGACGCCGTTCCAAGGGAGCACAAGGATGGGATGTGTGTGCGCACGGCGAGCGCTGCCCCGCAGCAAGGGACCCACCTCCGGGAGGATTCTGCTGGGCTGACGCCCGCTGAGTTTTACTCTCCTTCATGGCAAGCATGTGCTCCCCCTGACTTCACATTGCGTCCTCCTCCACTAACCCCTTGAAAAATAAGGAGACCTACTGAGCACACTTGCTAGAATCTGAGGCTTAACCCGCGTGCGCCCTATAGTGAGAACTTTCTGTGACACGTAGATGTGTGGTGGGGGTGCAGGTCGACTCACCCATTCCTTTGAAAAGACCACTGTGTGCAGGCATGTGGTTTTGAACCTACACGTATTAGCCTTCACAGGGTATGGAAAATTCCAGTCTCAAAAGTTCTTTCCTCAGCAACCCCCCCCCCCAAAAACCCGGGCCTCCGAGCTGAGGTTTCCATGACAACGGGCCGAGCCACCTCTCCTGCTCCCGCTCCCAGGCAGTGAAGGGGGAGAGCGGAGCAGAGCTCCCGACGGTCAAGGCAGGCCTGGTGGGGACAAGGCAGGCCTTCAGGGTGGGCTGAAGCCCGCTGTCCCCCAACAGGGATTCATGCCCAACTCCTGTCTTCAGAATCAATGTCCTGCAAACCGGGGTCTCTGCAGCCTCATTTTCAGCTTCTCGTTGACTGCAAACGCCCTCTGCCTGGAGAAAATCATGACTAAAGCCAGATGAGTGGGGAAGGTGGGTGACACAAGGCTGGAGGGGGCCTCAGGATCGCCTGGTCTTTCGGGTGCCGTACACCTGGGTGGCCCCCAAGAATCTGCATCTCTAGGGTTCCCAGGTGACCTTTAGCTGGTCTACTTGTAATGCTTTGGGAATGATCACTCGCACTCCTCATACCAGCAGCACGGGCACCCCCCCTTTGTAGAAATGGAGGACCTCAGCAGCCCCCACCCCAGACCTATTGTGGTGAACTGAGTTGTGTCCCCCGAAACTCATCTGTTGAAGCCCTTACCGCCAGTGTGACTGTCTTTGACAATGGGCCCTAGAAGGAGGTGATAAGTTCAAATAAGGTCATAAGGGTGGGCCCCTAACCTGCAAGGCAAGGGCAGAGGGCTTGCTGGAAGGCTACCCCTGCTTGGACCTCCAGCCTCCCGAACTGGGAGAAACTACAGGTGCTGCGAAAGCTCCCCGTCTGGGGGTTTCGTGACGGCAGTCGGAGTGGGCGAACACACCCGAGTCAGAAGCTGCATTTTGGCACAATTTCCAGATGCTTCGTGAGCACAGTGCAGTTTGGGTAGTGACTTCGGGTCAGTAATAGTGTCCTGATCATATCACACCTTCCCAGTGGACGGGAAGGCCCTTCCTGTTGAGTTCCTCGACACGCCGACAACCCCTCCACTCTCCCCTCCTCACTCTGGCTGAGCAGGGCCGTCCTCTTCCTGGCTCCGCTCCTCCCGGAGACCCCCCGTCTCTATCCCCACCCCAGACCTCCCTCCCGAATCTCACCCATGCTCCATACTGGATGTGTGTTTGGACCTCCGCATCCACAAATGTCGAAACCCATCTCTTTGTCGACAGCAAAGCGAGCCTTCTCTCTGGCACACATCTCCGCCTACACCATGGGGATTCTCCTGCTTTGTTCTCCTCTCTGCCTCTCTGACCCACTGTCCTATGGTGTCCACCTGACGGGACCTAACCCACGGGCCTGTCTCCTCTGCGCCTGGAAGGTTTCCAAGTTGTAGCTGAGATTGAGAGCCTACGAGTGAGCATTACCGCTGTCCTGGTCCCATGGTCCACGTGCGGAATCCCAGTAGAGAAAGGCTCTCATCTAGACCTGAGGCTCTCAAACCGGAGACATGAGAACCCCGAGGGGGCTTGTTAGAGCTGACCGTGATGGGCCCCACTCCCTGAATTTCTGAGTCAGTAGGTCTGGGATGGGGCCAGAGAACATGTATTTCTAACAAGTTCCCAAGTGATACTAAGGCTGCTGGCCTAAGTAACATACTTTGAGAACCACAACTTTCAAGTAACAGGTAAGAGAAAAAGAAATCAAAAGGAAAATGCGTATTGAGTTTTTACTGTGAGCCCGACCTGGGACAGCCACTCAGGTATATACTCGAGAAATCTGCGTGAAAAACCCTCCTTAAAAGAGACCGGGTGCCTGGCTGGCTCGGTCTGTAGAGGACGCAGCTCCTGTCCTCGGGGTCACGAGTTAGCGAGCCCCCGGCTGGGCGTGGAGCCTACTTTAAAAAAACGAAAAAAACAAATCTCCAGTTGATTTTTCTAAGAATGTTGTATTTCTTGGAGCGTTTTAGGTTCAGAGCAAACTTGAGGACAGGGTGCAGAGTTCCCGGACAGCCCCTGCGCTGACATATACACAGCCTCCCCCACTATCAGCATCCCCCCAAGAGGCCACTGCTGCAGTTGGCGACCCCACACTGACATCACGGTCGCCCACGGTCCACAGCGCACGGTAGGGCTCATCCTTGCTGTTCTGCATTCTCTGGGCTTGGATAAATACGTGATGACCTGTAACCACTGTAGGATCAGATGGGGCAGTCCCACTGCCCTAAAAATACTCAGTGCCCCACCTGCATCCCTCCTGCCCCCAGTTCCTGGCAACCACTCCTCTTTTCACTGTCCCGCTGTTTCCCAGAACGTCACACAGTCTCCATCACCCCGTGTGCAACCTTTTGAGACTGGCCCCTCTCCCTTACTAACAGACACGCAAGCGTCCTCCGTGTCTTTTCGTGGCTTGATAGTTCACTTCTATTGAGCATTGAATAATATTCCACGGTCTGGATCCCAACTGATTTTTGACAAAAGTGCAAAAGCAATCCAGCTTAGGGAGGGTCGCTTTTCCAAGAGACAGTGCTGGAGCTGTTGGGCAACCACAGGCAGGAGACGTTACCTATGACCTAGGTCTCCCAGGACACAGGAGACGTATGAGCCTACACGCGTGACAAACCACGCAGAGCCTAACACGTGTGCGCGCGCACACGTAAGCGTGCGGAAATCTGAGGAAGTGGGCGGGCTGTGTCCCCATCGGTATCCTTGTTGTGATATAGTTTTGCACGAGGACACCACTGGGGGAATCTGGGCGGCGAGGACGTGGATCTTAAAACTGCACGTGAATCGAAAATTATCTCCAAAAAAAAAAAACCTTTCCGTAAAAGCCGGCCCCCGGATGGGTCCTCTCTTAACGATGGAGAAAAACACGAGACGTCTTCGCCTCATTCATTCATTGATAGAGCGCGCGGCTCCATTGCACAGGCGAGGACACGGTGTCAGGGTGACCCGGGAGGAGGTCCGTGGGCCCCGCAGACGCAGCTAATGCCGTCGGGAGGAGAGGCGGTGAGCCCGGGTGAGAAAGGGTGGGCTTTGAGCCTCGGGCACCCGTGGCTCTACCACACACTCGTCGCGCGGGGGCTGAAGAGGCCGACGCAGGTATTGAGCAGATACGCGGCTGTTCATCGTACAATTCCTGCTGCTTTAAGACTTGACAGTTTTCTTTTTTAAAGATTTTTATTTATTTGAGAGAGAGTGAGAACGAGAGAGATCACGGAGACGGAGAAGCAGGCTTCCGCTGAGTGGAGAGCCCGATGAGGGGCTCGATCCCAGGACCCTGAGATCATGAGCTGAGCCGAAGGCAGAGGCATTAACTCACAGAGCCACCCAGGCGCCCCAGGACTCAAAATTTTTCTAATAAAAAAGTTTAGGGGCGTCTGGGTGGCTCCGTGGGTTAATGCCTCTGCCTTCGGCTCAGCTCATGATCTCAGGGTCCTGGGATCGAGCCCTGCATCGGGCTCTCTGCTCACTGGGGAGCCTGCTTCTCCCTCTCCCACTCCCCGTACGTGTGTTCTCTCTCGCTGAGTCTCTCTCTGTCAAATAAATAAATAAAATCTTTAAAAAAAAAAAAAAAGAGCTTCAAACAGGATATTTGCATGGTTTAGACACGGAAAACCCCAGATCTGCGTTGGTGTTGGCCTGATTCGAAGTCACCTAATTGTTTAATTGGATGTATGTGGACACTGGCCAGATGTTCAGCTCACGTATCAGGGGACATCCTAGAGTGGGATGCTGGCCGGAGGGCTCGCCGGGACCCGGGGTCACTCGAGTGAGCGCTCCAGGGGACTCAGGAACAGACGCCCTCCCAGCTGTCCCTTGGTCTAGTCCCACTTAAAGCTCTGTCCCCTCCCACGGGTCACTGCTCACGGTCGGCAGCCAGCCAGGTCTAGCCCACTGCCGGCCTCTGCCTTGGCTTCCATGCTCCTGCTCTCAGCCCTCAAGACCCTTCTCCGGCACACAGACCGCATCCTGGGCCTCACCTGTCCGAGGTGGTAAGCCCCTCGTCAATTCGCACCAAATTTCATTTCCTTGACCCGCTCCTCGATTCGATATCTAGGAATTTATCCTCAGTGGAAGCAGGCCCACATGTGCCAGGAACATGCATAATAATGGAGATTAGGGCAGCCTTGTTTCTAAAACAACGAATTGCAGTCGCGCCTATAAAACATCCCCACCAGGATGGGCACGGAGCATTTTTCTAATCAGAAGCAAACAGTCCATTTCAGGCAAGTAAGAGGAATAAGCTTGCCGTCCATAGCACTTACAAATGCCCTAAGAGAGCAGATCTCGTATTAAGTGTCTTCACAACAATAAAATAAAATAATATAATATAAAAGGGGGACAAAGAGTCAAGCTCTTCTCTCTCAAAATAAGGTCACGTTTTAAAGCATATCTCACGACATCCGGAAATGTTCATGCATTACATAAAAAAGATGTTAGGCTGCAAAGAATCATGCCAATTTCACATAAAACTAGTTATACGTGGAGGTGGACACAGAAAAAAAGACTGGAAAATGCAGCAAAATATAACCAGTGTTTTTCACTGCACTGTCTGGTTAGGGAAGAAAATTCGATCACTGAAGTCTGGAGCCCTAACAGTGTTCATTCTGTTTGGCCACTTATTGGTTATAGACACATGTATGTATGTAATACATATATATACATATATATAATACATGTAAGTATACATATACATGTCTACATAAATATTAATATTTATTAATAATAAATGTAAGTATTTCCTGCCTCTTCCCAGCCCCAAGACATACCAGGTCCCAAAGGAAAGTATGCATCTTTTCCCCCCTTATATCACTTCAGTGGATTCCCTTTGTTCTGTCTACAAAGGCCCGGTTCCCTCCCGTGACCTGCAGGCTGGGGGTCCTCCAGAATTTTCTACAGAGGCAGAGCTTGGCGAGGTGGAGGGTGCACCCCAGTCGGGGAGGGGCTGCCTCTGGGCCCTGCTGCTGCGATCCATTTGCATGATGCTTTGACTTTCACAGGCTGTCTTTAGGAAAGTGCAAATGATGTCTTTGAACATATGTGCATACGTTTATGTGTGTGTGTACACAGAGGAATCGAAGTGGAATTCTTCTCATTGACACGGCCATGACTTCAATGCTCTGTGTAATGCGGTTTAACCAAGCATATCTGGAACCAGATGGCTATTGTGTATAAAAATTTGCAATGTGCACACACGAGCACGAGTCTGGGGCCCGGCACTCGGTCCCTCAGAAGAGGATGAGGCCTGGGTGACAGAGAAGCTAAGAAAGAAGAACCTAGAAGGTTAGGGTCTGGGGAAAGGATAGCTAGTGTTAAATATTTTCATGATTTGGAAACCCGCTTCTTCGGCATAGAGGTCAATGTTGAGCTGTTTCCAAGAAATCCAACCGCTTCCTGCTAGGGAGGAAATGTATGTATTGTTTGGTTTCCAGCCGAGCACTGAGCTAATGAACCACGGTGAGTCCTTGAACTAAAATATAATCTGGTGATTGGGCCAGGAAGCAACATCCAAACTACTTCTTTTCCAGGACCACAAGTTTCCAATTAGACATGTGTCTCTTAACTGATTTCAGATCTGGCCCCAATCCCTCCTGTAACACTGAGGTCTGGGGCCTTAATGAGGACCAGAGTTTCTGGGCACGGAGAGGCCACTGTCTGCACAGAGAGAGTTCTTTTCTGAGCCCAGTGCAACATAGGAGAACATTTTTGCAATTGTGGGATGGGGGGTGTCTTATTCAAGAGAGTCCAAACAGAAAATGAAAGAGTAATAATTAAACCTTATTACATAAACACTAAAAATGTAAGAACATGAAATCCCTATCACAGTAACCAACCAATGTGAAATCACCGCATCACAAAAAATCGAAGGAATTCTGGTGATAATACCCCAAAAGTGTCCACAGGTCCACGTGGAAAAGCTGAATGTCAAATCAGGGAAGTAGAAAGGGGTTGCGACAGGCCATTCGCAAGAGAGAAAATGGCAAAGGTTTTGAGAAACATGAAAAGGGCCTCCAACTTCCTTGTGCCACAAAATTGGAAGTCAGTTCGTATTCGCAGCAGCCGCTGAAGGGGAGAAGCAGACCAAGCGTCTGTCCCCGGACCGACGCGGGGATCGGCCAACAGCGGCGCACACACCCTCAGGGACATCACGGCGCGTGAAATAAACTGGTCGCAAAAAGACAAAGACCGCGTGATTCCATTTATGTGTGCTGTCTAGAACTAGAGGAGCCCCGACCACAGAGAGCGAGCGGGAACAGAGGTCGGCGCGGGCGGCTGGGGAAGGGGGCATGGGGCCTGAACATGTGTTTCGTGGGTGCTGAGTTTCAGTTCTGCAAGAGGAAAAGAGTTCTGGAAAGGGTTCTGCAGACGGGTGGTGCTGATGGTCGCGGAGCATGAATGCGCTCCATGTCTCTGAACCCTGGGCTTCGAGGCGGCTACGATGGTCCCTTTCATGCTACGTGCGTGTATTCTACTGCCATGAAAACAAACAGAATGAAACCCGGACACCCAGACCAACGTGAAGTGTCACCGCCTTGACAGAGATGAACAGAGCGATGGCCCCAGGCACTGGCAAGAGTGGGAGGGAGCGGCCCCTTCGGTGGGGCCGGAGGCCGCCCGGGGGGCACGCCGTCCGTGGAACTACTCCAGCAAAAGCTATGCGAGCCACAAGTGTGGCTGCAGTTCCTGGGACGCTGCTCGGTGTGGAAATCAGGAAGGGTGGCCTGTCTCCACAGGGGCCACGGTGACATTGGGAACAAGAGCCGGATATGAGAAACCTGTACGTAGAAGAGACACACAAAGGCGTCACCTGCAGTAATGACGCAGCATTTTACTCTCAGGAAAAGGTGGCTCCTTTTAAAAAACATAAACGGTATTTTAATGCCTGGGCTGATGACTTGTACTTAATTCCTAGTTTAATTCACTACTGAAGATTATGTCTATACACCCTTCAACTAGGATTTTTAACTAATGATTTAAGAAATACATTGAGAAGGAAAAGCAGGATAGAAAATGGTCTAGAAGTAATAATCCCAGTTTTGACCAGAGATCATTCATTCATTCACTTACATGTACCCTAGAAGAGCATTATCCAATAGAAACAGAAATATTTGAGACACATATATAACTACGTTTCCTAGTAAGCACTTCTATTTTATTTTTACCACTTTTATTTTTAAAAAGCAAAAATAATAAAATAGGTGAAATTAATCAATACAGAAAATTTTAATGAGGTACGTAAAAAAACATTTTTTTTTGCACTAACTCCTGGAAATCTGGCGTGTATCTTGCAACGACAGCACATCTGGATGTGGACCTGCTAGTGGCTACCGTGTTGGGACAGGCCAGGTCCCGAGCGCGCTGCCATCTTTCTGAAGCCACATGCATTCACCTTTGGAGGTTGGAAAATTCCAGACTCCACGGCTCTTTCTGCACCCCCACAGCCTGGCTCCCCTGCCCACGCTGGCTACGGTTTCCATGGCAACAGCAGGAGCCAGCCTCCCGGTGAGGCATCAATGCTCCAGGAGGACAGAGCGAAGCAACAAAAACTGAACAGCCCGGCTGGGGGATGGGGCGGACTGGAGAAGGCCCAGCAGACGAGCCCCCACGGATGCCTCCAGCACAGCATTTGTGCATGCAAAACAGCATCATCAAACAGGGTCTCGGCGAAAGAAAACAAAATTGGCTTCCCTAGGCTGTTAGAAACCACGAGTCTCCCTTGTGATGAGCAGTGGGTGATGTACGGACGTGCTGAATCACTATATTGCACGCCCGAAACTAATAGTACAGTGTGTGTTAACCAGCTGGAATTTAAATAAAAACTTTAAAACAACAACAACAAAAAGAAATCCTAAGTCTCCCCAAAGCTCCAGTGACATGAATTATCTAGTCCACATTTCATACATTCATGCATTTACTCATGTGATAAAAAGGGATTGAGGGCCTCTTAATCGCCAGACTCAGTGCTAAGGGCAGGAATTCCATAAACATCCAAAACAGGCAGAGCCTCAGCCCTGGAGAGACGTGGTTTCATTTAGAAAGTTTCATTTCCTTCCTTATTTGCTCCATGAGGTTCCCCAGAGCCTCTCTCAGGTGATTTGCTGAAGCCACGAAGAGAAGTCTTGGCTCTCTTGGAGTGGACATTCTGGCGGAGAAGGTGGGCTATAAACAGAAATATAAAATGATGTTGGGATGATGAGTCCCTAAGGTGACACGAAATTGGGGGTCACGGGAGAGATAGTGACATGAGGAGTGATGTTTTAGACAGGGAAATCAGGGAATATCTGTAGGGTGGCAGAACCAAGGGGAGATACGGACAAAAGGAGGAAGCCATGAGAGCACACAGTGCACGCAAAGGCCCTGAGGCAGGAGCATGGTCGCATCAGAGACCACCAGCCCAGGGCTGACTTGGATGGGCACGTGTATACTATTGGACTCCTGTCCAATGCATGGCTCATGGATGGGGGGCAGAGTCCAGGGTGGGTGGTTTGACGTGGTACCTGGGCCAAGGGTGGACTTTGGAACAGCTTCTTCTCAGGATGGTGGCTTCCTTTCCCATCTGAGCCTCATTTCCCTTCAGGGCGGTGAGCCCTTCCCTCAATCCCCACCTTCAGCTCCTGGGGCTTGGAGCTCTGCAGAGTGGAACAAGGGGTGGCAAGGCAATGTTTGGGGAACACAGCATGAGGAAGCATGGGTAAATGGTTTTATAAGCACAGGATGGAGGACGGGGCGTCTGGGGGGCTCAGCTGGCTAAGCATCTGCCTTCGGCTTAGGTCATGATTCTGGAGTCTTGGATCGAGCCCTGCATCAGGCTCCCTGCTCGGCGGGGATCCTGCTTCTCCCTCTCCCTCTGCAACTCCCACTGCTTGTGCTCTCTCTCTCTCTCTCTCTGTCAAGTAAATACAATCTTAAAAAAAACAAACCATGGGATGAAGGAGACCTCATTAAACCCAGCTGGAAAGCCAACAGACATAAGAAAAACCTATATTCAATCTGAAAACATACAACCGAAAATTCCACTGTCACGGGTTATATTGTGTCCCCTCCCGCCATTCCGTCCACCTACCAAAAAATTCATATCAAAATCCAAACCTCCAGTACCTCGGAATGCGGCCGTGTGTGGAGACAGGGCCTTTGCAGAGGTAGTCCAGTTAATACGAGGTCCTCAGGGTGGATGCTGGCCCGTCCCGTCTGGTGTCCTTGTAAGAAGAGGGCAGTCTGCACACACGCAGGTATGGGACGAAGACCACGAACCACGAACCACGCTGGGGGACGGAGGTCACCCACCAGCCGAGGGGAGGGGCCTGGCACAGACCCTCCCCTCGCCGTCCTTAGGAGGCACCGACCCTGCCGACATCCTGACTTGAGACTCGCAGCCCCCAGAATGGAGGGGGATCCATTTCTCTTGTTTCAGCTGCCCGTCAGTCTGCGGTGTTACGGCAGCCCCAGCACCCGGACGTGCCCACCACGGACTGCTGGGGGAAACTGGGGGAAACTCCAGTATCTGAGCGCCGGGGGAAACTCCTGCCAACACATACGGCGGTCCGATCCCTCTCAGTCCTCACTAGTCACGGCAGCTCCTCTCACGGATTTGTAAGAAAAAGCTAGCTGCACTCCTGGCCTTAGCCTTCCAGGGCTGCTATAACCAGTAACACAGACTGGGTTACTCAGGGTAACAGAGGCTGATCCTCTCATTGTCTGGAGGTTAGGAGCCCAAGACCAAGGCGTGAGCAGGACGGCGCTCCCTCCGAAGGCCCTTGGGGAGACCCTTCCCGCCCCTCTGGCTTTGGGGGGCTCCTGGCTGCCTTTCTGACAGCTGCACCAGCCACTCCAGTCTCTGACCCATCTGCACACCATCTCCCCTGGGTCTCCGTGTATCTGAATCTTTCTCTTCTGCGGGCATCAGTCTTTGGATTTAGGACCCGCCCTAAATCCAAGATCATTTCATGTCAAGATACTAAGTTAATAACACCTCCAAATACCCTACTCCAAAAGGTCA
Organism: Nasua narica; assembly: GCA_028533885.1. Taxonomy (NCBI): domain Eukaryota; kingdom Metazoa; phylum Chordata; class Mammalia; order Carnivora; family Procyonidae; genus Nasua; species Nasua narica. The sequence continues at coordinate 992,234 of CM052803.1, forward strand.
CATTCTGAGGTTCTGGGTGGATGTGAGTTGGGGGGGGAATTATTCAACTCACTGCAAAAACCAAAATAGAAAAAAAAGGGGGGGGGGAGACTCAAAATGTCTGTTCGTAGTTGTAGATGTCCTGTGAAGGTTAGCCTTTGGCTCCCTTGCTTGCCCCTTTCAACGGTCTAACAAGGTGTTTCTGTAAAGTTTGCAAAAATAAGATATTTTACTTTACTTTAAGATTTTATTAATTCATTTGAGAGAGAGAGAGCACAAGCAGGGGGAGAGGCAGAGGGAGAGGGAGAAGCAGGCTCCCTGCTGAGCAGAGAGCCCGAAGGATGCAGGGCTGATCTCCCGACCTGGAGCTCATGGCCTGAGCTGAAGGCAGGTCTGTAGCCACCTAAGTCACCCAGGAGCCCCCAAAGTGAGCTATTTTAAATGTAATTGGTTGAAATCACCATCTGTTTCTACTTTGATATCTCCTTCCTTAAAACAACAACAACAAAACCTTATGTTTGACCATACTGACATGGTGATGGGTATTTTCAGGCCCCAGCTAAAGGCAAGTTGAGAGGGGGGCAGATTTTGTGAAATATATGCACATCGCAAGATGTAACAAGTAGAAATATAGGATACCCAGTTAAATTTGGATTTTGGATAAACCATAAAACTTTTAGTATAAATCTGTCCTGTGGAATATTTAAGACATATAGTATAGTATATACCTATACTGGAAAGGTGGTCACTGCTTATTTGAAATTCAAATTTTATCTAGCAACCCCATTTCTGTGTTATTAGTTATTATAAAGTTATATCTATGTAAGTACACATAGTTATATTTACAGTATTACATATAATAACACATACACATCTATCAATAACTATAAAGTTTTTAGTAGCTACGCTGGGGTAAGAATTAGTCCAGAAGTACCATGCCGTGCTAACCCCACTTTGATCACAAAGGTGCTTATCACGCTACCAACGTGGTGGTCCCATGGTCCCTCATGGTGCAGGGACCAGAATTAAGAGAACCCCGGGAGAAGAGATAAGGTTTGAAATGTACAAAGCAGAGAGTGGCCTGGAGAATGTTTCTAAGCACGAGAAGTATACAATTTGTAAGCGGAGGACCCCTTATCACTAATGCCTGGTCAAGACACGAATTCTTCTCCGTCAGCAGTGAACTCATTGGGGACAGTGTTTACGTTAGGGCGTCTTGGAAAAGTGTGGTGTCAGCAGAACCTCCAGGGGACTCGTGAAGGACAATCAGCGCGGGAGGCGGGTTGTAAAGACACGTACATGTGTGCCTGGGGCATCTGGTCCTCAGGGAGTCTGTGACTTCAGGCAAAGTGTCACATCACATTCCCTCCGGTACCGAGAAGGCACCCAAGGCACCAGACGCCTCGATGACAGGACTCCCGCCCACACTCACCAGCCCGGCAGCCCCATCCGTCGCCAGTGCGGAAGGCTTCCCTGCACGGCTGCTCAGTGCCTCCCAATACAACGTATGGGCACTTGTAAAAAGCGTGGCAGCTGCTCTTGTGTAGGACTGAATTCCAGATCAAACTCGTACATGTTTATCAATCACATCGGATTTCCAGTGTGCCAGAAAAGGAAGTATGCTGGTGGGCGCCAAATTTCGGTCTGAAAGAAAGAAGGCCAACAGGGACTTCGAAATACGAAACTAACTAAAAACGCTGTTAGACAGAATCGTAACGATAAGAAAAAGAACCATGACAGCCAAGAAGATGTAGATTATGAAAACAACTGCACAAGGCATTTTTTTTTCTCGTTAGAAGAACCGGGCCTCTTCCAAAGAGGAAATTAAAAGCAGAAAGAAACATGGAAACAATAGCAAATAATAAAAAAAAAAAACCCACAACTTTCAGGTCGCCAAAAAACAAAAAACAAAACAAAACAAAACAAAACCCCAAAAAACCTGCAAGGAGGTGCGCACTGGCTTCGCTTCATTAGCTGCGTTTAATGAGGACCCCGAGCTTTTGTGGTGCTCTGCGGCCATAAACAATAGTCACCACTGCAGAAAACCTGGTTTTTGTGTGTTTCTCCCCCAAAGCGTGAGCTCGGCAGTATTTGCAAAGACGCCACCGAACGTGTGATGGCAATACAACCTAGTCCTTTTGAGCGCTACAGGTTTCCTATCGCTGTTTTGCTTGTAAAAGATTTTCAACTGGGATGGCATCGCTTGCATGGAATAGGTCTCCAAACTGGGTAGATATACACAGACGATGGAGGTTATACGTTATTCACACAAAGATGCACCAGAGCCGACAAGAAGGAATATCTCTTCTCCAGCTAACCAAAATTTCATGGGAGTTATTACTATACTCATCACGCGCACTTAGGGGAGAAAAAGTCAAAGTGAGAAAACAAATCTGCCTTATTTAAACAAAACCGTATGTAAAGAAGGCATTAAAATAATGCGGGAACCGCACAGAAGGAAGTGGCAAATCGACGGCTCTAAGCCGGATGCCAAGTGTAACTCCAGCTTCAGGGTCTGCGGAATGTGGCAGGAACGGATGGGAAGGGGATTTACTAGGTTCGTCATAATGTAAAAATCCATGAGAGATTTTGGGGGGCCGGGGGGGTACTTTCCTGGGTCTTGAAAACCATCTATCTGAGATGTTATTCAACAAAGTGAAGCAAATTGTAAATGACTGTAATGCACCATGAACGACATTCTTGGTCAGCATGATGGTGCAGCTGTTGTGAAATGCCAACAACTCTCTTCACAAACACTGATAAATCGGCCGGAATGCACCATATGTCACTCCTTCCCTGTTCCCTTCGTCTCAGCGGACAAAGAGCGGCTGCTTCTGCTCTGAGGGCATTGACCCCCGCCTCCGCGTTTTGCAACAGTGACACGTTCTCTCTTTAGGTTCATCTCATTAAAAAAAAAAAAAAAATTAACCGGTGCAATATACATAATATAAAATTCACCATCCTTGTCATTTTTTAGTGTACATGTCAGTAGTAAGTACATTCACACTGTTGCAACCCACCTCCAGAACCTTCTCATCCTGCAAAACTAAAACTTCATCCCCTTTAAACACTAACTCCCCATTCCCCTCGGCCTCCACCCCAGGGTCACGACCATTTTCCTCTCTGTCTCTGCATCTGACCACCTCGGGTACCTCATAAAAGTCTTTTTGTATAACCCTCCTCCAGACCAAAGGCTACATTTTTCTAAGAAAAATTCTGTTAACAAAATTATTTTCAGAAGAGGAAGTAACAGATGAGTGTGCAGCCAAAATAAAATAAAATAAAACCCACATAGAAGAAAAAGTATCACAGAGATATATCAATCAGCAAATTAAGAAAGCATTTTCAGTCATTTTTTTAAATTTTGTGATACATTAGAGAATTTGAGCAACTTGAGGTGGTGATGTGAGGAATTTGTTGTGGTTTCTGTAGATTCTAAATAAACTATCACATCTGTGCCAAGTGTTCATATTTGTCATTTTGTAGTCTTTTCCTCAAAGACGGTTCCCCAAATTGTAAAGCTTCAGGCCCCACAAAACCTGAACCTCCTCCTAGTCCAATGTTAAATAACACCCTTGTGTGTTCCAAAACGCAGACTTTGAAACTGAAACGAGAAGTCATTTCTCTCAGCAGGCGGTCGAAGACGTAAGAATTGATACCACCCAAGGCTGACAAGAGGGTGAAAGAATGGACACCTTCACAGCTGGCTGAGGGAGAACACGGTGGTTCACCCTTTGTGGCAAACATTTTGGCAATGATTGCAAAAGTGTACAATGCACAGGCCCTTTGATCCAATAATTTCACGTCTGGGAATCCACTCCTGCCCATCTGAACACACACAGCAGCCGCTCACCTACATGGGGGTTATGAGAGCCCTGTCTACAGATCCAAGGAACGAAAAACAAGCTCATGAAACATATCCGCAAGGGAGCCTGGAGTCAATTCTTTAAAAACAAATGCTCTTTTTCAAAGATTATTTAATGTCATGAGAGCATGTTACATGAAAAAGGAGAAAAGCTCACATACGGGACAGAAACCCACTTTTTTTTGGGAAAAATAATCCACCCAATCATTATTTACATACTGATTATTTATCTATAAATTGTAGTGAGCATTTTCTATCTGCTAGACACTCTGAGGGCTTTCGAGACCAAAGACAGAACACGTCTTTGCCCTCATGGGGCTTCCTTTTAATGGGAGACCCAGGAAACAAACTCTCGGCTGGAAAGCGACTTAGAGATACACAGATAGCTTGAAAGGACGAATTCCGTAGCAGCCGCTAATTCCGCTCCCGGACGAATACCCTGGAGAAACGCTCCATCTGTGAGCAAGGAGGCAGATGCCGGAATGGACACAGCAACTGTGATGATGCGACAAATACTTGCTTGGCGCCAACTTCCCTAATGTTGCTTTGTAGGAGCAGACGTGGGGGGGCGGCTGCGGGAGCCAGCCCTTCCCCAGCGAGAGGGCGGACACGCGAAAGAGCCCGCGCTGCGTAGCCCCGCCAGGAAAAACCCAAGCCCCAGGTTTCAGCACGGACGCATCTCAAGAACACGGACCGCTGCGTCGTGGAAGGAAGGGACGACAGGAGGCCAGGCACCCCACACCCAAGCTGCAAATCCCCTCTCCCCGAGGCAGGGTCGGCTTGGCACCTGTTTGAAACGATCTTCTTCCTTTGCTTGTTTATGGCTCTTAGGGACCGTTTTGACGGTTACGTTCTGTAAGCCAAGTAAGGAGAGCAGCTAAATGAGTGGAGGTCGGAGGGAATCAAACGCCCACCCCCTGGATTCCTGGCCCTCAGTGAAGAGTGTTCTACCATTATGACTAGATTTGCTGTTCTCTCTTTCAAGAAGCAGACAGACATGGCAACTACATGCTGGGACTTTTAAAAATTTTTTTAATAAAATTTTTAAAATTTTTATTCTTTTTAACCCATACCTGTTTACCTCTACAGCCTGGAAAATTCCAGTCAGTTCCACAGCTCCCTCCCCTCCCACGCCAGGCAGCGGTTTCCATGGCAACGGGTAAGCCGCAGGTACCAGCATGAACAAAGGGAGCTGCTGATAATAAAATTGCCTGGTGGGGGTTGGGGAGGATTTCAGCGGGATGGATGCCTCCCCCCCACCCCGCCCCGACTGTGGCTCTTCATTTCAGAGCAGCTTCTTGTGATTGAAAATCTTACCCCCGTGACAAAAGCATGATTTGGAGAATCTAATCCCCTGGGGATGGAGAGGAAGGAGGACGTGAGGAGGCTGAGCGGCCCTGGGCCAGCTGGCACCTACATACAGCGGTGCATAATGTGGCCCCTCAGTCCAGCAGCAGCAGCACTGGGAACTTGTGACTTTCACGAACCCCCCCAGGTGTGTCTGGGGCCCGTCCAGCCTGAGAACCACTGGGCTGCACAGCTGATTAACCCGATTAAGGCCTTATCAGGGTTGACAATGTTTTCCCCGTTATTTCCCATCAGATAGGAAGGACCTTCCCGTGTAGCCCTAGGTGTCTGGATATTCTCTCCCCCATTAAATCCCGAGATACCCCCTCTCCCCAGACTCTCCTTGCCACACTCTCACATCTGCCTCCTGACGCCTCTCCTTTCTCTCACCATCTCAAACCAGCTTCTAAGCTCCTCACGCACTCAAATACCGAAGGGGCAACGGGGAGGGACTGCTTAGTCAGTTTGGGGGGTTTCCTTTCCGGGTGATGAGAAGAGTTTGTGACTATGTGAGGTGACGGTCGCCCAACATTGTGACCCTAAATGCCACCGAATCGTTCTTTTAAAATAGCTAATTTTACAACACCTGAATTTCACCTCCATAAAATTAATAAAAAACCAAAACCGCTTTGAATTCAACACATTTCAAATTCGGCCCCATCATTTACAAGAAGCCTAGTCAATCAGAATGTTGGGTCATGATTCTCTTTAGGCCAGCGCTGCCCAATAGAAATAGAGTCCAACTCACGTGTATAACTTAAAACTTTCTGGTAAACAGGAAATTTTCCAGGAAACAAAGAAAGGGTTACAATTAATCCGAATAACACAGTCTATCTTATTTCACTCGCCATGCCTGAAAGCGGCCCTGCGTCTGTCTTGGACAAAACGGGAATGTCAGTGCGAACTTCCCGTCTCCAGAGCCCCCCGGGCCGTCAGGCCATCGGTCCCTAAGTCTTGTTGACTCTGCTCGGAAACAGGTTTTCCACCCGCCTGCCCTAGTGATCTCTCCTGATCACCGCAAAAACAACCCTGGGTAGTCTTCCTTCCCAAAGGAAAACGTGGTCAGGCCACCTCCTGCTGATTCCTTTTCCTGCAATCCCTGTTGGTCTTAGAAAAAATTCTACCTCCTCATGACAGCCTACAAACCACCACAGCGACCCCAGCTTTTCTTTGTAGAGGAATCTGGGGGTGCCAGCTACGCTGGGAGGGTCACTGTGGAATCGTCCTTGAAGCCGGGTCCACACAAAGTCCAGAACCATTAGACTCTATGCCTAGAGTGGGCCTTTCTCTGTAAAGAGCCAGAGAGTAAATATTTCAGGCTTTGGGGGCCATGCGGACTCTGACTCAACTATTCGACTCTGCCGCTGGAGCGTGAGAGCAAATGCAGGCCGTGGTAACGATGAGCGCGGCTGCGCTCCAATAAAACTTTATTTGTGGACATATCTCTCCGTCCCCCCGACTTCCGCATCTCAACCACCTCCCCATCCTCTCTCTCCCGTGTCCTGCAGCCATTTCTTCATTGGTCTCTTCTGTACCATCTCTGGTCTTCAATTAATTTTCCTGACAAGCGTTAGGGTAGATTTAGCAAAGGGAAATCTGGTCAGCAGATCACATTGCTAACATTGCTATCTATCTATCTATCTATTTAAGATTTGACTTATTTATTTGACAGACAGAGAGAGAGAGCACAAGCAGGGGGAGCAGCAGAGGGAGAAGAAGCAGGCTCCCCCTCAGCAGGAAGCCCGATATGGGGCTTGATCCTGGGACCCCAGGACCAGGACCCGAGCCGAAGGCAGACGCCCAATCAACTGAGCCCCCAGGCGCCCCTGCGTTGCTTTTTAGATACATGCCGAGTGCTTTATGAGGATCCACAAGCAGATGGACTCCAGAATTTCCACACAGAAGGGCCTTGACAGGGACAGTGTGGCAGGAGGTCGGGAGGCTTATGGGACTCACCTTGAAGCTATGATTGTGCAATCATATCCCATCACTTGCAAGGCGGTGATTGGGAAGAAGCCTGCACTCCCTTGAATGCACGTATGCAGGGACTTAGAGAGCTAGCTACAGAGGAGTAAGAGTGAAAATACACTCACTGTGTGAGTTATTATTCCAGTGCTTGTGTACTTAGTTTGACAAATGTGCCTGGAGGTAGACTGCCTTGATGTGCCAACATTTAAACCCTTCGTACACAAGGAAAGCTGGCCCACGGGCCATGATGGGCATCTGGGACAAGCACTCAACGCTTCTCAAGATGGGGCCCCAGGATCCCCCTCCCAGAACAGCAGAGCCACGAACACGACCGGGGGAATTATCTCTACCCAGACGGCTAGTATGCAGTCGTGTTGCAGGTTAGAAATGGATGTGCCCCGAATACTGGCCAGCCTGGGCTGTTTCTGGGAAAACCGTGCCCTTCCTCAGTCGGATGTCGACGTCCTTGGAGCTTGGCCTCGTGCCTGGCACTCGGAGGCCATTCATCAGGGCAGAGTCCACGGAAGGTGACCGCCCTACGGTTTTGTTTGGCAACTGGGGCCAAGCTGACATCCTAACGGTTCGCTTTCAGAGATGGTTTGGTTTTTCCCTCAGAAATAGTCACCTCCAACAAAACCCTCCTTTGTGTTCAGTTTTTGGTCCAGGTCTTGCGTTTAGGGGCTGTTTGCCGAAGGACAGCCGGCATATGTCCGGGCTGAGGACAGAGGGGGCGTCCGAGGCAGGCAGAGAGCTCCTTGGCTCATTCCACCACGAGACAGCATAGTGAACACTTTTATAATTGCGCGAGAAGTGTCCCGTGCAACTCAACAAAGAAGCCCGTTGATATGAAAGAAAACATCAGTAAATCTGTCTCCCCAGACAGTGAAAAATTAGGCGCAGGGAAAAGCCCATCATGAGTAAGACTGAGTCAAAATATCACAAAACGTACATTCAAAACATATATACTTAAGCGCTAAGTCTGCAAAATGCCAAGAGGTGAAAAAAAAGGGGGAAAAACCCCCTCAAAATAAAAATGCAGAACAAGGATACGCATTCAGAGAGAGGGAAGGGAGGAGAGAGGAAAACTTGCATGTCGAAAAGCACCTCATTTGGGATCCAAAAAACTGGACGTCAAAAGCAAAACGAGAGGTCGTTGCTCCCATCAGACTGCGGACGGCGAGGAAAGCGATACTATGGAGGGCTGTGAGCGATGCGGAGGGCAGGGCGCTGCCCAGGCTCGCGGGGCATGGCGGGGTGGAGAGGGCACAGGGCACCAGCCACCCGGGGGAAAGCAGAACGGAACCCACACAAGCCCGCTTCTGGTCTGCAAGAGCACAGGTCCCCCGGCACCCCTGCGACAGGCGCTCAGGAAAACTGGGGCAGGGGTGAGGGCTGGAGAGTCCTCAGTGCCGACACTGAGGGCAAAGACGATGTGGGCTCGCTGTCAGGAAAAGGCAGAGTCCTCCCTTAAGAATAAATGTTGCGTTTTGAAGAACATGTAGCGTCAAGGCGTATTTAATGGGACAAAGCGGAGCTTAACCCTTCACAGAGACCAGAGTGGCTCTGCGTCAGGACTGCGGGCGCCGCCGGCCAGGTTGTGTCACTGTCCGTGGGGGCAGCTGCCCTGTGCTGACGCCGCACAATGTCCAGGCCCCCGGCCTCTACCCTCTAGATGCTCCGTGTACTCCCCTCCCCAGCTGTGAGGGTCAAAACCTCCCCAGCACCGCCAGCTGTCTTCGGGGCGAATAAAATCTCTCTGGTTGAAGACCACTAACTGCAAGGTGGAGGCAGGATCATGCACGCCTTCCTGCACCCGCTCTCGAGAGCTGCACACAAGAAATTTAATGCGAGCTATATACGTAATTGAAAATTTTCCAGTAGTTACATTAGAAAGTGTAAAAAAAAAAAAAAAAGGTGCCTGGGTGGCTCAGTGGGTTAAGCGTCTGCCTTCAGCTCAGGTCCTGATCCCGGGGTCCTGGGATCGAGCCCCGCATCAGGCTCCCTGCCTGCTTCTCCCTCTCCCTCTGCCTCTTCCCTCCACTTCTTCTCTCTCTCAAATAAATAAGTAAAATAATTAAGAAAATATTAACGAAGAATAAGGGTCTGTGGCTACTGGGCTGAGGAAGCAAGTTATGGAAAGGAAATCAGCAGAGGTATGGCAAACAGGGGTGGTTTAGTGAGGTCTGTTGTGCTCATTTCGGTCAATGCCTTTTCTCTTGAGAGGACCTAGTAAGAGGGAGGCCATAAACTCATGCCCCAATGTTGGAGCTTTTCCTGAACCTGCCAGGTCCCAATGGCCTTTAGCTCAGAAGGATCCGTCTATTTTGGGGGGGCCTGTTCTGGTCCCCCTCGTGGCCACACCCCTGCAGTAGTGAGCAGACCCCGTACCTCGCACACGGTAGTTTGGATATCGATGTTTTAATGAGGAAATTAATTAGTAAAAACTGCAAACAGGGGGCGCCTGGGTGGCTCAGTGGGTTAAAGCCTCTGCCTTCGGCTCAGGTCATGGTCTCGGGGTCCTGGGATCGAGTCCCACATCGGGCTCTCTGCTCAGCAGGGAGCCTGCTTCCCCCTCTTTCTCTCTGCCTGCCTCTCTGCCTGCTTGTGATCTCTCTCTCTCTGTCGAATAATACAAATAAAAAAAAAATCTTAAAAAAAAAAACTGGAAACATGCTCAGGAGGTGTTTTTTTTCGTTTTTTTTTTTTTTTTTGTCTTTTCAAGTAATCTCTACTACGCCCAATGTGGGTCTCGAATTTACAAGCCTGAGATTCAGCATCGCAGGCTCCGCAGTCTGAGCCAGCCCGCTGCCCCGATGACGAGGTCTCATGAAGCAAAACAAAAATCTCGACAAACGGCAACGACCTGGCAAAACACTGAGTTTTATGCTCATATATGCAAATCAGGGTTTGAGTCCCCGCTCTGTGGGGCGCGAGGTAAGTTGAGTCATGGCCCCGAACTTCACCTTCCTCATCTAGGAAAGGAGAGGAAGATCTGCCTCCTCTCCTCAGATGGAGAAATAGAAGGTCTGTCGGCACTTAGCACAGCGCCTGGTTCTCGACAATCCTTCCGTAAATGTCAGCACGGACCAACTGCAACCGTGTCCACAGACAAGTTAAAAAGTGGAAGGAAATGTTTAAAATGGAAACTTGTATGCTGGGCTGATAGTGATTATTTATACTCTCCAAATTCTTACAAGTTTTAATTGCTATAGAATCAGGTGTAAGTGAAAAAAGTAACAAATTAGGGAAAAAAAAAACTGATCAGAAACGAGGGTGATGTGAGATTCTCCAGAAAGGGGACGAACCCAGAGAACTTTCTGGAGTGTCCCAGCAGGCGCGGCATGGGGGAGGCAAGGCTGCATCACCATCCTTAGAGATCTCTGTTTCGGTCCTTCTGTTACAATAAGCACATACTGATTCTGAACTAAACGTGGAAAAAGTTTTGAATAAATGTATCGACGCATAGAGCCAAGTGGTTGTGAATAAAAACACGGAGCTAATTTTTTCCGGTGTTGTCCGCACAGCTTCATTTGGAATTAGTAGAATTTGCAGGGAGCCCCACGGCACAGGCATGAAGACCCCTGAAAGTCTTGTCTCTTCCCTAATACTTGGATCGCAACATATTTGAATGCTCATGAACTAAAAACTCAAGAGAAGGGTCGCCTGGGTGGCTCAGTTGGTTAAGCGTCTGCCTCTGGCTCAGGTCATGATCCTAGGGTCCTGGGATCGAGCCCCAGGTAGGGCTCCTTGCTCCGCTTCTCTCTCTGCCTCTCCCTCTGCTTGTGCTCTTTCTCTCAAATAAAGAAATAAAATCTTTAAAAAAAATAAAAATAAAATAAAATAAAAAACTCAAGGGAATGCATACAGTCAAAAGTCCTAAACAGGGAAACGAATGGAGTTATCGGATGGTTTTCCATTTGTCAGATTTTAAGGATAAATAATCGAATTCTACTGACTTCAGCGTACTAGCTCTCTTTTCTGGGTCCATCCACCTAAAATACCGGGAACAAGATGAGACATCTCCTTATCAAAGAATAAAGTCAAATTCTATCTAGAAAGATCTCAACCTCTGTGGCTGCAACCACAAGAACCAAAAGATGACGCTTTCTATTGTAAAGGAACACACGAAAGTACATGAACGAATCTGAGAACCGCCGAAGGTAGCTCCTGAAGAAATAACAAATACAGGTTTCTGTGTTTTGTGGTGGTGTTGTCTTTCTTAAAGAAAGAAAGGAGGGATAAGTTTGTCAGAATGTGAAAAGCATTTTTTGCAAAGCAAAAAAATTTAAAGGAAAAAAAAGGTTGCCCAGATAGGGCGTGCCAACGGGTAGTGGAGGCAAGTGTGTCTGCTGTGAGACCAAAGGGGGACCCCTGACCGCAGGCTTGAGGCCATGTGTTCAAGAACAGCCTGCTCGCTCGGCCGAGCGCGTGCTGGGGGCGTGGCAGCTTCCATCCTCCGGCAAGATGCCTCCGCCGGAGATGCGCTGGGGAAAGCAGCCGGCGGCGCCTGGACCTGGTTTCAGTGCTTATCACGGCTTTCCAAACAACTGCATTCAAATCTGGCCTCGGTTCCTTGGAACGTCTTTCCTTATCGTACAGGGAAGTAAGTCGCCCGTGGAGAAGAATGCATCTGAACATTTTAAAGATAATGTGAAAACTCGCACCTAGTCACGGGACCTGTGACTGTTAGATGTTACCAGCTCCAAGCTGATTCACTGAAAATCAATTCTCCAAATGACCATTTCTGCTGCCTGGGTAATTCCCTAAATGGCCAGATTTACCAGATTCATGTAGTTAATCACCACCACAATAAAGAAATGTGTTTATTTTAACTTTTTCTGACAGTTACAGCGATCCCACTCGGCAGACGGCTTCTGGAGACATCTGGGACATTCAAACGATGGTGCTTTGAGGTTTTAGTTTCAGTTTAGGGCAGGTTGCCCTTAACTCGGGCTCGTGTTTGGCTGCAGCTGTTTCATTGTGGTCAACCTGAAGTCTGAAGTGTTCTGAGGATTCTTATATATCAAAATGAGAATTTCTGGGGGTTGCAGCAAAGAGTGATCTGTCAGTCTGGAAAGCCAGGGACGTTACAAACGACAGGACAGGTTTCTATCAAGAACCCCTTTTCGTGACTTGTCTTTTGTCTTCTGAAATTCTCTTGCCTGACAGATTATGTTACCCACCACGATCACGTAACTACTTTGACATGTCTTAAACGTGTAAGAGATGGTCCGTGCCTAAGATGAGAGTCACACCCGATCTGACATGTGACTGGGCTGGATCTGCACGCCAGGCTACAAAGCTGAGATAAACCTGCCCCGTGGGAAACAGAAGCTAAAACAAAACCAAAGTTAGTTTCAACTGAAACGAAACCAAAACGTCAGGAAAAAAACCAAAACCAAAACAAAACTACCCTTGTGGCACCTGGGTGGCTCGGTCATTAAGCGCCTGTCTTGGGCTCAGGTCACGATCCCAGGGTCCTGGGATGGAGCCGTGCGTCGGGCTCCCTGCTCGGCGGGGAGCCTGCTTCTCCCTCTGCCCGCTGCTCCCCCTGCTTGTGCTCTCACTCTCTTTCTCTCTGACAAACAAATAAATAAAATCTCAAGATAAAAATTACCCTTGAAGTTCAGTAACACCCCGCCACATGGCAGGATCTGGTGTCCTGCTTGAAAATGTTTAACAGAAATTAGTTTACCGTGAATTGGTAATTCGGTACACTGCCTTTTTGGCAGATTCACTTTCCAGGGCCCCCTCCGCCCCCTGGAACGTTGCCTCCATCACCAGCCGCCTGCTCAAGGATGCCGATCGGACACCAACCGTTCCCCAGCACTGTGACAGCGCCCGGCTTAGAAAGCAGGTGCTTTCTCGACCCCGAGTCCCTCTGGCCGCTGCCCCGTCTCGCTGCCCTTTCACAGGTGGCTCATGCCCAGAGCATCTTCTCACGCCTGTCCCGGTTCCTCCCGTGCATGTTCTCTCCTGAACGCACTGGAATCGGGCTCCTGCCCCGACCACACCGACCCATCCCCGTCCGGTTCTCCAGGATCCCCCACTTTGGCCAAACCAGCGTTGGTTCTCAGTGTCCCTCAGATCCAATCTCTGGATGGCATGGATATCTGGAGCCCTGCCCTCTGCAGCCCTTCCTTCACTCGGTTTCCACACCCTGCACGATCTGAGTTTTCCTCCCACGGCAGTGAGCACCATCCGATCCGCTGGGCAGCGTGGGGCTCATCCTCGACCCTCAGCCACATCCCTACCTGTACGCCTCACCGTTTCCACTACGACGCCTGGACCAATCACCCACGGCTCCAGGTTGAACAGTGCCCCAAATTCATGTCCCCTCAGAACTTCAGAATGTGACCTTAGCTGGAACTATGGTTCCTGCAGGTGTAACTCATTAAGAGGAGATGGTGCTGGATTAGAGCGCGAATCCAAGCGCCTTCCAGGAAAAGGAGAGGACACCCAGAGACGCCCAGGGGTGAATGTCTTGTGACAACTGAGGCAGAGGCTGGAGCAGAGTAGCCGTGAGCCACGGATCGATGGGCAACAGCAGAAGCTGGGAGAGAAGCATGAGACAGACCCTCCAGAAGGAACCAGCACCTACCAGCACCTTGATTTTGGGCTTCTGGACCCCAGGACCATGGGACGATTAATTTCTGCTGTTTTAAGACAAAGAGCACTGGTCATGTGTTACAGCAGCCCTAGAAAACTCACACACTGACAAACTGGCCTCTTTATTCCAATTCTCGGCTGAGCTCCAGACTCACGGGAGCCACTTATCATAACTCATCATGTCCGCCTGGGTATCACATAAGCACCTCGAAATCGATATCACCACTGTGGGGCTCCTGATGTCCTCCTGGCCCTGTGTCCCCACAGAATTCCGGTGTGGGAGCACTAATTCCCGTGTGCTGGGGCCGGGGGCTGGGCCTGTGGGGCTGCCTGGCTTGAGAGGAGTTTAGGAGAGCGGGCCCCGTGACGGGGTTAGCGCCCCTGCAAGAAGAGGGGGAGGCCAGGCCTTGCTCCCTCTGTCCGTCATGTGGACACGGCAAGAAGGGGGCCTTCTGGAAGCCAAGAGGAGAGCTCTCCCAGGAACCAAGTCTGCTGGCTCTGGATCAGGGACTTGCAGCCTCCAGAGCAGTGAGAAGTAAATGTGTGTCGTTGAGGGACGCAGTTGGTGGTATTTTGTTCGAGCAGCTCCAGGGGATAAGATGCCCTGATTTCCCCCCACCCCAACCCAGGGTTCCCACCTTAGTAAACAGCAACCTCATGCATCCAGTTGTTGTCGGGTCACTGGCCCAGAAGTCCTTCTTGACTTCTTTCCCTCGCACTCCCAAGGGCAATCAACAGCCCATCGTGTTGACTTCTCCTCTTAAATGCATCAAGGCTCCAACCAGTGCTCACCTCCTCCAAGGAGGAGATATCCTCCTCGCCCAAGGTCCTGCCATCTCTCACCCAGGCCGCCACCTGAGCTTCCGGGCTGCCTTCCCTGCTTCCGTTCTGGCCCCGTGGGGGCCTCCCCACACCCTGGCCAGAGCCGCCCTTCTAAAACGCGAGTAGGATGTCGCCATGCAGACTAGAACCATCCCGGGGCTCCTCGCCGTGCTCAGAACATCTCTGTGCTCCGAAGAAAACTCAGACTCCTCACAGGTACCCACGAGCTCCCACGGGAGCCGCTGCTGGTCTCCGATCCGCACGCGCCTCACCCACTGCCTGCCGGCTCCCGCCGCTCCCAACTGCCTTCCATTTCTAGAACACGCCAAACGTCGCTGCGTACGGCCTCGCCCTTCGGTTCCCTCCGCTCTCGCCCCACGTGTTGCCCTTCGTCAGGTCTCCGGTCTTGCGTCCTTAGAGGAGGCTCCCTGACTGTGCACATAAGCAGCTCCCCCGAGCTCCCCACGACCTGCTTTGGGGGCCTCACTCTCTGACGTGTTCCAGATGATGCTGTCATCAGACGCTGCGCACTGTGTCATGTGTAAGTGTATCACGGTGCACTGACATTGTACGATTACACGCTGTGTTATG
This sequence comes from Nasua narica, assembly GCA_028533885.1. NCBI lineage: Eukaryota > Metazoa > Chordata > Mammalia > Carnivora > Procyonidae > Nasua > Nasua narica. Next base: position 1,007,415 of record CM052803.1, read on the forward strand.
GTATGTTCTCATGTGTGATGTACTACATTAGACCATGTCTTACACTGTGTATATTACATATTATTACATTACATATAGCCATCGTCTATAACCTATTGTTATATTACATATTATGTCACATTACATACTGTGTTTGATACTGTTATTACATATTATTATATTATAGACTGTATCGTGTATTATGCCACATATGTTATATTTTATTATATTAGGTTATATTATTTGTCTGCCTTTTCCCACTACCTCACACTACACGTTTGCATGACTACCAACGTATTATATGTTTATTTATATGCTCCTTGCCTGTTTCCTCCACTCGGTTGGAAGCTCCACAAGGACGAGACCTTCTGCTTTCTTACTGTTTTAATCTCAACACCAGAACTGCACCTGGTCAATAGTAAATGCCCAAAAATGTGTTTTAAGGGAAATTGATTCCAATAAGTGAAATGTGTCAAACTGATTTTCTGAGAAAAACCTTGGGGTAAAACAGCAAATTGGGAAGTTTTAAAAATGCGATCATTTGGAGAACTGGCTCTCAGCAAACAGACCTTAGTAAGTTAATGTGGGGAGGCGGTGGTTTCCCCAAAAGGGGTGTTAAAGTTTTGGCTGGGGTTATCAGCCCCCCGTGTGGGCTGTGACCCGATCCACCCCGCAGAAATTTCCAGCTGAGTGACTGAGGATGGAAATGATCTGGCAAGTCAGGACTGACATTCGAGGGATGTAATCTTCCAGAAATTTGGGAGACACTGGCCTGAAACATAGTAGACATGCAGTAAAAGTTGACTGGTGGCATAAACGAAAGAGGTTGGTGGAAACCTGCCCATCGTACCTATGAAAGACCCAGGCTGATCAAACTACGTGTGCCCTGCCAGCCGCCGGGGAGAGATCAGCAAGGGCTGTGCGAAATTAAAAACAGGTCAGGCAGAGAGGATTAGGAGCAGCTTTAAGTAAATAATTAGAAATACCACACCAGGCCACAAGACAGCTAGAGACGCGGAAAAAGAAAGATGTCGAAGAACCCATAGCCGGTCTCTTAACACCGACTTGGAACGTTGAAGGGAAACTAATTTTCATTGTTAAAAAAAATATCTAATACCTTTATAATTAAAAAAAAAGAGAGAGAAACATTTTTTTAAAATCAACTTTTCAAGTTTTCGAAAGTTTTATAATGCCGCTTTGAAGGGTCTCCCAAGACTGAGCTGATTTATTCCATCCTCATTTGGAATTTGTTAGCACACACCCGAGTTCACAGTACGAACAAGAAGAGATTTCCAAGGCTGCCTTATCTCTGCCCTAAAGCCTCACACAGTGGTGGGGAACTGCAAACTCGCACAGCAGAACCTGGAGTCCATGGCCCTCTTGTAAGACTCTGCCCAGAGGGAGGTTCTGATGTTCTAAAGAAGAACAGAAATGGGATGATCCAAAGTCACAGAATTTTAAGAAAAAAGGATCACATTTTACACATCTCTTGGCTTGTCAGTTTTCTTTTCCCTGTCTATCTAGCTAAAAAAAAAAAAAAAAGTACCCTTTGCCAGTTGAAGGACAAAACCAAATACTATTTGGTAAGTTCTTATTCACTGTGACGGATGACAAAACAAACAGAAAAAAAAGGTTTATTTTTTACTTTAAGGGAACAAATGAAGGCATGTAAATTAACTCAAAATAATCAAACCTGGCACATGAAAAAATAAAAGCAAATACTGCTTTATGTCATTTTCTAAGAAGGAAAGAGAAAGAAAACAAGGTTGTCAGAACCTGAAAATTAGAGAAACTGACTAAAAGCAGGTCCAGGGAAGTAACTACAAAACAGATGGTGTATTTTGATCTGTTTACCGTCAGGAAGTAGATGTCTCCCAAATACTGACCACATGGCACCCCTGCTCTAAAAACATCGTTCCCTGGCCTAATTATACCACGATGTATATATTTCTTGGACTCAGACCTGGCCTTGCAGCCCAGAGGGAAAAATCCCATGGTAGGCTGATGAGCTGATTTGCCTCTAGAAACTGAGCCATGTGTTAAAAATCAAACCTTTCTGTCTTGATTTGCACCAACTTTCCAGTCCGCCCATCCTTAGCTCAAACTCATTTCCCTCTGCTCAGGAGTCATGCGATTTTGAGGCTGATCCTCCTCCTTACCCTTGGAGCCTCAGTCTTGTCATTGACGAGAGGGGGAGGAAAGTCCGAGCAGAGGCAGTGAAAGCTGGAAGGGACGGCTGACAGGGACCACCTAGCAGGGCCTCGCGTGCGCGGCAGTGCGTTCGGCGTATCAAAGGCAGCCACCCGGGGACCAGCAGGGTGGCTCTGATCTCCAGCAGTGCCGTGCACCAGGCGTGAGGTCCATCCGGGCTGCTTCCCCGAGCTGCGCCAGGTGCCCTTCTAGATGCCAGCCCTTCTCCTCCCAGGGTCTAATTCAAATGGCTGGTGGATAACCCTTCAAGCAAACTGCAATACCAACTGTCCCCAGAAAAGAGGCAGGAGTGGCTTTTTCAACATCAGCCTTGGGGAAAGAAACCCTAGGGCGAAGCTCAGGGTACCATTTCCCCCCTGGCAGTCAGGTAGAGCAAAGATCATGACCGCGGACCCGTCGGCCGCATGCATCCATGGTCCCCAGGGCCCATGGTGGGCACTAACGGGGCTGCGGAGGGGACCCTGTTTAGGGCACCCGAGCCGACGCAAGAAGCCAGTGTGGTCACCTGGGGCAGCCTCAGCCAGGAAGGGCCATGGACGTCCCTCCACTTTTCATGACTCTGCCATGTCCACGAGTGACTGAGAACCCAGTGGGTGTTGATGTGGGGGTTAAAATACATCTCGGGGAGCAGGTGAATTCGCAAACACGGAAATCGGCAAGTGACGAAGGTGGATCAGTGCTTGTCTCTGGGGAGAGGAGCCGGCTCAGGAAGGGGAGAAGCGGACGGGAAGGAAAATTCACCGTCTAATGGATTTACTACACTTTCAAACAAATAAAGGAAGGGTTTCAAGAAATCGCAACGGTGACAAGACTTAGCGCCTGTAAGACTCCCTTCTGCCCTGTGTACAAAGGAGATGATTTGCCCAGGTCAGAGGATGGTGGTCCCTCGGGCCACATCAGGAAGGCCCCTTAGGAAACGGCGTGGCGTCCGGCCGGGCCGGTAACAGGCACTTGGTAAAGCACAGCGGCCTTTAAATTCCCTTCCCCTTTCTCCCCCACATCCTGACCCTAGGGTGAAAAGCCTTCACCTCTCCTTCTAGAGACCCGCCTGTTTAATGAGACCCTGTTCATACCCCATGTTCTTCTAACTGTGCCAGGCACCCTGTTTGCCTACTCAATATCCATCCTACTCTCTCTCTCTCTTTTTGAGTGATAACAAATTCTAATTTTGTTCAGCAATGTGGCTTGATTAGAAATAGCTCCCCCCCCCCCCCCCCGGAAATCCCTTGCAGCTGCGTGGATGGGGCAGGTGAGTCAGTTCTGGCCAAGGAGACAGAAGCGAAGCCCATCTTGGCACCCATTCCTGAATAAAAAGCAAAGCTTCAGGAGGAGAAAGCATTTTGCCTTTCCCCCTACTTCCTGCCTGGAATGTGGATGTGGGTGTGATGGTTGGAAGTGCAGCAGCCATCCATGAGCACAAGAAGACAACCTTAACACTATGAAGGGGAGGAGGAAAAGTAATATGAGCCCAGGTCTTTGAGGAAGCCATTGACAGTCCGGCCTCAGCCAAGGAAGAAGAATAAAGCCCTTCCTCGTTAACCTACCATTATCTTGGTAGGTTTATCTCACATGCACCGTTGAGGCCAGCCTGAACTGATCTTGCCTCCAGCAGAGGCCAAGTGCTCCCCAAAGGAGCGGGGGTCCTCGTCTGTCTTCCTCACCTACCTTCCTTCCAAGGTAACTCATGGCCACAAGCCCAGTCACCATCAATGTGGGCAGACTCTATCCCAGATCTCTCTCCTCGACCCCAGCCCCACATACCACGGACTGATGGACCTCAGACCCCTAACGCTCCGGCCACTGCCTCCATCCCTCCACCACAGACGGACTTCTCTCCATCCCTATTTCAGGTCTGGGTTACCATTCATGCCACGAAACAAAGCCAACCTCACGTTCAACCTTCATCTGCCCTGAAAAGCCCTGTGCTTCAAACCCTTCGTCTGTAAACTGGACTGATGGGGGACTAGCTTCACACGGGGTGTGGTGAGAATTATATAATATCATTGGGCTCCCAGCCGCTTTACTGGGAAGAGAATGTGCTGACCAAGCGATGCATCGATCCAGAGGGGCTTAGCAGTTAATCATGTCCTTGGACGCAGCTGCTTGGATACACGTGTGTGCACATGATCTTGGCAGACTCGCGTCGTTCTTAGTTTGAAACTATCAGCAGGGCTGTGGGCTTTGATGTAGCAAGAGGAAGCTGGGGTTTAGTTTTAGACAACATACCATTTGAATGTCTACCATGTGCCAGGCACTCTTCTAAGCATGGAAGATAAAACCGTGAACAAGCAGTCAAAATCCCTACCTTCATGCTTCAATGCTGTCGTAGGGGAAACAGCGAGCCAACAAACTGAGGCTCAGGGGGAGGCCTCGGGGAGCACATGGAGCTGGGGAAGGTGCTAGAGGGGGGTGGAGGGGCTCCTCTGTGCGTGCAGGCGAGGGGAGAGAGTCAGGGGGGAGCTCTCTGGGGAGATGGCCTTTGTGCAGAGACCTCAGAGAAGTGAGAGGAGGGCAGAACCCCTGGACTCGGCAAATAAAAACAGGGGCCGGCCAGTCCAAGCTGAATTTCTGATCAACAAAGACATGCACTACTTGGGGCACAGTAAAACTATCTGATTACTTACCCCCTCGCCACCCGCGAGGGTCCCGTGAGCAGGGTCCCGTGAGCCACGGGAGCCACGAAGGAAGGAAGAACCGACATGCAGCCCAGGCACCAGCCACTCCGCCCGAGTGAGGCTCAGGCATTCACCCGAGAGCCAAGGACACTCGTGTCCGTCCAGAGACCCGCACGCGAGTGTGCAGAGCAGCTCTGTTTCTCACAGCCCGGGAGCTCCGCTGGGGCCTGACCGCCTTCCTCAACTCTTTTTGGTTTCATTTTAATGGTGGCAAAATATGCAGAACACAAAACTTACCGTCTCAGCCATTTTTAGGGATACCGTTCAGTGGTGTTAGACACATTCACCCTGTTCTACCAGCAGCAGCGCCGACCATCTCCAGAACGGAGACCCTGTCCCCGTTGAACAATGACGCCCCACTCTTCCGTCTCCGGGCCCTGTTTCTGTCTTTAGGAACTGGAGTCCCCGAGATCTCTCCCAGAGACGGAATCGCCCAGTGTCGCCCAGTCCGAGGCTTCCGTGGGCTGGCTCATGTCCCTGAGCGGGCGTCCTCGAGGTTCCCCCACGTGGTAACACATGGCAGGACTTCCTCTCGAGGCCGAACGATGCCCCCTCGTTCGCACATACCACACGCCGTTCCCCCACTCGGCACTCGTCTGCCGAGGGACCCCTGGGCCCCTTCCACATTTTGCCGATGGCAAAAACAACTCTCCCAGGAACGTGGGCGTGCCGATTCCTCTTTGAATCCCTGCTTCCCGTTCTCTCGGACACACGCCAGAGGCGACCCGTGTGGATCATATGGTAATTCTGCGTGTAGCTTTCCGAGGAACTGCCAGACTGTCTCCTTGTCAATTCTCAGCCTGGTCGCCCTCACACGTAACAAGCTCCGGACCGAGGCTGCCCTGCCTCCCTCACCCCCACCCAGAGTCACTGTCCCTTCAACCACAGGGTCAGGCCTGCTCCCTTCTTCCCTCCCTCCCTCCCTCTTCCAGCAAGCAGCCAAGCCCCCTTGCTTCTGGCCACAAGTGTCTCCTCCTCCTGCCCCCTTTCCTCTCGGCCTTCTAGAGCTGAATTTCTGAATTTCTCTCAGACGGATCCATGTCTCCGCAGCGCCACGGCTCCCAGTTTAGGCTGGCCCACCTGCCCCCGGCGTTCGGAGAGCCGTGACATCCTGTTGCTCCCCAAAGCTTCCTGGACCCTGGTTAAACACCAATCCGTTCTCCCCTTGGGTGCTCAAGATGGCCCTGGCACATAACGAGCCTTCTAAAATATTAGCGCTGACACCTCTCTCTCCATCTATCATCACCAAACATTACACATGTGTGCATATACACCTTTTCTACAAATAAATATATAATATCCATAAACACACGTGTGCAACATAGGTAGATAGAGACAAAGAGAGATTCACATAGAAAATTGCTTAAAAATACTTGTGTTAGGGTGAAATGATTATGATAGTTTCTTAAAGGTATTTTTATTTATTTATTTATTTATTTATTATTATTTTTAAAGATTTTATTTATTTTTATTTTAACAGAGAGAGAACACAAGCAGGCAGAGAGGCAGGCAGAGGCAGAGAGAGGAGCAGGCTCCCTGCCAAGCAAGGAGCCCGATGTGGGACTCGATCCCAAGACGCTGGGATCATGACCTGAGCCGAAGGCAGCTGCCCAACCAACTGAGCCACCCAGGTGTCCCAAGGTATTTTTAAAGGATTTTTTAAAAAGTTTATTTATTTATTTTTTTTGTAACCTCTACATCCATTGTAGCGTCCGAATGCACGCCCCTAAGATCAAAAAGTCACAGGCTATTCCGACTGAGCCAGCCAGGCACCCCGAGATTTTTCTCAATTAAAAAGATAGTACAAAATCTTTAAGAAACTTCAAACTATACAGAAATGTAGAAAGAAAAACTAACCCCTTCCCAATTACACAGGACCAATTACAATTAATGTGTTCCTGGGTTTTTTCCTTCTTGAATTTTTTTTATACAAAAGGAGTGTGTGTGTGTGTGTGTGTGCGTGTGTGTGTGTGTGTGCACGTCCATACAGTTTCTATCCTGTAGGAATGAAATCATATTCTATACATTGGACAATCACTTTACCTTTCTTTTTTTGGAACCAAGAGTCCATCTTGGACAACTTTTTATCCTACAATGCTAAACACTACCAATATTTTTTTTTTCCTTCCAGCAAGTATCTTTGTGTGTATGAAAATATTAGTAAATATAGATATACCCATACACACATTTTTAAAAAGAGGATCAAGTTCAGACTCTACATATTATTTACCAACCTGAATGTATTTTTCTCTTTTGACCTGACATAGTGCCCAAGTGCAAGCTTTGCATTACACTTTTGTTGGACAGCTGCTTGTAATTCCACAGCAGGGACAGCAAAATAACTTGTTTTGCCATTCCCTTATCAACCAACTGACAAGAGTATCTCCACTATTTTGAAAACTGTTTATGTGAGAGATCTAAAGTACTCAAATTCAAACTAATCCACTATTTTGCAACACTATGCCCAACTACAGTGTGCACTTCTGTGAATCGTTCTGTAGGATTAATTACCGAAAATCAGTTTTTTGTGTCAGGAGTTATGCATATTCAGAATGTTTTATTTTTTAAAGATTTTATTTTATTTTAAAGATTTTATTCATTTATTTGAGAGAGCGTGCGTGACAGAGAAACAGACTCCCCGCTGAGCAGAGAGCCGGATGCGGGGCTCGATCCCAGGACTCTGAGATCATGACCTGAGCGGAAGGCAGATGCTTAACCAACTGAGCCACCCAAGCACCGCGCCCCCCCCCCAAATTTTATTTTTAAGTAATCTCTACACCCAATGTGGGGCTCGAATCACAATCCCGAGATCAAGAGTCCCATGCTCCACCGACTCCCCCAGCTGGGTGCCCCATACTCAAAATGTTGGTAAGTCTGACCACATCACCCTTTAAGAGGTCATGTCCTTAAAACCCTCATCACTGTGTAGGAGAGCCCTGGCCTTTATCGATATTTTAATTTGGGGATTTGGCTGAAAGTTAAGTCTGGCGTTGTGTTTTCTTTCTTTCTTTCTTTCTTTCTTTCTTTCTTTCTTTCTTTCTTTCTTTCTTTCTTTCTTTCTTTCTTTTTTTTTTGATTTGCATTCCCTCATCAACCAAGAAGTTGAGCCTCTTGCACTAACTTTCCAGGCCTTTTCTCTTTCTTCTGTCATTCCACCTACAGATTATTTTGCTCATGTCTTCACCCTAACAGGTAGGTGCTGCCTCTCTTTGTGAGTAAACTTCCCTCCAATCTTCTCTCCAGTTCCCCACTCCACACAAACCAACTTGCAAAGGATTAAAATTTTAAACATCAGAAACGGAATGGGACAAAATGGCCACGCTGGAGAGTCAGAGCGAAAACTGGCCTGAGCAGGATCTCAGGAGTGAAATGTGCCAAACAGCCGCGAAGCTGGGGATTAAAGTCTTTCTTCCATCTGGAACCTGGCGTCTACAAAACAGTGACCACATTGTGAGCCTTCCCAGAAAAAGCGCAGCGTTGCCTGGCTACCCGGCAATGTATATAGGACTTGGCAGCTCTCCTGGCTTTGGAGCTCAGAGGAAAGTTCCAGGGTGGGATGCAAGCTGAGGTTCCAAGGACAAATGGGCCGAAAGGTTTAACCCCTTCTTTTCAGAGAGCTCAAGCTGAGGGGCCTTCTGGGCCCAGGTAACCTTGGCCAAGTGTTCAGATTTCCAGGATCTTTGGTTTTCTTCTTCGTAGAATGGGCTTAGCGAGACCCAACTGGGAGGTAGGCTACTAGAATCCATGAGATTCCTAACCTGCTCGCCGCTTCCAGAACCCAGCATCTGCAAGAGGGTCTTCCTATGCAGACACATCCTGGCTGGGACACTCACTGAGCCCTGAAGGTCTGTGGCTTTGAGATGCTGGTTTAACAACTCCAAGCACAGGTTTCTCATCAGTAAACTGAGAGCTGGGTTGGGCTGGGTTGGGCTGGGTTGGATCGAACATTCTCCTTATGGAAGGTGATTGCAGGAACTTCCTGCGGCTGTCCCCTCCCTCGCTTCTCTTTAGCATATTTACCACTGGTCTGCCCTCCTGCTGGCTCCAGTGCCACCACACAGGCCGGCCGACTCTGCTTATGGCCTTGCTCTGGCTTCCAGGACGAGGGTTCGACAAAGAACCTGCCAGGCCCTCAAGGGTCTGCCTCGCAGCTCCCACCGCTTACCGCGCTCCGGCCTCACTGGTCTTCATCTGGTTCTTCCGTCAGACCACGGTAATTCCCACCGCGGAGCCGCCCTCCGCTCAGATCTGGGCAGGCTGCTTTCCCTGCCGCGGGGCTCACATCAGACGCCATCTCCTCACCCGGGCTTTCCCCCACTGTTCCATCTGGAATAGCAGCGACATCCAGGCCTCTAAATCCTGCCCTCAACTCCAGACCCTCCATGCCACCCCACCTCGCCCCATACATTCTGTAGGTCCCCAAATCCACCCCAAACCCAACGCCGGGTTACTCAAAATTATCTCGTGCTCATCGACTCGGGTGCTTATCGGTTTGCCAACAGACCACCCGACAAACACTCTCCTTTATTTTGGTCATAATGCTTTCTAGTTCATTTGGGGAGCCCGGCCACCCCCACTCGCGGTCCTTGCAGTCTGAGTGGAAATGACACCACTTTCTGGTCCAGGAATGGATCCATGTCCCAGGTCTGGGCAGCCAGCATCTCAGGGACTGATTCATGGGCTTGGGACTTGGGTGGAACTACTGGGAGAGACGCTCTCTGTCTCCACCGTGAGGCTAGCAGCACCCTCACCTGGAGCTATGGCAGCATCTTCGCCACCTTGAGGGGAGAGAGCCTATGGTGGAGTGAAGCGGATCAGAGGAAAGCAGGCCCCAGAGCCTGAGACATAAGGCTCACATCTTGAGGATATCATCTGAAATGCTGGATCCAACTATACCTGAAGTGGGTTGAACTTTGCATCAAGGCAATATATTCCCACTCACTTTAAGCATTCATTTTTCTGTCACTTACATCTGAAATACGTGTAACAGATAAAACCCTGATACTAAGCCCTTGTCACCACTCAATTTAAAAACATTAAAGTCATCCCTGACTCTTCCCACTTCTCCATGCCCCACATTCAAAGAGCTGCTATGTCTTGTGACGTCTACCGCATAAATGTGTCTCCCATAGCTCTCACGTTCTCCATGCTCATGGCTTCATTTACCACCCTTCACAGGGACGCGTGTCCCAAGTCTCTAGGCTGCTCCACCGTGAATTCCAGCTTTTGATATCAAATTGCTACCTATTTCAGACTCTCTTGTTACAGACTGACTGGTAACTGAAGCTACTGGGACCCATTAGAACCACGAGGCTTTCAGCATGGGGTTCAAGGTGTGGCTGCTGGTGTCTATTCTGCGGGCACTGCTTTGGCCCCATGCATCTGAGGTGTGTGCTTGGGCATGAGGGGTGACACCCCTGAAGTCATGCCATGCCACCCTCCTCGACCCAGGACCCAAAGTCCCATTGGGAAATATTAATCGCTAAAGCAAAACCAAACAAATGAAAATACAAGTTGTGTACAGGATTAGGTCACTGAAAAGCCCAGGGCTGGTTGGCTTCAGGCATAAACGGACCCAGGTCCTCAAAACCTTTCAGTGGAGAACCATCTCTCTCTGTCGCTAGGCTCTGATTTCCCTAATGTCGCCCACAGAGCTTTCAGGGCTGTCCCTCTCTGGCCCAGACTGAGTCACATGTCTGTCCTGGAACCAAGTCCAGTGGCTTCTATGGACCAGCTAGAGGTCTCCGGAGCCCCATACACTGGGAGGGCTGGACGGGGGAGGGTTCTTCACAAGGAGAAGGGGGTTTTGTCGGTAAGCACTATCTTATACCCATCCAAAGCATATCAATACCTTCGAGGTCAACTGTAAGCTCTGTGAGGCTCCCCCCACCGCTACCACCTCCAGCACTAGCCAGAATAAACCACTTTGGGTTCCCTCAGGACTCTCATCCCTAGACTTCTGCACATGTCCACTCAGTCCCAACGTTCATCCCTCCCACTCTCTTTTCAACAACTTCCTGCTCAGCTCTGAGGCCTCAAAGGTTACTTCCCTCAGGAGGGAGGTCCTGAGACCCCACGAGTGAGATCTGGTGCCCAGAGGGTGGAAAGCACTCCAGGTAGCAGCTGTCCTTGTTTCTTGGGGAATATCACCCCTGCCCCTTATCTTGGGGACTGTTTTTCCTCTACCCGAATTCCCATCATGACCTATTATAGTATTCTCTGGTTGTGGCCCAACCCAGGCCTGGGAAGAGCCTTCTAAGGACAAGGCAAGCAAGACTCCTCGTTGCAGATGGATAACCTAGGAATAGCACCGTTCTGACCTCATGGGGAAGACTTGTGTGACAGTTTGCTGCCAACGTGCAGATTCAAGTGGTAGAGAGACAGCTGCTGGCTGCGTTCCACGCCCTGGGGACAGCTACACCCCTGCCCTCCCTGGGGTTTGGTTACTGGAGCCAAGATATTCCCCCTCTTTGCCTAAACTAGTTGGAGTTGTTTCTGTCATTGGCAACCCTCTCAGACCAGCTGCACCCCTGCCAGTCTACGGAGTGGCCCCCCCATGTGCCGGGGGAGAGGGCTGAGGGTGAACTAGACTGGGCTCCTTTCCCTCGCAACCAAGACTGTCCCGAAGGGCCCCGCGGAGGGAAGCGCCATCGTAGAGATGCGCTCTCAGACACACTCAACAGATGGAGGCTCCTGTGAGACCTGCTGCTCTTTGGCGGAGTCACCTCCCAAAGGACATTTGTGCCTAGGGCGCCACGCTGGAGGAGAATTCCGTTCAAAACGGATTGAGCTCCCGAGACACAGGGAACCGTGTGGTGGGGAAGGGAGGGCACGCTCCCTGAGCACCTACTACTCACCGGTGCCTGGAAGCAGTCACTTAACCTCTCCACCTGCTCCCTCATCAGTGAAGCAGAGGTGATGGTGGGAAAAAATAAGCAGGACCTCGTAGGATCGCGGAAGACAAAGAAAGAAAATCGGTACCGCGTACACGAACTGTGCCTGCGTTTAGGCAGCCCCAAGGAAGCGTGAAACGTGAACGGACCCACTTGTTGGACGTTGTGTAGGAAGAAGCAAGAGGGAATATCCCGAGTCCACCAGACTCGGGGGAGTGAAGAGGGCGGGCAGGAATCTGAACACACGTTCATGCCTCGCTTTTCTTGTAACAGCTCTCGCGTCCCTCCCCAGGGGCTGTGTTGGCCCCCAAGCACTTGCTACATCTCTTCTGACACGGCCCCTTCTCTCACTGTCCTGTCACATGCTTCAGGCGGGGCTGGTCCCCAGCCCGCTGACTCCAGGAGGGGGGCCGAGGACCCAGTCCGGCCCAGAGAGCGGTATACCCCCTTGGCCTCAGTGATCGGTTCAGGGATGGGCCTAGCACCCGCGTAAGGTCCCCAGGGAATGAAGAGCAGAAGGTGAGGATTCCGGGGCCATCCTGGAGGCTGGGCTCCTCTAGCGGTCACCAGTCCCCAAGGTGGGAGGAGAGAAGAGAGCCTCATCATGGAGGTCAAGTGAAGCCATTCAGGGGGCTGCAGAGTTCGTGCTGAGGGGGAGAAGGTGAAAATGGTGCCCTCGACTGGAGAGGCGAATGGGATCCAAGTGGGGACAGTGGCCTCAGGGAGGAGCACAGCAGCAGGCAAAGGAAGACCGTGGGGCCCAGATGCTGGCGTGAAGGTAGCGCTGGAAGAAAGTGGCAGTTCCCTTCTGATTCTAACATTCCCTTAGAAGGCTGTGGCACCAAAACAGCCTCGCCTTGACCATGGCTTCTACTCGTGCAAGTCTCCAGGAATGAAGCAGCATGGCGCAGGGCTAACGAGCAGCATGACTCCTCCCAAACCACCCAGTGTAAAAGTCTTGGCTACTGGACAAACCAACTCTCCTTTTCCTGATTCAGTTTCCCTACATTTAAAAAAAAAAAAAAAACTCTGAAAGTACCCACCCACAAGGTTATTGCAAGCAGCCACTGTAACAAAGCTCAGCTCACATACTTCTCTTTGTTGAATGTTACCCATCGCTGAGAATGAGACAGTATTCAATGAAATTCAAGAAGAAAGGTATGGGGAAAGTACAGAGCCTACAAAAGGACTATGTCTCCACTTATTTATTTATTTTTTTAAGTTTGCGGCTTGGAAGGAATAAACTAGCAGAGAAACGATTAACGGTGAACTGAGTATTTACTGCCTATCAAAGACGGAGCTACAATATGCAATCATCTTCAGCAAAAGCTAATGAAAGCCTTTCTGCTACAAGTATGGATAAGTGTCCTGGAAAACAGAAGGCACTGCATTGTTTCCAACATATTCCTTTTTCCTCATGCATTAACCTTGATTAGTCAGAGCAAATTCTGGCCATTTCACTCCCTCCTGCTTTAAGCAGTCTTTCTAATTGTCGCTGGTTTGGGACCCCAAGGGCTTTCTTAGCCCTGGACAATGGGCCTCGGTGAGACTGGGGGGCAGGGGAGAGGTATGCTATTCATCTGTCAAGTGCAGAAGGGCCTCAGTGAAAGGGGAACCACACAGCGCCTCTCTGGGAAATGGCTTCCCTTAAACAATCAGCCTTTCTTCCGCCTTTCTTCCCTGCCCCGCAGGGCGTGCACGCCTCCGGGTTACAAGTAACCTAATTTGAAGGCCACAGCTCTAATGACCTTCAGGTCGCTGATTGATTTGGAGCCTCCAGCCCTCGGGGCCACTCGGTGTCTCCTGGGACGCTCCCAGGCAGCCACACCAGACTGAGGGACGCCAGGAGCCTCCTTGCCTTAATCCCTCCGGCTGCGGCTGGAGGAAGGCTTGTACCTCAGCAGAGGGGCCTGCCTGAGCCCCTGCCCGACCCCGAGTGACAGGATCTGTGTACCAGTGGGATCTAGGGGATGCTGTCTGGTTCCGGAGGGAAATAAAAGTATTACTGTTTTCATGACCAGGAAGGGGGTAAGCCCAGACCCTGTAAGTGTTTCCATACCCAGGACGGGGTAGATGGAGACCCTGCCTCTGCTTTCATCCACTTTCGGGGCAGGGGAGCCAGCGTATGACAGGACTGCGACAGGTGCTAACCCTCCGGGAGCCCCGCTCTCCCTCCCTGGTGCCGCGCAGGGGAGTGCAGAGACCCCGCCTGGGACAGTCAGGTGGGAACTGGAAATAGAATTCTATCAGATGCCCACGCGTTCAACAAGTACTTTACATACCCCGTGTCCCAGGCGCTGGGCTAAATTCTGGGCAGTCGAAGGAGCTCAAGGAGATGTGTTCCTTTTCTCCCAGAAGGGGCGAGAAGGGAACGGGGACTCAGACAAAGTCAAGATAACTTTTAAAATTAATGGCAGGGCTCCTGGGTGGTGCCGCCGGTTATGTGTCTGCCTTCGGCTCAGGTCATGATCTTGGGGTCCTGGGATGGAGCCCCGTGTGGTGTGGGGCTCCCCACTCAGCGGGGAGTCTGCTTCTCCCTCTCCCTCTGCCCCACCCCCACTGCTGCTTTCTCTGTCTCTCCGTCAAATAAATAAAAACAATCTTAAAAAAATAAAATTAAAAAAATTAATGGCAACAGGCAATGATTTCTTGGATGTGACGTCAAAAACGTAGGAACAAAGGCAAAAGTACACAAGTGGGACTACAACCAACTTTAAAACTACTCTGCATCAAAGGAAATAATCAACAAAATGAAAGGGTGACCTGTGAAATGGGAGAAAATATTTGCAAGTGGTAGAGATAACAATGGGTTAATATTCAAACTATATATATAAAGAACTGCTAAATTCAACAAGTAAATAAATAAACCCAGTTGGAAAATAGGCAGAGGACTTCAATAGATGTTTCTTTGAAGACATACACAAATGGCCAACAAGTACATAAAAAGGAGCTTCGCCTCATTAATCAGAGAATGCAAACCAAACCCACAATGAGATAGCAACTCACATCCACTAGGGTGGTTATTAGAACAAAACAAAACAGAAACAGAAAATACTAAGTGTCACAGTGGCGGGGAGAAATGGGAACACTTGCACCCTATCGGTGGGATTACAAAATGGTGGGACCACCATGGAAAACAGGATGGGGGTCCCTCAAAAAATTAAAAATAGGACTACCGTGGGATCCAGCAACCCCACTTCTGGGTATACATCCAAAAAAGTTGACAGCAGGGTCTGAGAGAGATATTTGCACACCCGTGTTCTCAGCAACATTATTCACAACAGCCAAGAGGTGGAAACAACACAAGTTTCCATCAGCGGGTGAGTACATAGACAACAAGGTATCTGTGCAATGCAATACTGTTCAGCCTTAAAAGGCAAGGAAATCCTGCCACATGCTACAACATGAATGAGCCTTGAGGATATCATGCTAACTGAAAAAGAGCCTGTCACCAAAAGACAAATATTGTGTGATTCCACTGCTGGGAGGTACCTAGAGTGGTCACATTCATAGAAATCAAAGGACAAAGAGCTGGGGAGTTGTTGTTTAATTGGGACAGAATTCCAGATTTGCAAGATTAAAAAGGTCTGGAGATCTGTTTCACAACGGTGTTTATATAATTTACCGTGACTGAATTGTACTCTTAAAAATTGTTAAGATGGTAAGTTTTATGTTTTGTGTATTTTACCTCAACTTACAGACTAGAGATAAGAACATAGGGTAATCTGCTCGTTCCTCAGGAGTCTCTATGGAGGAGAGGCTCCAGAAGGGCGAGGAAGTACCTGGCCCCGGGTTTGTGTATCGTCACTGTATAAGTCACTTAGAGAAGACAGCAGGTATGCATCCCAAAGAATGGGTGTCAGTGGTGGAGCTGGGCCCCCAGGAGATGAAGGGCATCTCTGGAGGGTCAAAGGGACCATGCTAGCTGGAGCTCTTGGGAAAAGACTCCTCTAACGAGACAACACTCAAGCCCAAGCCTAAAGGAGAAGTCAAGGGAAGATCTGTGTGAAGAACATACAGAGAAGGACAGCAAGTGTGGACCCCCTGAGAGAGGCACGGGAGAAGCCTGGTGTGGCTGCAGCAGTGCATGGGACGTGCGAGGGGACAGGAGGTCACTCTGCGCTGGGAGAAGGGTCCTGAGGGGGCGAGAGGCCACAGGGACACTGCAGTCTGTAACGACAGCGTATGAAGGAGCTGGAGATTGCGACGGGGCGAGGCTACGGTGCCCGAGCAGCAAGAGAAGAGGGAACCACCCCATGGAAGGCCGACGAACGTTTCACAACCAGTCCTTCAGGGGAACAAAAGCACAGTCTGTAGCATCTGCCGATTTCCGTCGTGCAAATACTCCTACTGAGGCCGATGGCGAGCTAACCAGGTTCCGTCCCCAAGTGCGGTGGAGTTGGGACGAGAGGAATGCGACTCTGGGGAGTCTCTGGGGAGCCTGTGAAGGCCAGCACGGCCCACCGCAGGGGCTTCCCTTCTTCTGGGCGGGATCAGAGAAGGGCTCTGGGCACAAGCGTCCTGAGTCCTGAGACGTGGAGACAGAACCAGGAAGGGGAGGCTACGGGAAGGAGGGTGCTTCAGGCCAAGAGCGCTGCAGCTCCAACTCTGGCCCTCGAGAGCGTGGCCTCCGAGAAGGCAGTTGGACAAGCAGGGAGGGGACACATCCAGTCTGGCTGGCTTTTTTTTTTTTTTTTTTTTGGTAATTGTGGTGAAAAGCATATGGCGTAAAATTTACCGTCTTAATTTTCAAGTGCAGTTCAGTAGTATTTAGTGTATCCCCACTGTTGTATGGCCGACCCCACCGTCCATCTCCAAACTCTTCATCTTGCAAAACTGAAAGTCTCGGTCCCCATTGTTAAACATCAACTCCCCAGCCCCCGGCGCCCACCCTTCTACCTTCTTGTCTCTCTGCAGCGGACTCCTCTAGGGACCTCGGAATGTTCGTCTTTTGTAACTGGCTTATTTCCCTTAGCATGATGTCTTCAGGGTCCACTCATGTAGCCGTGTCAGATGGCCCTTCCTTTGGAAGGCTGAGTAGTATTCCATTAGATGGATAGACCCCATTTTGTTTATCTGTCCATTCATCAATGGACACTTGGGTTGCTTTAGACACTTGGCTATTGTGAATGAAGTTGCTGAGGACACTGGAGTGCAAGTATCTGGGATCCTACTTTTAATTCTTTTGGGGATGTAGCCAGAAGTGGAATTGCTGAGTAGAGACCCAGGCTGTTCTGCGCCTTCCTCTTGCCCCAGCATAATATTTGGCACTGACAAGGGTCTGGGAGCTGCCGAACTGTGCCTTCAAAAAGGTCTTGGGCAGAATCCTGCTATCTTGGTACTGAACGTCCAGCATCTACCAAGAACTCCATATAAGCTATTTCATTTAAGGTCATGTCTGTTATAATTAATACCCATTTCACAGGGGTAGGGACGTAAAACCGCTTGGGTGGGAGGAGCTGCAAGAGAAGCAAGATTTGTGGGCAGAGCCTTGGGTCTACCGCAATTTCCAATCGAGGCTAAAGGGGAGGGGTCTTCATCCTAAGGTGCCTGCCTGGTTTTTAACAGGGAGGGGATATGACCAGATTTTTCTCTAGAGGAGATCCCTCCAACTGTAAGCAGAGTGCATCTGAAGCCACTGAAATCCAAAGTGACCTGGAGCTAATGTCTGGTCGTAGAGAGGAGGGAAGAGAGGAAAGGTTTGGAAGACACCTACAGGAATGGCAACGTGCAAGCCATGGGCTCCCCCATTCCCCCGGTGCACATCAGACGGCTGGCCAATAACCCCTCCCTAAAAATGCGACGTTTAAATAGAAATGGTTAGTAGTTGCTGGGCAGGGATCTCCTCGAGGGAGGGCAGCCAGTGTTTCCCCCTTTGCTGAGCCTGCAGATGTGTCTTTGGATCAAATGACAGCTGTGGGGGTGGAGAGGGCTAGCAGCAGGAAGAAGCGGGAAGAACAGAGGCCGCACTTAATCCGCCACAGTTGTTCTGGCTTTGAAAGGAATATGTTGTCCAGGCTGGCCTATCCCCTAGTTCTCTCTTTCACACAAGATTGTTTCATTTTTCCCATGCTAAAAGGAATATCTGCCCATCGTGGCTACTTTCAAAATTACAAAAAAATTAATTAAAGGAAGAAATTAAAATTATCCACAAGACCAATGAGAGATGAATTCTGGAAACATTGTAGAATATTTTCACATTTTTCCCCCATGAAAATACATTCATGAAAGCCACCTTTAATGAAATTGTGAGGATGCTATTCATTTGACAATTTTTAACTAAGTGCCTATTATGTACAAAGCATTGTTTCAGGTGCTGGGGCTATAGTGCCGTTCAAAACAGACGAGATTAATTCCCTGCCTTGTGAACCTGAGATCCTGCACTGTGAGCACTTCCCCCACCCTACTTTTTCCTTTTCCAAGAACGTATGCCACTATTCTCATCAAACAATTTTTAGAGACACGCCTTATAATGACAGCTTACATTTTGATTTCATGGACATAGCAAAATACACTTGCCTTTCAGAAATAATTGGACTTTCAGTTCATTTCCAGTTTTTTTGTGTAAACAGAATTGTAATGAAAATCTCTGTACACATATTGTTTTGTGCCTTGCTGCTTCCTTCCTAATGGAAAATCCCCAGGAGTAGAAGTATTTGGTCAGTGGGAACAAATAGTTGAAGATTCTCTACAGAAGTTTAAAAATTCTTCTCCACCATCAGATAACATGGCGATAACTACCATTAAGGTTTAGGGGTATTTACTTCATTCTTTTTTTTCTATACGGATCTATCTATCCATCTATCCATCCTTCCATTCATCCATTTAACCACCCATCTGTCCTTCCATCTGTCCATCCATCATCCATTCATCCATCCTTCCCTCCCTCCCTCCATCTCTCTACCTCTCTACCCACCCATCTAGACTTTGTCATCATCAGAAACTGCATTATGTCTGAAATCTTGATATCAGACAGCCCTTGTTCTCCTCACTAGCCCCTGTCCTTTGGGTCTTCTCCCTTTCCCCCAACACACACACAATTCTGTGCCACTATTGGCACATGCAGTCTGCTACACCTGACTTCATGTTCCTCCTTGTCTAATTTATGTTCTATGATCCATTCTGACAACAACTCTGTGTTAGTGTTCTATTACCATGTCACAAATTACCACAAACTTTGTGGCTTGAAATGCTAAAGGTCTGAAGTCTAGGCAGGCTCTACTGGGTTCTTTGCTTCGGATCTCAGGAGACCAAAATCAAAGTGTGGCCTGGGCTATGTGCTTATCTGGAGGCTATGGGGGAAGAATCCACTTCCAAGAATTCACTTCCACACCCCTCTTCGGCCATTACAGATTGGAGTGGCTAGCCTCCAGGGTGGTGCTCAGTGATCCTCACCGCATTGTGAAGGCTCTCCCACACTGAGCAGCGACAATGACCTGGGTCACCAATAGCATATTGCGGAAGTGACAGTGTCCAATGTCCAATGTCTCCATATCTTTGTTCATACTTGGGTCGGTTTTGCTTTGTGTAGATGGCAGCTATCCTGATGGTGTGAGACATGGGAACAGTGGTGTGCTGTGGGAGGGCTCCAAGCTGGGAGAGACGCGACCTGTTTTTTACATTTGTCTGATTGCACTTTGGAGAACGGCTGTGAGGGATACGAGAAGTTGCTGCAATAGGAATCTACTGGAGCCATCACTGTGGGGAAGACGGCAGCTGGCTTTAGAGTTGGACAAGGGGGCGGAGAGAAAGGGAGAAATCTGAAAGTGATGTTAATGGTGGGGATAGAAAAAAGATGGCGGTTAGGAGAGAAATTTATGTCTGGAAATCTCACCAGAACATTAACACAAAGCCCAGTGTCCAGATGAAAATTTCAAGTCTACAGCCTTCCATGGAATTTCCCTGATTTTGTGAGCTGAACACCTGCTGGAGTCCAAGCTATACGTACATCGGTGTCTAATAATCGATGAAGGGACCCGTTTTCTTGGAAGGGCAGTGTGCACTTGATTCCAGAGAATGCCCATTTCCAAAATGGAAAAAGGTAAAAGACCAGCTGTCTACTTTGCAAACATATCCCTGGTTCCTGGTTTTAGTGAGCATCCCCTAACACTCAGGATACTGATCGTCATTCATGTCTTCTACCTCCAAGTGTGTTTCCTATCACCTCACCAAAGTAGGTCTATAGAGGATGCTTCTTGAACTGAATAAAAGCCATGTTTTACTATAAGGCAAAGAAAAAATGTCACTTTTATTCCTTTAGCACCTCACTCAACAGCAGTGGTTCTCAGCTGGTGTGTGGGGGTGCCATCTGGGACCCCAGGAGTCACTGGCGATCAATGTCTGGGGGAAAGTTTGGTCATATGACTGGGGGTGGGCAGTGTTCCTGGCATCTGATGGGTGGAGGCTGGGAACGACATCCAGAGGACAGCCCTGTACACACACACACACCAAAGGACAATCAGATGTCAATGTTGGTAGCGCTGAGGTTGAGCAAGCCAGTGCCGTAGACCTAAACACGCACGTGCACCCCCACCCCCCACAATATTCACAGCTGCCGTCTGTTTTCACAGGGAGTTATACTGCATCATAGTTGGAAAAAATGCACAAACACAGCTTCAAGGAGAGTGGAGTTGCCTCTCCTCACTCCATACTATGTAAGTAAATTGTTCCCCTGTATTCTCCTAGTGGAAATTCTAGAGCTTCCACTGCTTAAACACCCAATGGTTGTTAATAAAAGAGCTTCGATTATTTTTCTAATAGCAGTTGTGGGGGGGGGGAGGGTGGTGTTGGTTGGTTTGAAGTAAGGGAGTGGTAAAATCTTATTTGTATGGGGAATCCATTGGAGGGTGGGCAGGAATGGAAGCAGGAAGACCATCAGGAGACCAGTGGAGTATTCCAGGGGAAGGCTGAGGGTAGGACAGGTCCGGGGGCCAGCAAAGGAGATGGAGATCTTGTCTGAAGAAGCAGGCGCTTTTGAGGGATCGTCGACAGAACCTCGTGGCCGCTGGTATACGAGGACTGTGATCGGGGGAGAGTTGCGTTGACATTCCTGCTTCTGCCTTACAACTATCATAGGCATTTCCCTTCCCAAGAGATGTGTAGGCTAATGATCCAGGCATGAATTTACTCCCTGAGAACAAAAAATCAATTCCTCACTGGGGGGGGGGGGGGGAGACCAGATCAGCCAGGGTGGGTTCAGGAGTAGCTTGCGGCCATTTCCACTCCCTTACTTCCCCTCAACTTCCTTCCTGATGAAGGAGTGGGGCCTCCAGGAGGCCCATGTGGGGAAACGGAATTGGAAATGGGCAAGAACCAGTCTCTCCTAGGAGTGTGAGCAGGGGCCGCCACCGCTCCATTCTCTGGGTCACAAAAGGGGCCAGCTTCCTGCTGCCAAACCATCTGGGCTGGAATTATGTGGGGACTCCCAGCATATCCCTGTCCCAGCCTACAGCAGGATATCCCAGCTGCTGTTGAAGAGTGGGTTGGAAGGAGGCAATATGGAGGCAGGGAGGCTGTTAGGGAGGCAATTCACTAATGGAGAATGTTCTCCTTGCACTGTTCTAACTCGTGAGCAAAACCCACGGAAATTTCTGCCCTGATGGAGCCCAGTTCTAGTGCAGGTTTTCTCAGCCTCGCAGGACTGCCACTCTGGGCTGGATAATTTTTGCTGTAGGGGTCTGCTCTGTGTTTTGTAGGCTGGTTGTGTAGCAGCATCCCTAGGCTCTGCCCCCTAGATGCCAATAACACCCCTCCCCCTCAGTTATGACAGCCCCCAAACGTCTCCAGACATTGTCAAATGTCCTGTGGGCGTAACATTGCCTCAAGCTGAGAATCACTGTTCCAACAGGAGAGGACAGCCAGAAAAGATAAACAGAATCCTGAAGGAAATTATACAGTGTTCTAGCGAGTGATAAGTAATCACGTTAAAGAGGGTAGAGAATGTTAAGCAGTGTTAAAGAAAAACTTAGTCGTGACACTTTTTTCCCGCTTACTGAGATGTGACATAAAACACTGTGTAAGTGTAAGATGTGCGATGTGTTGATGTGACACACTTCTATGTTGCAGAATGATTACCGCCATAGCTAACACCTCCACTCATCCCTTCACAACACTTGTCCAAGATGGTAAAGATTATATTCAAGAGAGCTACTACAATGGGGTTTTGCAGTAGGGGAGGATCACCTCTGAATACAATAAGGAAAAGCAGAAATGTATATACAGCCAAGGAGTAGGGAGGATGTCAGTGGGTGAGAAATCTTTAAGAGGTAGGTTAATTTTTTTTAATTTTTAAAAAGAATTTATTTATTTATTTATTTATTTATTTATTTATTTATTTGAGTGTGAGCAGGGCGAGGGGCAGAGGGAGAGGAGATTCTTGCTGAAGGCAGACTGAGTGACAAGAGGCTCAAAGTGATCAGCCCGTCCACAGGGAATTTTTGCCAAACTGACTCAGGCCAAGGACAGAGCCTGAGGTTCGGGGGCCTCTTTAGAAAGTCTGAGTAGAGTCAGGTCAAGGAAGGCGTCTTTGCCAGTGGGAGGGAAAAGGTGTCTCCTTTGTAAATAAGGAGGGCAGGATAAGCCTTGTCGAGGAGGCAAGAGTTGACAAAAGGATTGCATTAAATCTGCAGATTTCTTTGGGTCATATGGACATTTTTACAATATTAATTCTTCCTGTCTATGGACACGGCATTATTCCCATTTATTTGTGTCTTCAATTTCCTTCATTAGTGTCTTATAGTTTTCAGCACAGAGATCTTTCACCTCCCTGGTTAAATGTATTCCTAAGTATTTTATCAGTTTTAATGCTATCATAAATGTGATTGTTTTCTTTCTCAGATAATTCCTCATTAGTGTACAGAAAGGATGCTGATTTTTATATGTTGATTCTGTATCCTGCAGCTTTATTAACATCATTGATCTAACAAGTTTTTTTTTGGTAGAGTCTTAGTATTTTTAACGTATCTCAACAAAACTGGAAAAAAAAGTATTGAAGAAAAAAGAGTTGACAAAGGATGAGCAGTCCTGGGGTTGAAGAAAATGGAGAGGCTGAGAGAGAAGTAGAGGGGACAAGGTCAGATGGAAGAAGAGGGAGGTGTGAGAGGTAGTCAGGGATCTTTCCTGGCTCTGTGGCTTGGAAACTGGGTGGATGGTGGCCCAATTTCTGAGTTGGGGGTTGCTATAAGAAGGTCCTGTCCAAAAAACACCTGGCTGGATTTCTTATAGGCTTTGCTGCACTTTAGGTGCTCAACGCCTTCCAATCAAGAAGGCCCAGAAGTCAGCTTCTAGAACTCTTGTCAGAGGGCTGGGCTGGTGAAGAAGGCCATGGGAAGGCATGAGCAAAGCAAGGACCAGAGTGAGGTGAATGAGGCATTCCCCACACATGCAAAATTTAAGGGCATGTCAAAAGCTCAGGAGTTGAGAGAAAGAACACTTCAGTGGATTGTTTTTTAAAACAATCAAAATGAATGCAAAAGAATCCATGGTGAACAAAATACCAAACTTTTTAAATTTGTTTAAAGATTTTATGTATTTGAGAGAGAGAGCATGCAAGCATGTGCATGGGAGTTACTGGGGGAGGGAGAGGGGGAAGCAGACTTCCCCCTTAGCAGGGAGCCCAGTTGGGGACTTGACCTCAGGACTCTGAGATCATGACCGGAGCCACCCAGGGGCCCAAAATATCAAACTTTTAGGTTTTAGATTTTTAACATCTGAATTTCACTAAAATTTTAGGTTTGAAATTTTTAATCTCATTTAAATTTTAGATTTGAATGTTTAATTTAATTAAGATTTTTTGATTTGTGATTTTAAAATCTAATTTAAATTTGTTAAGAATTCTAAAGACAGGATGAGTCATGGTGCCATGCCACATCATGTCAGAGCTTGAGGGTAAAGGAAAAATCAGCAATACCGACTGGCTTCGTTTAAAATGTTGGTACCATTCATCATGGATTGTTTTGCATTCATTTTGGTTCTTTAAAACATTATGTTCAAAAATTATTTATCTTGAGCACTGAGCTTTTTGATGCCTCCTTAAACTTTGGGAGCCTTGCTCACCCCAGCCTAGACCCTGAGGCCATGAGAAGTGGAGAGCACCGGCCTAGCTCTGCCCAATTCACCATATAGGTGTTTACCTTCCAAGAGGGAGGACACGACACCTAGGGAAAATGGTACCAACTCTCTGGGGCTAATTAACACCCGGAGGCAAAAGCTACAGCATGACTTATCCCCAGGTTCACTATTCTCCACGCTACCTTTGCTCAAGAAACCAAATTCCCCAAGTTGATATTGTCCCAGGTAGGAGGCAATAAATGGGCAATCCAGGATATAAAGTATTTATGTGAATTCTGCTCATATGGAGAACTCGTGGCATGTGACCCCAAACCAGGGATATTAGGGACGTTGTAGCTTCTATTGGAGGAAGGAGACGCATTCCCAGGAAAGTACAGAAAGCTCAGAAATGCAGGAATAACCTGTAATTACATATGGAGCTCTGAATTTACTTTGTCAAAACACAACGAGAGTACTATTCTTTGACGGGCTGAATTAAACACTCCCTCCCAAATTCATATGTTGAAGTCCAACCCCGTACCTCAGAATGAAACTATTTGGAGTTAGGATTGCTCAAGGGATAGTTAAGGTAAAATGAGGTCATTAGAGTGGGCCCTAATCTAATCTGCCTGGCATCCTTATAAGAAGAGGACATTTGCATATGTATGGGGACAGAGGAAAGCCCACGTGAAGATGCAGGGGGAAGACTACTGTCTACAGGCCTGAGAGAGAGGGGGACTCAAGAGAAACCAACCCCGCAGACACCTTGATCTTGGCCTTCTGGTCTGCGGAACTGCACAAAAGAAATTTCTATTGTGCTACGTCGCGTGTAATGGCAGTCCTAGCAGCCTATCGCAACTCCGTGTCTGAAGCCAGCGGACACTGCCAAACTGATTTTTCGCCACAGAAAGGGAGAGCGACACTGGTTGGGTCATCTCTGTGCAGGAAGGACTGATTTTATACAGAATCTGGAGTCCCCTTCCAGGACACAAACAGGTTGACATCATCAGCAGAGCTGCGGCCCCTCAAGTGAGACCCCTGTTGATTGGCTGGCACTCAGAGGCGTGTTTATCGGAGTGAGTCCATCCTTGATGGGCTCTTTCAGTGGCTGACTTTCCAAAGCAAAGTGCTGACACTGATTGTTTGGCTTGCAAAAAGTGCATTCTCTGAGGCGAGTTGTCATGGATCGGTTGAATGGGTTTAAAACTGATTCCAATGGCTGTTTGTTTCCCTGGCTGGAGACCAATGCGTCTTTTCCCAAGCTTGTGGGAACTTCCTTACTCTCAACTCAGTTGAGGACTCTGGCCCCACAAGACTGTCAGCCCAGTGAAAAGGGGAGCATGACCCGAATCGCTCATCCATACATATCCCATGCCCTAAGAACATGACTGGTATAGAGTAATTCAGTAAATGCTGGAAACTATTATTATTCCTTGCTCAGTGTGCCTTCCTGGGAGTCACCATTTACGCTCCTTGAATGAGAATGGGAGAATGGCCTAGTCAAAGGATGTGCACATCTTCAGCTTCCATAAAAGCAACAGAGGAGGAGCTGGAATGAGGTGGGGCCAGGAAACCAAAAGAACAGAGGTTCAAAGCAGGCACTAGAACAAAGTATTTTTAAGAAGGCCAAAGAGGTCAGTTGTATTGATGGCCACAGTAAAGCCATATAACATGAGTACGGAGACGTGATCATTGGATCTAACAAGAGGGTAAGTTTTGAGCAGAATAATTTCAGGAGTGTGGGATGAATGGAAGCCTACTTAGAAGGAACTGAGGAGAATGTGTTCTAAAATATAGTGTATTAATAGAAAATTTAAGGTATAGCAAAGCCAACAGATCAGAAGAGGACTATCATTAAAGAGATTGTGTGTTACTCACAATTTCCGAGAAGGGTCCATGATGCTATGAAGGTCTACACGGGCCAGTCAGGAGGCAGAGAGAGGAGGGGGAAAATGGCGGTATGATCCTTTACTAGGTTTCTGAGAGAAGGAACTGATGAGGTAGACTAAGCCAGGTTAGGATTGGCTAGTTTGAATAATTTCAGTGGGCTCTGGGGCTTAGGGAATGTCCCTAGTCCTCTAGTATCTGGCTCGGGGGCAAGTAGAGCAGAAGGATGATGGTCCAGAGTGTGAAAGGCAGTAAGGCTGTGGTGAGGAATGTGTAGACTCTGGATTGATGAATTTGCATTTGAAAACCATGCCCCCAGGAATGGGGGCATTCCAGAGACTTCTCCTGGGGGTAGTGGGGGCTGCAGTGAGGGAGACAGGAGGCCAAGCTAGGTGATGCCAGGGTATCGATGGGTTGTGCAGAAAAGGTGTGTCCAGGGCGCCTGGGTGGCTTAGTGGGTTAAAGCCTGTGCCTTCGGCTCAGGTCATGATCTCAGGGTCCTGGGATCGGGCCCCGCATCGGGCTCTCTGCTCGGCAGGGAGCCTGTTTCCCCCTCTCTCTGCCTGCCTCTCTGCCTATTTGTGATCTCTCTCTCTGTGTCAAATAAATAAATAAAATCTTTGAAAAAAGAAAAGAAAAGAGGGATGCCTGGGTGGCTCAGTGGGTTGAGGTCTCTGCCTTTGGCTCAGGTCGTGATCTCAGGGTCCTGGGGTCGAGGCCCATGTCGGGCTCTCTGCTCAGTGGAAAGCCTGCTTCCCCCTCTCTCTCTGCCTGCCTCTCTGCATACTTGTGGTCTCTCTCTCTGTCAAATAAATAAATAAAATCTTTAAAAAAAAAAAAGAAAGAAAGGAAAGAAAGGAAAGGAAAGGAAAAGAAAAGAAAAGAAAAGAAAAGGTGTGTCCCTATCGGCCTGTAGAGCAGATATTAAATGGGCAGTGAACACAGACAAATCTTGGGGGAGAATGGGGGCCCCACAGAGAACAGGGAGGAAAGTCATCATGGCTGAAGCATGGGGAACTAGGAGACAAGTATGAAGATGAAGCCAAAGTCTGGGACCAAGAGCCCGGTCAGAGGTGCTCGTGTGATCCAGGCTGAGGGACTTGGAATTTATCAGAAGGGTGACGGGAGCCACTCCAGCTGCTGTGTGAAACGGGCAGAAGGCGACCTGAGAAAAGAGGGAGAACATTTAGGAGACAGTTGCCCGAGAGACATGGTGGCGGCAACGTAGACCCGGAGATGGAACAGGTACAGAAGGGCGCAGCTGAGAGATTTTCAGATGGTGACAGACGATCGACCTTTGCACAGGTAGAGAACTTTGGAGACAGGTGAGAGGGAACGTTCTGGCTGAGGCTTGTCCTCCCTGAAGAAAGGGAGCTTTAGAAAGTTCACATGGGCTGAGTGTCCACAGGGGCTTCCCGCCAACACCCCGCCTCAGAATGTACCTTTGACTCCTGAGCTGAATGCCAGGCAGGGACCCAGCAATGCATGGGGCGCCGTCTATGGGATGTGTGGGCGTGCAAGAGAGGGGATGGAAGTTTTTCTTAGAAAGGGCGCACATCCAACGTTCCAGCCACATTTCCAAACCACAAAAAGATGTCCCTGGGAATAGTCTTTCCCGCCGATTATCCCTGGATCCTTGTTTTCACCAGTGTTAGTCCCATTTTCAGGGGCTGGCAGTCTATTCCCCTTCATATCTTAGTAAGATAGTTTAATGTCCTGAATCCCCTTCACAACACCCAGTACGGAGAAACGACCTGATTATAATCCACTGAACTAAATTCCAAAACTCCAAAATACATCCTGAGTGGAATCATAAGAGAGTGGGAATATTTTTACTGTTACTACTTGTCACCCCTCTGTATCTCTATCAAGGTACGTATACACACACAGACACATGCACGCACACAATGCAAGTATGCATTGATGAACACTGGTTTCTGGATAGTAATACGATGTCATTGCTCATGAGGTGGTGCAAACGTAGCTTCCAGACACACTGTGTTTTCTATGCCAACTGCCACTCCATGGACCTTCCAAACGGAACTCGGGAGTCTCCGCTCTACACAGGCTTTGGTGGGGAGTTGGGTATTTAGTCAAAGAACTGCGGAAATTTTTTGGAGGATTTTAGGTAGAGGTATGACAGTCTGGTTCTCATTTTTTAAAAGGCATGGAGAATGGATTTGAAGGGGGTAAAAATGCAAGGGAGTTAGTACTCGATTGTATGAACCAAGCCGTGGTAGTAGTGGTCTTCACCGTGTTGGAAACGATGAGATCAGGCCTGAAGAAAGAGCTCTTTCAGGAGGCGGAGTCGGCAGGGCTGGTGACTGATGGGGTACACCAGGTACGCAGAGGAGACTGACCAAGGGCAACAGCCAAGGTTCTGCCCTGGCCTCTGAGAAGAGCCGTGCTTCGGTGCTGGTGGATGGCGAGTCCTCTGCAACACCAGGATCACGCTTAAGTGGACGTTTCCGGGCAGAGGAGCTCTAGGACAGGGCAGAGCCAATTGCATCCACCCTCTGGGAGGAAAGGCTAACTCCTGAGAGCAGGCCTGGCTGCGTGGTTTGCAGGGCCTAGGGCAAAAGGAAAATTGTCCAAAACACTGGAAAAAGTGGGCCTTGAAGGCCCGAAAATATAATGCTTCTCCCTTCTTTCCGAGGTCGCCCTCATGACCTGTCCTGGTGTTTTTCCTTCACTAATTAATGCCATGCTTCCTTGTAGAGGAAGAGCTGCATGGTGAGCACAGATGCCCCCCCACAATTGCCCTAGGCAATTGATTCAGGTGTGTGCGCAGAGCCCACTAGCTGCTAGGTTCCTCCTCTCGCTGGGCCAGGGTCAAGCAGCACGCCCTGGCCAGGGCAGGGACGCAAAACCAAGTAGTTCCCCATCACATCCCAACATTGGGGGGATGACCAATTCCCGAAAGTCTAAATTAGGGGTGGGCGAGAGTCCTGCCCCTGTCAAATTGCCCCCTGGATGCACCTGCCTCCACCTCCTCTTCTCCTTAACCTCTCTGCCTCACTCCTAGAAGGAGCATCATTGGACTTAGGGTCCACCCAAGTAGTCCATAACGATCTCATGTCAAAACTCGTAACCACATCAGCAAATACCCTTTTTCCAAATAAGGAACCATTCACAGGTTCCGTGGATTTGGACGAGGAGGTATCTTTCTGGGGGCCACCATTCCACCCTCTATCCTGGTTCTACCTGAGGGAGAAAAAGGCTCACTCAGTCAGACAGTGTTGGGAATACATCTCCTCCTCTCTTCCCTTCTTTTCTCCTCTCCAAGAAAAACTGGGTCCTTGGGAAAGAAAACCCAGGAGAGGAGAAAGGACACAGGTAAGAACAAGCACTGACTAAAACATCCTGACTCACCCACCCCGCTCCATCCTTCTCGAGGCTTCCGTGTTCACCACCCGGAAAGAGGACAGAGGGGGACTGAGGTGGTTCTGCCCTTTTCCTCAAATATAGGAAAAAACAGGCCCAGATGAGCCCCCAAAACTCACAGCACACTTCTGGTCCTATCTGCATTTTAGGAAGGTCACCCTGGCCTAGGGTGGGGGATGAATGGAAGGAAAGAGTAGTGGAAGCATGAAACAGCAGAGAGGGTGGTGCACTTGCTACTGTGGGTCAAACTGCACCCCTCCCCTCCAGCTTGGCCTTCGCCCACACCAGATTTGCTGCCACCATGATCTTGGACTTCCTAGCCTGCAGAACCGTGAGAAAGAAGTATCTGTTGTTTATAAGCCACCCAATTTACGATAGTTCGTTGTAGCAGCCCAGATGTATCAGGACCGTGTCAGTGAGAGTTTGAATGGTTGGTCCAAGCATTCTGAATCCAGGGACTTGGGTTCTGCAGTGAATCCAGGATCACTCCTCAAACTCCACCACGGCCTGGAGGACACATTCTTCTACAGCGTGTACCTCCGTTTGTTTTCACTCTTTGACCTCCACCAAACCTCCTGATTTACATTGACTGAAGTGGTCAACAAACCCGGTCTTCTAGTCCCTACAAAAAACTTCTTCCCACTGCTCCCTCTGCAAATCACTAAGAAAACTGGTTAACATTTGAGAGCTTACTTTGCACTAAGCACATGACGTACATTAACCTAACCTAAGCAGCAGGAGAGAGAGCAGGAGACTCGAACTCTCTTGCTTTATTCCCTGGTAGGCGGACAAGATGGTCCTAACTCAGGCGCACTTCCAGCCAGCTGAACACCCAACAAAGACAATGTCATTAATCATAGCCTCCAGGGAAAAGTTCCAGGTAATTCTCTGAGAGGCTCATCTGGAGTCTTGTGCTCCTCTCTGAATCAATCACTGTGGGAACGGCAAGGGACAGAGTTGACAACCAAGGATGGGTCGGATACTAACCAGTTCCCCGTACAAAAGAGGGCTGTAGCAGGAAGCAAGGGGAAAGAGTACTGGGCAGAAAAACTGCAGCTGTCTGCAATAATATAAATTATGTTTATAAATATTGATTAGACCAACTATGCCTCTGGCATTTTCAATTAATTCGGCCAATATATTCTCTTTTTTTAAGTCAATGTAAGTTGAATATACTATTTGTTATAAGAAAGAACACTGATTCATTTAAATATTTTTCTCTTCCCGCAAGAATATAAGCTCCATAAGAACAAATACCAAGTCTATTTTGTTCATTGCTGTAGTTCCTTTGCCTACACCAGTGCCAGACACCATAGCTGGTACTCAGTAAATATTCGCAGTATTTGTGATTCTGTTTAACATTTGACCTCTATCCATACCAAAAGCATTTCCATGCAGCCAAGTGTTTTGTTTTCAAAACTCACCTCTGTATCCTCCAGATTCCAATATATGTCTCACACATCATGGTCTCTCAGAATATACTGAAGAACGAACGAGTAAGTGCACGTTTCTCCCACTGGACTCTATGGAACAGAAAGGTAGAGACCCTGAATGTTTGAACAGCAATTACATCTCTAGAGTCTAGCAGTGTCTGACACACACAATGCCACCACCTGTCCAATTACTATTCGTTGAACGATAGACTAAGTGAATTAATAAATGGTAAATATGCATAATGTTAATGTCACTGCTGCTTGCGGCAGCTTCTGAACCGAAAACCTAGAACTCTGTGGACTCTGCAGAGGTTCACACAGTCGACATTTTGTTCTTCCGAGACCCCCACCCAACAACAAATTTTAACACATACAAAAGTCTTGCATCAGCCGCTGATGGAGGAGGCTTTAGGGCTTCAGGCAGTCCTCCCCATCCCCCAGCCAGGCTAGGCTGACGTCAATGGTTCTGGCTTGTTCCCCTTCAAGAGCTCTTAGCTCTTGTTAGCTATAGAGGCAGGTTCAGTCTGTTACCATGGAAACTGCAGCTGGAGTGGGGAAAGGGAGGGAGGTTGAGGAGTGGGCAGAGCCTGGAATTTTCCAGCTCAGGAGGCTGACTGTGTGTGTGGAATGAAAACACAGAATCGGTACACAGTCAGTTCTCAATAAATGTTCTTGGGGTGACTGAATAAAAACGTGGGAACCTGGATGAGTGACTTCCTATCTCTGGGCCTCTTTCCTCATTTGTAAAGTAGGAATGATTATCCCACTGCATAGGCGGTTTCAATTAAGATAACGTAAACACAACCCTTAGCAGAGGGCCCAGCACTTTATAAATCAAAGCTTCTCAAGGATGGACTTCAGATCTGCTCAGTCATTATCTATAAATTCCAGATACCATTTTTTTTTTCTTTTTTTAAGAGGAATGCAGGCATCTTCCCTCCCCACCTTACGGTGCTGCCTTGTCACTAAGGATCCAGATAAAATATAGGAACCGCAGTGTGCCCCAGTGGGACCTGCCAAATGCTAAAAAGATTGTTATTTATCGGAAATTCAGATGTAACCGGGTAGGCCGGTACTTGCATTTGCTGAAGCTGGCCACCCTCCTCCTCACCCTCCGCTACACTGCGACTGACGAAAAGTCGGTCGTATCGGCCCATCCAGCTGACGGTTCCCTTACCAGCGACTCTGAGTCCACACACACCTGCCCCTCTTCAGTGACAGTCCAGGCACTTGAAGAGCAGCCTCAGGGCGTCCCTTCCTGCCAGGCACTGAGGACACTTGCCTCTGACAAGGGCCTGCCCCCCTCGGGGCCGTCGTTCTAGGACGGAATCGGTTCTCTTTTCCTCCAGAATACATTCAATCCAGTAAAAATGGGACCCGATGGAATTCTAAAGGCGGAATTTACTTCCAGGCCTCGCTCACCAGACAGAGGTAACGTGTCTGAAAATACACTAGCCCAGGCCCTACCCCGGGCACCTGAGGTCAGTGAAGGACCGCGTGTCTGCGCCACCCGCCATCCTCTCAACTGCAGGACCGATCTCCCGCCACTGCAGGTTTCCCAGGCGCCCTTGCGCAGGGGCTCCAGGGTGCGCGTGCGCACTCAGTACCCACGCTCCACCCCAGAAATGCTTGTCCTCAGGGCCCCACCCGGTCCTCCACTGGGAGCAGGGTAAGGCTTAGCGACCTGCGACGGTAGGATCTTAGCAAGCCGACGCTGTGCTTCTACCGCCTGTTCTCCGTAGCTCTGGGCGAAACACAAAGCTCTGGAAGGCCGGGCTGGGTGCATGCGCAGACGGCCGGGCTGGGGGCGGCGCCATCTTGGGCGGTCGCCGGCTTCCTCTCCTTCGGGCCTGCGAGGCCTCCGGGAGATGAGGGCTTCCTTTACCTTGCGGTGGCTCCTGTGGCCACAGCCTGGATTCCCACGCCGTCGTCGTGGCCAGCCCCCGAAAGGCCTCCAGCCCGGCGGTCGGGAGCGGCGCGCGTTCTCCGAGCCTGGGATTGACGGTGACGGCCGTGCACCCGCAAGAGAGCACGCCCGGGGCGTGGGGCTCGGAGGAGGACCGCTGGAGTGTCCACAGCAGCTTCCCAAAGATGGGAGCACCCGTCCTGGAAAACCCACCCACTGTAAGTGCACAGCTCCATGGTTTTCTGAAGCACGTGTGTGGAGTTGTGCAGCCCTTGCCCCGACGCCGCGTTGACCTGGCCGCATCTCCCCTGCCCTGCAGAAGCCTCTCACCCCGGGTTTGGCCTCCCTTGGCGGGGGCTCCCAGCCCCAAGAAGCCACCCATGCCCTTGATGTCTCTTCAGACGTCCCTTTCCTGAGCCTCTTGTGAGAATGGGGTCGTATACGATGTGTGCTCTCATACTTCGCATAACGCTTTTGGGGGTCCACGTGTTGTAGTGTTTACCCGGCATGGGGTCTCACCTGCCTTCAAGGAAGGTAGCTTTGGTTCAGAACTGCTCTGTGGGAGTTGAGATGAATTGTCAAGACTTGTTCAGGCATTGTGGGAATGCGGCCGCACCTAACCTTCCCCCCCCCCCCCCAACGGTAAGTGTGGCCCAGTTTTGCCAATTTCTGTTTTCCCTGGGTCAAGCATATTTAATTCGGATTTATTTTCAGATCTATTACTATGGAATCGTAGGGAGTTATTAAAGATGCTGACTTTGTTTACTGCCTGTCTTGGCTTTGGATCCAGGTCCTCTCACTTGCTGGTGATCAGACTTTGGACAGCCACTCAATCTTTCTGTGTCTCTGTTTGCAGGAGAGAATTGTTCCTAGATTGGAGTTATTGCATAGAAAGTCTTCGTGCATGGATGCATACTCCAGATTAAAATGTTAGGTATTATTAACTTTTAGGGATTCTTTTTTGGGGACGGCAAGGGTGATAGGTCAAGAAATTGGGCGCCTGGGTGGCTCAGTTGGTTGAGCAACTGCCTTCGGCTCAGGTCATGATCCTTGAGTTCCGGGATCGAGTCCCACATCGGGCTCCTATCTCCACGGGGAGTCTGCTTCTTCCTCTAACCTTCTCTCCTCTCATTCTCTCTCTCACTTTCTCTGTCTCTCTAATAAATAAATAAATAAAATATTAAAAAAAAAAAAAAAGAAATGGATGCTACTGCAACCCATGGGCTAAGGCATAAAGTTCATTGAGAAACTTGTTTTTTATGACTGAGACCATTTTGTGGCTCATAATTATTTGCTCCCTGGGGATTGATAGTTTATAACCACCTCCCCCCAACCACTAGTATTATTTTGATAGTTTGGGGACTTTATATTTTCTCAGGAAATTGTGCATTTCCTTCATATTTGCAGATTTATTAGGTTAAAATGAAATGGCTTGGTGTTAAGAGTGTAGTCCCTGAAGGTAGAAACAAGGGTTAGAGGCCTGAGCTCTTACCAACTTTGGTGACTTGAGCAATGTGCTGACCTCCTGAGACTCCCAATTTCATGTTCAGAATTGGATAACAACAGCACCCTACCTTCTCTTGTTGTTGAGAGAATTAAATGGAAATCTTTGACTTAACACTAAACCTGGCAGCGTAGAGAAAGTTCCATAACTATCAGCTGTTGTTATTTTCATTATTCAGGATTCTTTCCAATTAAAACAGCTTAGGGATTGTAAACCTCTGTGAACTAGTTAATTAAAAGGAGTTGGGAAGCCCTCCACTGTTTCCTACGCTTTGGAACACATTGTGGAACAGAGAAATTACATGTTCCTTGAAAGTTGGAAGGAAGTTTCTATTCCTACTCCAGTCACCCTTCAAAGTCAGGCTTTTTCTTCCTTTTGGGAGGTATTTTTTATATTCTCCCCTTCCATTTTGCTAAGAGTTTTAAATTTAATACTAGAGAACTGGGGTCAATAAACCCTTTCTGTAAAGGACCAAATAGTAAATATTTTAGGCTTTGTGGGGTATATGATGTCTGTTGAAATTACTCAACTCAGCCACTGTAGTATGAAAGCAGCCATAGATAGTATGTAAACATGGGTGTGGCAGTGTCCAATGAGACTTTGTGGACATTGAAATTTGGATTTCATGTAATTTTTGTGTTTGATTATTAATTTGGTTGTTTTGTCAGCTGTTTAACCACTTTTAAATTCAACCATATTGTATGTAGACTGTACAAAGGACTGAGTTTGGCCTTCAGGGTGTAGTTTGCTAACCCCATCATAGGATTTCATGACATAGTGACTAGTGGTGTAATCTGGAGTCAGAAAGTGCCAGTTCAGGGGCGCCTGGGTGGCTCAGTGGGTTAAAGCCTCTGCCTTCGGCTCAGGTCATGATCTCAGGGTCCTGGGATGGAGCCCCACATCGGGCTCTCTGCTCAGCAGGGAGCCTGCTTCCCCCTCTCTCCCTCTGCCTGCCTCTCTGCCTACTTGTGATCTCTCTCTCTGTGTCAAATAAATAAATAAAATCTTAAAAAAAAAAAAAAGAAAAGAAAAAAGAAAGCGCCGGTTCTGATACGTATTCATTTTACATATTTGGGTACGTTACCCAGCACTCTGAGCCTCTCATGTTCTTTATCTTACAGGTAGGCATTATACTAACATACTTCCCTCCTTAGACTGATAGACTGAGATAATATATATGAAGGGTCTTACTCAGGGAGTCAGGTGATCACATTTTAGCTATCTCACAGTTCTGAGAGTTAGTTGAATAGACTTAAGTTTAGAGTTTGATACTAGATGACTTGAGTTTAAATCCTGGCCACTTACTAGCCATGTGACTCAGCTGGTCACTCAACCACTCTCCCTCCTATTCCTTGTCCCTAAAATAGAGATTTTAATTGTATCCACTTCAGACAGTTGTCTTAAAGATTAAATAAGCTAACATTTTATAAAGTGCTTAGAAAAATCCCTGGCGCTTATAAATTCTCAATTAGCGTTAGCTATTACTATTTCACAATATGATATATTTGGGGTTGAAAACCCCTATGCTGTGTTGTTAAAATGAAAGATTTTTTATTTCCCTGAAGTACAGTTTATAAAGCAGAGGAGTTATTTGTTCCTCGGAAGTGTGAAGAAAGTTGCCAGAAAAAGGCAAGGGCTTAGAGAAGTATTTTAAGAAAGTACTCCCTTGACATTTGCCAAGTTTTTATTATCTGCTTTCCTTTCAGGAATGATACATTTCATTATGGCTTTCAAATTTAATAGCCTAGGAGCGCCTGGGTGGCTCAGTGGGTTAAAGCCTCTGCCTTTGGCTCAGGTCATGATCTTGGGGTCCTGGGATCAAGCCCCGCGTCGGGCTCTCTGCTCAGCGGGGAACCTGCTTCCCTCTCTCTCTGCCTGCGTCTCTGCCCACTTGTGATCTCTCTCTTTTTGTCAAATAAATAAATAAATCTTTAAAAAAATTTAATAGCCTAGACATGTACCCAGTGGTGGTTGAGAGGTCAGACGTCTCACAAATTTGGGTTTGATTCCTGACCCTACCACCTACTAGCATGTACCTGGAACGAGATAACTAACCTCTCAAGGCTTGCCCCTGATGTATAAAACTTGGATAATAATAGTGTATACTTTACAGAGTTGTAATGCAGGTTAACCATCATAATGTACATAAAGGCTTGGTGCCAGGCTTTGCCCATTTTAAGAATTTAATAAATGATAGCTATTACTTTTATTATCCTCCAGGGCACTCTTAATGAAGACCCATTTGAGATTGAAAACCATTTGCTAGATTCTTAAATGGGCAGCCTTCCCTCTTATTCTAGGTTTGGAATGCTTAGTACTATTATAGGAATTATTTGTTCTTAGGAGATTGCCTTCATGAATCCATTAGTCACCAGTTTATTTCTCTTAAAGGGGGCCATTTCTTGAAGATTTTCATTGTATTTGCATAAGATTGTATTGGGAAGCAGTAAGCAGTATAGACAAAAAGACCTAGGTTTAATTCTGGCTTTCTCAACCAATCAGATTATGATTTGAGGAGATGACATCCTCTCTGAGCTGAAGATTTCTCATCTATAAAACAAATACATTAGCTCTAGTTTCATTATGATTATTGGGGAAATTCACCTAGATATTTAAATGGGAAATTAGATCTAGATAAAGTATTGGCCAATACTTTATCTAGATCTAATTTCCCATTTATAGGGTACAAATCAGTAATGTTGAGTGTATTCACAGAATTGTGCAACCATCACCAAAAGCAATTTTAGAACATTTGCATTACCCTGAAAGGAAATCCTCATTCTCCACTCCTCTCTTCCCCAGCTCTAGGCAACCACTACTCTACTTCCTATCTTTACAGACGTGCCTGTTCTGGACAGTTCATATGAATGGAAGTGAACTATTCTGACTGGCTCCTTTCCTAAGCATACTATTTTCTTTCTTTTTTTTTTTTTTAAGATTTTATTTATTTATTTATTAGAGACAGAGACTGAGAATGAGAGGGGAGAAGGTCAGAGGGAGAAGCAGACTTCCCGCAGAGCCGGGAGTCCGATATGGGACTCGATCCCGGGACTCCGGGATCATGACCTGAGCCAAAGGCAGTCGCTTAACCAACTGAGCCACCCAGGTGCCCCCTAAGCATACTATTTTCAAAATTGATCCATGTTGTGGTATGTGTTAGTGTTTCATTCTCCCCCCCCCCCCCAACACTCTTGTTCTATATAGCACAGTTTATTTGTCCATTCATCACTGATGGGCATTTGGGTTGTTTCTACTTTTTGGCTATTATGATAATGCTGCTGTGAACATTCCTGTATGTTTTCATGTGGAGGAAAGTCTTCATCTCCACTAGAAATGGAATTTCTGGGTCCTGTGGTAACAGTGTAACCTTTCAGGGAACTGCCAGACTGTTTACCAAGTGGTACCCAGATCGTTTTTAAAGCACTTAACCCAGTGCCTGCCACAGAGCAATTACTTTAAGAAGATAGCTATTCTGGTAACACATTTTCATTGTAAGAAAATGTTCTTGAAGGCCACTCTCCTAATTTAGTTAAAGGAATTGGCAAGCCTTCTGCCTTTTTAAATGCCCTATAACAATTTGTGCAGACTAAGAATAATTAGTTTCTTGGGCATTTGAAAGACTCTTCCAGTCAAACTGAGATTTCAAGTAATTACTGCCTCCCTAGAAAATGATAGCATTTCCTTAAGGTTTTCCAATGTGTTAGCATAGAATTACATAGCATAGTGGTTGGAGAGCCTGACCTCTGGAGTCATTTATGAGGTGTGCAAGTTTGAGTGAGACTCTGTGAGCTTCAGTTTCCTTGTATGTAAAACAGATGAGGACACCTGTTTCACCTATTTTAAGGACGAGCTGCAAAACGCGTAATGCTTGATGCAGTATGTAGCACACAAGAAGTGCTGAATAAATATTAGTTTTTAATCTCATAGATCTTACGCAGTTGAAAATCCCTCTGCTGGGTTATTGAAATGTATTGGAAGGCATCTAAACACAGGTATTCTTTCTAAGATGATCTTTCCCAATTTTTTTCCCTATCCTTTTGGTAGTCAGTT
Organism: Nasua narica; assembly: GCA_028533885.1. Taxonomy (NCBI): domain Eukaryota; kingdom Metazoa; phylum Chordata; class Mammalia; order Carnivora; family Procyonidae; genus Nasua; species Nasua narica. Next base: position 1,045,385 of record CM052803.1, read on the forward strand.
TTGGTCATTTTTATTTTTTTTTGAAAATGTTCCTTTTCATTAAATTTTCATATGTATCAGTTTAAAGTCTTTTTAATATTAATGTGTTCGCTTTAACTTTTCATAAGTAATGTATTTGTGTGATTCAAAATTCAAAAAGGAGAAAGGGGTGTATAGTAAAAATTTCCTTCCCACATGCAATCTCCGGCCATCAGTCTCTATTCCTGTGTCAGTGTCACTAGTTTTCTGAATAGTCTTTCCAAAGTTATCCTACATATATAGTAGCAAATATAGATATGTTTCCCTTTTAATTTAACAAACAATGTGTTCAACTCCTTGGCTTTTCATTTAATAATGTATTTTGGACGGGCGCCTGGGTGGCTCAGTTGGTTGGGCAACTGCCTCTGGCTCAGGTCGTGATTCTGGAGTCCTGGGATCGAGTCCCACATCGGGTTCCCTGCTCTGGGGAAAGCCTGCATCTCCCTCTGACCTCTCCCCTCTCATTCTCTCTCTTTCTCTCTCTCTCTGTCTCAATTAAATAAAATAAATCTTTTAAAAAAATAATGTATTTTGGGCATCATTCCATAAAATATTTCTCCTTTGGACGTTTTCTATTGTATATAATATAATATGGGATTTTCTATTACATACAGAATTTGTAAAATCTTTATCTCCAACTGTTTTTCTGCTTACTGAGTCATTTTCTACTTTTATCTCAATGATTTTCTTTTTCTTTCTTTCTTTCTTTCTTTCTCTTTCTTTCTTTCTTTCTTTCTTTCTTTCTTTCTTTCTTTTCTCTTTCTCTCTCTCTCTCCCTTTCTTTCTTTCTTTCTTTCTTTCTTTCTTTCTTTCTTTCTTTCTTATTCTATTTATTTATTTGACAGAGAGAGAGCCAGAGAGCACAAGGAGGAAGGGATGGTAGAGGGAGAAACAGAAGCTGGCTCCCCACTGAATAAGAGCCCGATGGGGGCTCAATCCCAGGACCCCAGGATCATAACCTGAGCCAGAGGCAGGGACTTAACCGACTGATCCACCAAGGCGTCCCTGATTGTCTTTTTCTTGTTCTCTTTAGATGTATCTTGTGATGGACCTTTAGCAAAACCATCCAGGCCTGCCTGGCCTGATGATCTGCACTGTGGAAACCATATCACCTCTCCGTATCGTTTTAGTCACATCCGAAGTGTTGACACGTGAGTATGTGTGGAAATCATGCCATTTTTCAGGAGACGTGAGTGAGATTTGAGTGTTGGTTGCCCCTAGGAGGAATTCCTGTAGTGTGCTGGAGGTTGTGATTGCCAGGGATCTCCAGTCCTTAAATGGCCTACAGGACCCTGTAAGGTCTGACTTCTCTTTCTAGCATTTGTCTTATGCCAGTCTGTATTCTGGTTCTGTGGCTCTCCATATTTCTCTCTGGCTCCTAACCTTTGTACACACTGTGGATTAAGCACACGCTGTCTTTTCTCAGTATCTGGTCCAGGTCAGATTTATACATGTGTATCTTTATTTACTGCTTGTCACTCACATTGTGTGGTTATATTTGATGGTTTGGCTTCACCCATGGACCATATGTTCCTTGAAGGCAGAGACCGTGTTTCCTTGTTCCTTGTATCCCAAGTGTCTGGATGTAGTTGATATTCCATACCTGTTTTTTGAATGATTGAGTAAATAAGCATTTAGCCTTTTGCCAGTTCAGGATTAGAGCTTTCTGGCTGATAAACCAATTTGAGGAAAAAGTATGTGAATAACCCTATATTTTCTAAATAAGTATTTTTATTAACATGTGCAAACTTGACTTCTGAATGTTTTTGCTTCCAATGAGAGAAGGTGCCCAGTGCCCTCTTGGATGGGAACATGTGAGCAGAACATTGGGTAGGCAGGTGAGCCTTCTTGGCATACAGGAACTCCTGTGGTTCTGAACTTTAGCACTGTTAGGCTTGACATATTTTCCTTTTATGACCTCTATTTCTGATAGGGTTGCCCTTTGTTTAGGTTTAATCTTATATATAATTAATTGTTTGGGGGAGTTATTTTAATATTTAAATTTAGGGGTATTTTTTTGCGAAAGAGTTGTTTGCCTTTAATGTAAATGTTTGGTTTTCAGTTGTCCTGATATCCTTTGAGAGGGTTAAAAAATAAAAGTAAGTTTACCCTTAAGGAAAACTGGTTAGATTTGCATTACTGAGGAATTTTATATAAATTTGTATACCAAGATATTTACCCATTCAGCAATGAATATATACATAAGAGTCCTAAATACTAAAGAACTGCTTTCTTTATTTTGTAAAGTAGTGTTTATTTTAAGCTGGCTATTCGTGTATCAGCCCAGCTCCAGAGCAGGAGCAGAGGACTTCCAGAGCTAGAGCTCCAGCAGAGACCTCTGGAGATTCCCTACCTCTCCACTTGACAAGCATTTCAAATGTAACATGTCCAAAAGAGAGCTCTTGATTTTAGGCTCTTCCCTAAACATGTAATTCAAAAACTCACTAAATTACACTTCCATTTACTAAGTTGCCCAAATGAGAAACATAAGAATCATTTCTGACATATTTTTTTCCTTGCCACGTGTATACAGATTATCAGCAAGATCTCTCTCTTCTGTCTCCAAAATACATTGTATTTGTTCACCTCTCCCTATCTCCACGGCCACCATGTTAATTCAGAGCACCGTAATCCTTTGCCTAGACAGACAGCTACCTCCTCTCTTCCCCATCTCTAGTTCTCCACACAGCAACATGAATCTTCTCAGGATGGATTAAGTCAAACCTTATGTAGAAGTCTTTATTGGCTCCCCATCACATTCAGGATTAAATTCAAGATCATCTTTGTCCACAGTTCCTAAAGAGCTGGCTCTTGGACACCCTTACAACCTCATTTTATGCACCTCAACCCCATTCTAACTATCCTCCACCAATTCAGGTGTCTTTCTATTGTTTTCCTTTATGGTCTTTGTATATGCTATTTGGTCTGTTTAGAATGTCATTCCCCTTGCTCTTCTGGCTGGCTCTTTCCTACAATTGAGTCTTTGCTTCTCTTCCTCAGAGAAGCCTTCCCTGACTACGCTGTAACCACCATACAAACACATCCCTCCTCATTTCCACATCCTGGGTTTTTTTCTTCAGACCCCTCAGCACAGTTTTTAAAGGTTTATTTTGCCAACTTACTGTATGTATCTTCCTAGCTAGACTGAAGTTCGAAGACATATTTATCAAATGGATGAGGGCAGGGGCCATTTCGGTGGCACTCACAATGAACCATGAACCTGGCCTTAGCATTGGCCTTTTATGTAGTGGCACTCAAGAATTTGTTGAAAGAATGGAGAATAGAATTGGAATGTATAAGCCCTGGGATCAGAACACCCAGTTAGTCCAATCTATTACAGATTTATTGCAGACCAGAGATTCTCAAACTTTTTGGTCTTAACACCCACTGACTATCTTGAAAATGGTTGAAGACTCCAAAGAATTCTGTTTATGTGGGTTATACCTGCCACTATGTATAGGTTTAGAAATTAAAACAGAAAAAATTATAAATGAATATTAGTTCATTTAAAAATAATAGTAGTAAATCTGTTACATGTTAATGTAAGCAACTTTTTTTTTAACTGAAAATGTCTTAATTCCCAAAACAAAAGATTTCTGAGGAGAGCAGCATTGTTTTACATCTTTGCAAATCTCTTTAACATCTGGCTTAAATGCAAATTGCTAAATCCTCATCTGCTTAAGCATTCCATCTGTCAGCCTCAGGAGAACTCCACCATACTCTTGGGAAAGAAATGAGATTACTGCTGTAGATAATTTAGAAGATACTATTTTTGAGATGGTGCTGGGAGTTTTTGCATTCATACTTGCACTTCTTTTTAATATGAACTTGCAATGACAGAGATATTTATGACATCTCTGTGGATCAAAAACTGAACAGAAAGACACAGGGATATGTGGGGTTCAAAGACATAAACCCACGGGACTTTTGCCCTTTAAAATAGGCAGAGGAAGTTAACGATTGGACTGGTGTGGAGTAATGAGGTCCAGCAGAACCCGATGCATATTGAGGTCCCAGGTTCATTGTGTCAAACAGACTGGAGTGGAGTTGTCCTGAAGTGAAATGAGACTAGAACAAAGTAGCGATGGTGACTCAGGGATCCAGGTGATGACACTTAGGCTCGGCTTAAGCTCTCTTGGCACAGTGGGAAAACACGACCTTTAGAGAGGACCCAGCCTAAGCTTAAATCTGGTTCAGTGAATAATACACTTTCTCTTCGCATGGCACAAATTCCCTAGTTGACAATATAAAACTTGTCTTCGGACTAAGTTTCTCATGGGCAGGTAGAGATACCCCTCTCCCCACCAAAAAAAAGCTGGATGTGGAGGGAAGAGAAGTTCTGAGAGGAAGGGAAAAGATAACCCATAGGAGGAACACTTAGAAACTAAAATTGCAAAGCACTGAGTTAAACTTAGGAAAACCTGTAATAAGCAAGACAATAAAATCAACAGCTAGGACGTGAATTCACTCCTGACAAAATACAATTCAAATTAGATAGTTTTAGTGTGACCTTAAGATTCTTTTTTTTTTCTTTTTTAAGATTTTATTTATTTGAGAGAGTATGAGAGAGAGAGCGCGAGAGGGGGGGAGGGTCAGATGGAGAAACAGACTCCCCACTGAGCAGGGAGACTGATGTGGGACTCAATCCTGGGACTCCAGGATCATGTTCTAAGCCGAAGGCAGTCACTTAACCAACTGAGCCACCCAGGTGTCCCTGACCTTAAGATTCTTAAAAGTTACAGTATTCATAACATGTTCATTCATTTGAGAAACGTGGTCATAAAAAAGTACCAATTAAAAATAGTAGACAAAAAGAAAATATAGCCATTGTAAAACACATAAAGGGAAAACACTATACTAGAGGCAGTTAAAAAGAATTACAGGGGCACCTGGCTGACTTAGTCTGTACAGCACGCAACTCTTGATCTTGGGGTCATGAGTTCAAGTCCCACATTGAGTATAGAGTTGACTTAATCAAAAAATGTGTGTGTGTGTGTTTAAAAAAAAAAAAAAGGAGTTACTCAGCAACCCAGAAAAGAATATGAAAAATAGAAAAATTAAGATAAATGGAGGATAGATGAAGAAGGGCCAGTATACTCCAGTTGGCTGAGAAGAAGAGAATAGAATTGGAATGGCAGAAAAGCTATTTTGGCCAAGACATACTGGCATGAATTCTGTAAAAGGGAAGAAAGACCTTCATCAAGTACACAAGTTCTGAGCAGGATAAACAAAAATAAATCCATACATACCACCTTTTCTAAAAGATCCAGGGGGACATTTAGATTGATATCAGACCTTCTCCTCAGCAGTGACTGAAAACAATGGAATAATATCTTCAAAATAAGGAGAGAAGATAAGGGTCACCGTAGAATTCCACACCTGAAGTGTCATTTAGAAATGTCTTCTAAAGCCATTTTTAATAAATAGACTATCTTACACACTAACTAAAATTTTATTTAAGGATTTATTTCAATGGGGAAAAAAGATGAATATAGAGAGGAGTGAAATTTAAGCAACAATGAATGAATAAATTATTAAAATATCAACAAATATAAAATTAGTCATTGAATATAAAAAATTTTTTTGGCTTGTTTAAAAAGTATAGCTAAATTTCGAGACAACAACTAGAAAGGGGGAATAGGAAATTCCAAAATTGCTAAGGTATTCCAGGATATCCTTTATTATTTATACTGTTAAATATATGCTTGTGTACAAATTAGGAATTTAAAGTGGACAATAAAATAACTGAAATATAATTGAGAGCTTCCATATTAGCAGAGGGGAAAAAAGGGGGAGTAAAGAAAATTTGATCTACTTAGCAGAAAGTCAGAAAGGAAAAAATACGCAAAGGAAAAGGTACAATCAACAAGCAAATATAGCAGAAATTAAAAATGCAAACAGATTAACTCCTCTGTTAAGAGTGAACTCCCAGGGGTGCCTGGCTGGCTCAGTGGGTTAAATCTCTGCCTTTAGCTCAGGTCATGATCTCGGGGTCCTGGGATTGAGCCCCATATGGGGCTCTCTGCTTGGCGAGGAGCCTGCTTCCCCACTCCCTCTGCCTGCCTCTCTGCCTACGTGTGATCTTTCTGTCAAATAAATAAGGAGTAAACTCCCAGAGTAATTTCTTTGATATCCAGTTTAACAGAGGAATTCACGGACTTGTTTCTACCTAAAAATACGGCCTCGAACCATAAAGCAAGAAGTAAAGAATTAACCAGGAGCAGTGGATTAAAACCATAGGCATAATGGGCGATTACATTATAACTACTTAGGACTGATATATTTAGCGGAAAGAAAATTAGTAAGAACCCTGAAAATGTGAACACATCGTTAATAAGCTTGATTCTATGAACACAAATAGAAATTGGTAGCTAGTATACTCATTCTTTTCTACTGCATTGAATAATTAAAAACTGATTATATCCTAAGATCACAAAGGAAATTTTAACAAAAACATCAAATAATAACATATAGGCGATGTCATTTGGCTATAATGCAGTTAAATTAGGAATCTGTAATTAAAAGACTTTTGCAGAACTAGGAAACCTAAAGGAATTCTTAAATATCATGAAGAGGAAGCATAATGGAAACAATATAACACAGTACTGAACAGCGGTGAAACACAGGCAAAGCCAATCGAGTGGTACTTGGAGGGAAAGTTACAGCTTTAAGTGTATCTGTTAAAAATTAATAAAGATTAAAAGTATATGAGTAAAATATGCAACTCAAGATGCTAGGAAGAGAAACTCAAATAAGTAGGAGATAGGAAATAATAAAATGAATAGAAATTAAATGGAAAAAAGGAATATGATTAAAAAAACCAAAAGTCACTTTAAAAACATAAAATTGTCAAATCTGATAAAGAACATCAGAATAGATGAAATGGTATTAGTACTAGAAAAAGTGACATATTACCAATGCAGAAGAGATTATAAATCAAAGAGAATACTGTGAATAGTTCTGTGATAATAAATTTAAGTGAAACGGACAGTTTTCTTGTAAAATATAAGCGACCAAAATGACTCAAGACAGGAGAAATATAAGCCCCAAACTTATAAGGAAACAAAGTCTAAAATATTCCATGAAAGAAGACATCAGATCTAGATAATTTTACAGTGAGTTATACTAAGCTTTCAAAAGCAGAGAACCCTATTTTTTTATGGACTGTTGTGGAGAATATAAGCAGCGAGATAATCCAAGTCATAAGGCTGGTATAACCTGGATACTGAAACCACTAGCCAAGGACAGTATAATTAAGAACTTAGATGCAAAAAACAAACATGAAAAGTTAGCCAGTAGTATCCAGCTGTATGTGTATATAAATCAGACTCTCCTAATCATGCTCAAGTAGGGCTTAAGAATGCAAACATGTTTCAACATCAGAAAATTAGCCTTAAAAAAAAAAAAAAAAGAAAATTAGCCTTAATTCTCCACATTAACATATTATATAAAATAATAAAGTATAATCTTCCCAATAAATATAGAAAAGTCCTTGTATGAAATTAAACTTATTCATGGTAAAGTTTTTAGAAAACTAGAGCTTAAAGGAATTTCCTTAAGCCCCAATAAAGAGGCTCTATAAAAAAGCTTGTGAACATTTTTACTTGATGGTGAAAGGTAAGAAGTATTCCCCCCTCAGAGATCCTAGCCAATGTGTTATGATAATGGAATGAGTTATGATTGTCAGAGAAAAAAAAATGTCATTAATAAAGATACTGACATTACAAAAAAGAAACCCAGGAAAATCTATAGACAAAACTAACAAGTGTTAGAGCTAACAGGACTGGTAAACAAATTCACTGAATACAAAATCAAAAAAGCAATAGCAGATAATTCTTCTCAAAAGCTCATAATCCAGTGCAAGTCATGAGAATATATTAGATAAGCTCATTGAGAGACATTCTATAAAATACCTTACTAATACCTCAAAACTACCAAAGTCATGAAAAACAAGGAAGTACTGAGAGGCCTTCACAGCCCAGAGTTGTCTAAGGAGAAGTAACAATGTGTCCTGGATAGGATCCTAGAACTGAAGGAAGACATTTATAGAAAAACCAGTAAAATACAAATAAAGTCTATAGTTTAATTAATAGTTCTGTACTAATGTTAATTTTTTCATTTCCACAACATTCCAAGGTTAGGTAAGATGTTAGCATCAGGGGAAACTGGGTGAGGAATCTTTATCTTTGCAACTTTCTTGTAAATTTGAAGTTATTAAAAAAAAAAAAGCTATACCACATTGTAACCCCCAAATAACTGATTAGCTAAGTAATAGGGAAAAAGACCTCCCAAAATCAAATCAAAATTCCAATAGGATATATTTTTTTCAAGTTTGTTTTTTTAAAAAATAAGATTATTTATTTATTTATTTATTTGATAGAGAAAGAGATCACAAGTAGGCAGAGAGGCAGGCAGAGAGGAGGAAGCAGGCTCCCTGCTGAACAGAAGAGCCCGATGTGGGGCTCGATCCCAGAACCCTGAGATCATGACCTGAGCTGAAGGCAGAGGCTTTAACCCACTGAGCCACCCAGGCGTCCCTGGGTTTGTTTTTTTTTTAAGTAATATTTATACCCAACATGGGGCTTGAACTGACAATCTTGAATGATCAAAAATCGCATGCTCCCAGTCTGAGCCAGCCGGGCGCCCTCACAGTAGTGTGTTTCATCAAACTCGACAAGCTAATTCTAAAAGTCATTTGAAGATGGAGGGCTAAGAATAGTCAGACACTTTTGGAAAGCAAGGTAGGGCAGATGCCCTTTCAGATATCAAGACATTGAGAGCTATAATAATTACTATGATGTGTTAACACACAGAGATAGACAAATGGGCCAGTGGGACAGACAAGAGGGTTTAGGAACAGGCCTACCCATCTACAGAAACGTGTCAGGAGAAAAATTAGATCTCAATCACAAAACATAGAGAAAATTAAACATAAAAACTTCAGACGATTAGAATAGCTTTATGACTTCAGTGTGGGGAGGGATTTCTTAAGGTATAAAAAGCAGAAATATGAAGGAAGAGATTGTGAAATTTTACAGCATCAGTATTTAACACCCACAGGAAAGGATATTGATGGCTTTTCTTTTAACTTGTTTATGGTACATATTTTAGACTTAAATTTAAGGGCGACTGGGGTAGGAAATGAATGAGAGGTAATTCAAGCTGGAACATGACATCTTATTCGCCTTTAAAGATCACCCTGGATGTTATGTAGAGAATGTTGGGAGGGAAGGATTTGGACTAGAAGCAGGTGATCCAAGTGAGGAGGCTAATGACCAGGGGAATTCATTGGGAAGACATTGGACAAGAAGAGGGAAAACATTGGACAAATTTGGGATGGCTTGGCTGTAGGGTCAGCAGGACTTGCTGATGAATTAGATGTTAATATTAAGGAAAAGAAGACTCAAGAACAATTGTGAGATTTTTGGCTACCACAACTGGTGCTGTTTATAGAAATATATAGAAATACAGAGTGAGGAAAAGGGAAATTAAATATTTGTTTTAAATGCTTTCAGTTCCTGTTAGATATTGAGGGGGAGCAGTCAGCTCTTCAGCAGACAGATACAGGAGATTGAGCTTCTGTGGAAAGTTCTGTGGCAGAGGATATAAATGTGGGAGCTGCTGGCATCTAGGTAATATTTAAACCATGCCTGCCACTAGCCAAAACTGCTGCCTCGGGAGCAGATGATGGAGAAGTCTAGTTCTGAGGTTTTATAGGTTGAACAGAGCAGATGCCAGCTAAGATGATGGAGAAGAGGCCATTGAAAATCAGGGTGTTTTGGTGAAAACCAAAATAAGATAGTGTGTGTTCTTGTTTGTTATTGTTTCTTTTAATGAGGATGTTAAATGTTACTGAAAGATCCAGCGAGATTACGATCAAGTTTCCTAGCTGCATAGGGAATTGCTCAGCAATTTCTTGGGTGTAGAAGGTATGGCATAGTAGAGGGAGAGAATGTACAGTAAGGCCTTTGAGTTAGTGACTGAAGACCACTCTATCAAGAGAGGTTTTTGGGGAGTGTGGGAGGAGGGAATGCTGAGGAGAGGGGTAGTAGCTGGAGGAGCTCAGAGGGGATGTGGTATCTGAAGGGAATGAATGATCTAGGATGCAGAGAGACACTTGTATTGCAAGTAGAGGACTTTGAGGAGAGAAAGGATGGGGTCCATAGACTGTATTAAAATCACCTCCAAAACCTTAATCAGACCTTAGCATCACCCCGGGAGCTCCAAAACAGCTACAGTGCTTAACAGCTCCCCAGGTGATCCTGATGGGTAGTCAGATGTGAGAACCTCTTACCTAAGGGTAGTACCTTCACTTGAGTGGTGTCTCTAGAATTTCTGTAGAGGCTGCTGGGGAATATGTTTCAAAGGTGCATAGCAAACACAATGTTTTCAGTCAGTTTTTATGTTTACTGTGGCGTGGCTGACTGAGAAGAGACTGTTGAAGACTTGGGGAGTTTAAAACATCCCCCATCCCAAGCCAGTAACTTCTTAATGTAACAAGCAACCACTGATTTCTATTTATACTTACTAAGTATAAATAGAAAATTTAATTTGGGGCATCATATTCTATGTGCTTGTAGGTAACCTGCATTTTATAATTAACTCATGAATTTTTTCCTTTAAAATTAAAATAAAATTAAAATCCTACATTTTTATTGGCCACATAAAATTGCAATGTATGGATTTACTGGAATACCATTTAATTCTCCTGCAGAGTACACTTTTCTAATAAAAGATGATGCTCCATGAATATCCTTGTATATAATCTTTCATAATCGCAGCTTATCTTCTTTGTCTTAGTCTTTTGAGGGTAGGATAGTTGGATCAAAGGGTACATTAATGAGTTTCATATAATTCATTGATTTTATTGCTAGAAAAGAAATTAGTATTTCTATCAAGGATATTCAAACGGTGTGGGGAGAAGGGGGAAAAATCCTTCCTTCATCCTTCTCTCCTGCCCCCTCCATTCCTTTTCCCTCCAGGTAACCAGTTAATGAGTTCTTGTGTTCTTTTGTGCAAGTTTTATCTGCAGATGTGTTCATCCTTAACAAACAAGCAAATGAAAACACTTACCAGCTCATTCCTACAAACTTGAGCAACTTATGTGTTTACCTAACTCTGGGAGTCCTTGGTCCTTCCTAGTCCCAGACAGCTGCCCCTCACTGTAGTCTCGAGCTACCGATCCCTTTCCTGGTGTCATCTGCGGGTCGGTGGTCTGCCGCCCAGTGCGGCGGGGGTCTGCGGAGCAGCTTGTAGAGCACTGCGGGGAGCTGGCGGGGTCTTCGGGAGTCTGTTCAGGGATCTGTGCAGGCGCTGTGGGGTCTGTATGGGGATCGGTGCAGGTCTGCCGGGTGGTGGTGAGGTCTGCCGGGATTTGTGCCGGATACTGGCGGGGTTTGCGGGGGTCTCTGCAGGGACCTGTGCGGGACACTGGCAGGGTCTGCGGGGATCTGTGCAGGTCTGTGTAGGTCTGGGCGGGGCGCTGGTGGGGTCTGCGGGGATCTGTGCAGGATGCTGGCGGGATCTGCGGGAATCTGTGCAGGTCTCTGGGGAGCTGGCGGGGTCTGCGGGGATCTGTGCAGGGTGCTGGCGGGCGCTGGCGGGGTCTGCGGGGATCTGTACAGGGTGCTGGCGGGCGCTGGCGGGGTCTGCGGGGATCGGTGCAGTCTGTGCCGGGCGCTGGTGGGGATCTGCTCAGGGAGCCGCGCGGGCACTCGTCCGCGGCGTCCGCCTCGTCCGGCTTTGAGGCAGCGCGGGATTTTCTGCCGTCCGTCTGTCAGCCATTTGTGTCTTCCCGTGAAGTACCCGCGTCCTCCGTGGCCGCCCAGGTTTCTGGCGTGGTTGGTCTTTCTCGCACTGGTTTCCGAGAGCTGCTCGTTTACTGAGGGAGCTAGCCCCGCGTCTCTCCTGTGTCCCAGGCGAAGTGTCGCTCCCACTTTCTTGTTTGTCTTTACACTTCAACATACATGGTTTTGCCCGGTGGATTTTCACTTTTTGGACAAATGTATGTTATTTTTCCTTTTCTAAGTTGGTTTTGTGTTTGGACGTCATTAGTTGGCCCTTCTCGGTGTCACCCCCTTTCTTTGTGTGGGGGTCACACACAGCCGCCCACTGCCCCCTCCCCCTTTAGCAGACCCCTCTCAGGGGCCCCCAGTATCAGCTCAGTTGACGTCAACCTCCAGCCTTCGCGCCAAGCCGTAGGCATGGCAACCGCAGCCTGATTGGCAGGGCTCAGGGGCGTGATGAGGGGGCCCGGGGTGGGAAACTCGGCCGCTGATTGGCCTGCGCTGGAGCCCCGCCTCTGCGGAGAGCCTGACAAGGAGTCGCGCGCAGAGGCTCGGTGCAGATGCCAGGAGCTGCAGGAGGACGAGGTCGGAGCTGAGGAATGGGCATGTCCACCCTGGGCTGGTGGCGCCGCTGGGCGCCAGGAGTCCTGTGGGCGTGCTAGACCGTGCACGGGGGCTGCGCCTTGGTCGGGCCCGAGGCCGTGTGGTGAGGGGAGGTGAGTCGGGCCAGCGCCCGCCCTGCACATCCACATCAGGATGGTGTCAGGATGCAGCGGGAGGTGGCACGGCGGTCACACGCCGCAGTCCGGGACCCTGGTCAGTTAGGGAAGGGGGAGGCCGGCGGACGTCGCCCCGCAGGGCCCTCCCTCAGCGGGTCTCAGGGTGCGGGTTGCCGCGCTTGCCGCAGGCGCCATCTTGTGTGGCCCGCCGGGGTCCCGGGGACAGGCAGCCCCTTTGAGGTGGCCGTGGAGCTGGGGGACTGCCGCGCCATCTTGCCTGGGGGAGGTGGGGGACGGGGATGGGTTGGCCGCGGACTCCTGTCCAGTGAGCCAGCCGGGGAAGTGGCGGGCCGGTGGGTTTCAGGACGCCCCCTCCGTCCGCAGCTGGGTCTAGGGGCTGCAGACCGCTACGTCCATCCCACGGTGTCCCTGACAGGCTGGGTCGCTCGGGCTGTCCCTGCATCCCTGCCAGTCCTTGGGGGCGGGGCCTGTTTTGCCGCAGTGGCGGCAGGAGGAGCTACGGGCCACAAGGGGCGGGGCCAAGAGCTTCGTGCCTGTAGGGTAGTTTCTCTGGCTGTGAGAGACAGGCTGGGGGCCCTCCTCCGCTGCTGGCCCTAGCACTTTCTTTGGTGTGGGCGGTGAAGCTGTAGCACAGGCGCTGTCCTGATTGGTTGGCTGTGGGTTGGGGTGGGGCCAGGGGCTGTGGAGACTGCAGCTTGCCAGGGCTACGGCCTCTTACTGAGCCCCGCCTACCGTGGCGCCATCTTGGGGGGTGGTGAAGTTTGCCGCGCAAGCGTGATGGAGGCTGGCTGGCCGCAGCAGGGGGCGGGGCCAGGGGCTGTGGTGGCTGTGGCGGCTGTGGCGACCCTGTGTTCTACGCAGTGATTGAAGGCGGCAGGGTCCTGACTACTTCGCACCTTCTTTGCTAGTCAAGGGGCTGGCTGCAGAAGCCGACTAGTGTGGGGTCTGGACTCTGGCTTGAGAACGGCAAGTGACTGGAGGCCGTTTTATTGACTCGGTCCGTATGTGTGGTCTGGAGAGTCAGCGTCTACTGAAACGAGCCATCGTGCCTGGTATTTGCCGCGGCGACCACAGCCGTCATGGAACCATTAGTCCCGAGGGACAGGGCTACAGGCCCGCTCTTTCTCCTGGACCACCCTTCTCCAGTTGTCTGGGGACAGTTTGCACCCTGGGTGTGTCTGGCCCCATCATTTGGCTTGGGGAAGCGCTCGGGGCACGGGAACGGAGGAGGTGTGTTGCGCAGGCACTGACGGCGCGGCTCGGGGGGTGGGGCCTGGCCGTAGAAGCCCCGCCCGCTCTGGCATTATTTTTGTTCGTCGACAGGTGGCAGCTGAGACTTAGTGCGCAGGCGCCATCCTGCAGGCCCCCCCCCCCCAGAGCTGCAGGGGGAGGATCCAAGGGGTGGGGCTGCAGAGCTCGACCCACTTTGACGCTGTTAGGCCGACAGGTGGCAGTCGAGACTTACTGCGCATGCGCCATCTTGAGTGACAGTGGGGCTGGCCGCGGAGGGGTGGGGCGGATCCAAGGGGAGGGGCTGCGGAACTCAGCCCACTCTAGTACTATTCGGTGGCCGACAGGTGGCAGCCGAGACTTTTTGCGCAGGCGCCATCTTGAGTGACAGTGGGGCTGGCCGCGGAGGGGTGGGGCGGATCCAAGGGGAGGGGCTGCGGAACTCAGCCCACTCTAGTACTGTTCGGTGGCCGACAGGTGGCAGCCGAGACTTAGTGCGCAGGCGCCATCTTGAGTGACAGTGGGGTTGGCCGCGGAGGGGTGG
>CM052803.1:1060202-1100413 GCA_028533885.1 Nasua narica
GCCATCTTGAGTGACAGTGGGGCTGGCCGCGGAGGGGTGGGGCGGATCCAAGGGGAGGGTCTGCGGAACTCAGCCCACTCTAGTACTGGTCGGTGGCTGACAGGTGGCAGCCAGGACTTACTGCGCAGGCGCCATCTTGAGTGACAGTGGGGCTGGCCGCGGAGGGGTGGGGCGGATCTAAGGGGAGGGGCTGCGGAACTCAGCCCACTCTAGTACTGTTCGGTGGCCGACAGGTGGCAGTCGAGACTTACTGCGCAGGCGCCATCTTGAGTGACAGTGGGGCTGGCCGCGGAGGGGTGGGGCGGATCCAAGGGGAGGGGCTGCGGAACTCAGCCCACTCTAGTACTGGTCGGTGGCCGACAGGTGGCAGTCGAGACTTTTTGCTTAGGCGCCATCTTGAGTGACAGTGGAACTTGCTGCGGAGGGGTGGGGCGGATCTAAGGGGAGGGGCTGCAGAACTCAACCCACTCTAGTACTGTTCTTTGGTGGACAGGTGGGAGCCAAGACTTATTGCACAGGTGCCATCTTGAGTGACAGTGGGGCCGGCCCCCAGAGGGGGCCGGGTCCAAGGGGAGGGGGCTGCAGAACTCAGCCCACTGCAGTACTGTTCGTTGGCCGACAGGTGGCAGCCGAGACTTACTGCGTAGGCGCCACCTTGAGTGACAGGGGAATGGTGGGGGGGTGGGACAAGCAGAGGGCCTGCGGAACCCCGCCCACTCTAGCACTGTTGACTGACACGTGGCAGCCGGGACTTACTGTGCAGGGGCCATCTTGAGTGACAGTGGGGCTGGCTGCTGCCGGGGGTGTGGTCCACCGGCGAGCCCAAGGGGAGGGGCTGCAGAGCTTCTTGTGTTTGAGTACTCTGTTGATCAACAGGTGACAGCTAGAGCTTATTGCGCAGATGTCACCATCAGTGATTTTATTTCTGGGGGCACACCCAAGGGCGGCTTTCATGTTTTGAGTGACTAATGGGAGACTATAGACTCCTACTCATTAGGTGGCTAGATATGTTGACCTGGGGTGGTCCCCCTGAGGCTTATTGCACAGGCACCATCTTGAATGGTGCCAGAGCTGCGGGGGAGGGTGGCCTCAGCTGAGAGAGGGGCTGTCTTGTTCTGAATCACAGACAAGGTCTGCAGACCCATACCCACCCTAACAGGATGTTTTTTGGCTTGTAGGTGGCTGCCGAGGCTTACTGCGCAGGCGCCATCTTGTGTGACTGGCAGAACTACAGGGGGCAGTTGTGAAGGAGGGGCTGTCTTGTGCTGATTGTTGGGACTCAATCCCGTCAGACTCCTGCCTCTCCTTGTACCATGTTGACCAGTAAGTGGCGCCAAGGCTTACTGCGCAGGCGCCATCATGAATGACTGTGGAGTTGCAGGGTGGACCTGAGGGTGGCATTGCCATGTCTTGAGTGACTAAGGGCACCTGTGTAGTCCTGCTCACCTTTGCTGGCCAAAAGGAGTCTGAGGTTTTCTGTGCAGGCACCAGTTTGGCAGGCCCAGAGTGTTTGCCGCAGTGGCCATGCAGCATGGCGGGAGGCACAGAGTTTCCTTGGAAGGATACCAAAACCAACTCTTCAGGGAATGTGGGGGCAGGGTTCACCTGTACAGCTCTGAGGGTCAGTCTGAAAAACTGGGGTTCAGATTTAGATACTTTAATAGGTTTGGGGAAGGGCAGGGCCTGAAGAAAACAGAGCAGGCAGGCTGTGGACATAAGGTTTGGGGTTTGGAGGCTCTGAGGGCAGTATGGAGTTTATGCAAAGAAAAAGGTCTAAAAGCCTCTGAACTAGACAATTCAGAGCTGCAGACCGTTATAAGAGGGGCGTGGTATGGGAGATTATAGAGGAAGCTCTCTAGGCAAGTCCGGGCGTGGTTTTGGGCGGAGGGGTTGAGAGAGCTGGAGGGGCAGGGCTTCTTGCTTGGAGAGGTGAGGTGGGGCTGCGCACGCGCAGAGCTCCTAGGGGTACTGTTACAGCGTCCTCTGGAGGACAGTGATGCTTTCAGCACTGAATTAGCTTTCACCATGTTTAACTATATTCTGGACTCCAGGGAGGCTACTTCTAGTCCTAGCTTCAGTAAAGGAGCTTGTAGTCCCTATCTTTTTTTTTTTTTTTTTAGGTAGTAGGAAAGGTAATATGTTGGATTCTTCCTTCCCAACCAGGTGGTGAGAGAAAATTAAGTATGTACATCTACCAGTAACCAATGTTTGACTATATAGTAGAGCTATATTGGTGAAGATACTTCCCCAGGTGCTTCTAATTGACTGAATGCATGCTCTGAGGCACAATGGGACTTGAAATTGGAAGTATTAACCCATTGGGAGCATTTTAGAGATTATCAATCTCTAAAATGTTATATAAGGTTAAGGAATGATCTTACTACTTAATGATAGTACTAAGGTCCACATTTTAAATTATGTTGCTATTACTTAAATTTATGTAGAGTTAAATTTTTGGCCCTCCATCCCTGGCTATTAAATGACAAAACTAGAATTTTAATTCACTTTTCTAAAGAGTACATATTGTTGCTACTCCATGTGGTCTTCATGGAAAATGTCAGTTGTTCTTAAAATGACATTATGATGATCTATATTAGTCTGCCGTGAGGTCTGAGATTGAGTTCTATAAGCATCTGCTTTTCTGTAAACTGGGAACTAAAAAATTAATAGTGTGGTAAGAAGTGACAGAGACAATAAAAGTAAGGTGTTAAGCACTATATAGGACATGTAATTAGTAAATAGTTGTACTACTTTAGCTATTCTTTCTTTCTAGTATTTACCTGCAACATACATCTTTTGCTTTTAGAGGGTCGGCCAATGTCACATAGCTAATAAGCAGGAAGTTGGACTCTTGAATTGATTTTTTAATCCAAAGCTCCATGTCTTTACTATTTTGCTCTGCTTGTTAGGATTCTGAGATACTGAGAAATTGGCTTGCACACCCATTGAAATAACCTCATTGGGAAAAGGTTGTGATTACAAAGTAAATTTGATGTCTCATGTTTTCTTTTCCTTCCTCAGCTTTGCCTTCTTGAGCTTCTACCCTTCTCAGAGACAGCTGGCAAGAGGAAGAGGGACTAGGTCCAAACATTAGGTGGCCAGGTCCAGGTGAGCTGAATTCCCTTCTCACAGTGCTGCACTTATCCTTGGAGTGAACACATTCTCCTTATCCTGACACTTTTCTATTGCATATGTGTTCCATATAGCCATGCAAGTGCCATTTGTGCTCTGAAAACTCCACAGACTCTTCTGGTGAATTGTGTGTTCGCCAGAAATTCTCCTCGGTCTCATGCTATCCTTTTCAGTTTCCTAATTCTTTTTGTTACACTCAGCTGCACTTTCAGGCCTACTCTTTCTCTCTTGTCGGGTGATTAAAGAAGCATTAGAGATTCATCGGTTCATCTATCAAACATGGCCCCGAGTGGGAAAGGAAGTGTTTTCCTGGAGCTCATAGTCTTTTGGGTAATGAAAAACTTTGAAAAAACAACAATTGTATCTTTCATGTTTTTGAAAGAGCATTCATTATGAACAATAGTTAATCTGAAAAAGGCCACATAGGGCCTTCCTGAGAAGGTCATTGAAATTAAGGCTAAGTCCTGAAGAAAGGAGGACAGTAGTGTGCTTTGGGAAGAGTAGTAAGCAGAGGGGACAGGGGCATTCCTGAGGGATCCAGAGATAAAGGCCAAAAGTCTAGGATACCTGGAGCAAAGGAATGGCATTTGAGGAAGGTGGGGATTTTTAAGGTCAGTAAGAGCTGTATTGTGAAAGGCCTTGCAGTCAGTGGTAAGTATATGGGCTTGATATGAAGCATAGTGGGAAACCATTGAGGTGTTTTAGCCATGAAAGTAACATGGGAATCAGATTTGTGTTTTAAACATACCATCTGCTTGTGGGGTTTAGAAGGGAAGGGTGGAAGCTGGTTGCAGGGAGACCACCTCAGGTCTGGGTGAGAGATGGTGGCTTGGATTCGGGTCAGAGCAGGGAGATAAGTGAAGTGGATGGATTTGAGAGAGGTACTAAGAGACTCAGTAAGGCCTGTACACTTCCTTCATAGCTTGCTGTTTCAGATAAGGTACAGCAAATCACATTATGTGGAAAAGTGAGAAAAATAGCAAAAGTTGTTTATTCCATCAGCAAACATGGACACTATGCCCAGTCTGCGACAGGACCATGCTGGACTCTGTGTCTCTGGAAGTGGGTAACATAGTCACTGACATCAGTATCTACTGAATGAGAACTCTGGTTAAATGGAGAATAGGAAAACATGCTTACCAAGATAGATGGCCATGTTGATGATGTTACCATCTGGAGAAAGGCTCACATGCTGTCCCACATGGGCTCCTGGGAATGAATTGGTTTATTCCTGGCCTCAGTGAGTGCTCCAAGTATCCAATGCCTGGTGCTGAAGCCTGTGGAGACTCACAAACCTTATTTCAGCTATAGACTCATGTTAGTAGGTACACATGACCGAAGACTTCTAGGAGAAGGAGACTTCTAGAAGCCCTACTGACATACTAGTTTATGTTGAAAAATAGTATGACTAAAGTACAATGTTCCTGTTTTCTCAATTTTGGTTTATCAATTTATGGTGGGAGATATGGTGAGAGGGAAATACAGCGGGGACCCAAATACTCAAAAGTATGTATGATCAGCAAATTCTCTCCCTGTAGGCAGACCTACATGGGAAATGAAACCATAATGAGAAGGTTGCTTGGTGAGTATGGAATCAAAATGAGAGGATGCAGACAAAGCTTAATAGCACTGGCCTGTAAAGTAGCCTGGTGCCACCACTTGGTGCAGTGAAGCTCTTGGTAGGGTTACTAGGACACCAGGAGCCCCTTGTCTACAGTCCCCTTCCTCCCCAGTTTCCATTCAAAGGTCTAACCAGAGTAGCCCTTTCCTCTACATGGTTAGATGAACCATGCTTTGTGGCCTGCCTTTCCATGCTCTTCCTCTTTGGGGTGGGGGGACTGATCAGCTAATTATTGACATTAAAATATGGTCAGATAAGTCATACTGGTTCAGAAGACATTCTCTTTAAAGTAGCTTTATTCATCTTGAACTATTTGGGATCTGATCATTAAACTAAACTCTTAGCTAAATACTATTTCCTATCTTCTGAAATTTTGGGGGAAACCCCACAAGAATGGACAACAACAAGGAAATTTTGCTGCAGTGTGGTAAGTCCTGAGCTTATGTGAGAAAGGTAAGCCCAGGGTGATGTGGAGATTACCTGAGAGGTGCCATGTAAAAGACAAGAGGGTGGAGATTGAGGCCAGTGTGGTAGGGAGAGTGGTCATTTACTCTTTGCTGACATTCCCATATAAAATTGGTCCCCAACAGCCCCTATTGTCCGTGTGCTCCTGTTCATGGTCAATTGGACAAGACCACACATCTAAGTCTAGAGCAGTGGTTCTCAGTGTATAGCTCCTGGAGTGCTTATTCGAACGCCCCTTGCCTAGAGAACCACAGATCTCCTAAATCATCATACCTGGAAAGGCAGTACGTATTTCATAAGTACCTCAGAAAGCTTTTGGCACCCCCAAGTTTAGAACCACTGCCCTAGAAGAACTTGAGCCATTGTGTGCACTTGCAGATTCGGAGAGCTTAGGTTGCTTAGTCTGGGCACTTCACCGGGAGGTGAGGTAGGACTGGGACGGGGGCAGCATTCACCCATGTGCATGCTGAAGTAGAGAATGTCGGTCTGCAGAAAGAGGCAGGAGAATGGAGCAAAGGAGAAGAGCGAGGAGACCGTACACCATGCTGTCCCTGAGAAACGAAGAAAGTAACTTCCTCACTTCCTGACTTTAAAATTCTCAATTCCAGCCCCCTTGGATGAGGTAGGTAGAATGAGTGAGGGGGCTGAATCTAGGTGCACCATGATGAGGGACCAAAGTAAGTAAGTAGAGATGGGGTTGAAGAAGCTCTTATGGAGCTCCTATCTCAACTGATGGGATGTGGGGAGCCTGAGTCAAACAGTGGGGTCACAGGATTTCTTTATCTTTCCTTACACGTCCCACTCAGGTTTCCAGGCCTCTGATATGTGTTCTTTTTTTTTTTTTTTTATGGTATGTGTTCTTTAATTGAGTTCTTCCCAGTTCAGTTAAATGCTTGACCCATTGATCTTTTGATTGAGGCCAGAGATGCTGCACTTATAGTAGGGATGCCTGATGAATTCCATCTTTGTTTCAGTTCCATTAATTGTGAGATGCATATTTTTGTTTTCTATTCATGAAATGGAGAAGTGAAGTACTTTAAAACCTTTAAAGAATAGCACTAAAACTGCGGCATATACCACAATGGCAACACTTGTCCTGGCGGCAACACTGTCTTGTGGTCAAGCTTATGTCTGAAATTTACTCCATGTAAAATGCTTATAATGCATGTAACATTTCATAGTTAGATGTCCAGTGTGTGTAAGAACAGGTATTTGGAGGTTAAAGAACAGCTAGAAATCCATAAGCTCTTCTGCCTGGGGTGGAGAGTGAGACTGGTTTTCCATCATTTGTCTCCTCTCTCCCTCCTCTTGGAATTGGTGGTCTCCCTTGGCCCCTAGGACCAGAGTCAGGCCTGGTACCTTTGTGTCTCCACCTTTGCTCCTGTCTGCCAAATGTGCTCAGACCTTTTAAGATCCTGCCCTTGGCTACTACTTAACCCACTTATTACTCCAGAAAACAGAGGGCAATGCAGAAGCTTTAGTATCTAGGGGCATGTGGAGGTCCACCTCCAAGTCAGAAAAGGTGTTGGGTGTGCTATGTGGCCAGAATTTAGTTTGAACTGTATAGGACAGGGAAGGGCCTGCGTGTGGAGTGCCATCAAGTGGTGCACGGGCTCAAGGGGGGTGTACCGATAGTGTGTGGAAGAGTCCGTGGGAGCAATGTGAGGTGGCCTGTTGGGGGGATGAAGTGTCAGAGTAAACAAGGACCGTGTCCCAGGGACCACCACAGCAGAGAGTGCTGATAAACAGTAACAAGCAGAAAGGAAAAGACAAGACAAAGAGCAACCGAATTTACTTCCGAATTTTATATTCCAAAAAAATGTTTCTTAGTTATGAACTTAGGAAAACATTTAAACTAAAATGCAAAAAGTAATGGAACTATCTTTTATTACTTTTTTTAAAATTTTCCCTGGTTTATGAAATCTTTATGTAAGTTTTATGTGGAAGTTTTCTTCTGGTTTAGTTTATATATACTTCCATATGTTTAAATATCTATGTAGTTTTTATTTTAACACAAGTGAGATCATACCCAACTCATTAACGTTTCAAACCCAAGCTATAGGAGTGCAATTCGTAGGATGTGAGACAGTGGTTGGGAGGAGCGTGTGATACACCATCTGGAGAGCTCAGAATGTGTCCACCACATTTTCAGTCTCCATTTACATGGATGTTTTTTTGTGCGTGTACACGTACTACTTTGTCGCTGTTTAACAGTGTCTACAAGAATTTCCATATAAATACATTTCCATTTGTAGCTTTGCTTTCTAAAAAGTGCATTATATTCCTTTGTGTGGACATTTTCATCGTTTTCTTACATATAAATGCCATGTGTGCTGTATGACTTTATACCTTATTTTAATTTAATGCTTCAGAAGTTTTTTTACATTAGTGGTTTCTGTCAAGTTTATATAAACCAGTGTGTTTGTAGACTGGAGTACTATGTCGCCTTTAGAAAGAATGATGTAGATCTGTATGTACTAGTCTAGGAAGATAACCATCATAAATTACTAGGTTTTACAGTGCACACACAAGGGGCACCTGGCTAGCTCAGTGGGTAGAGCCTGTGACTTTTGATCTTGGGGTTGTGAGCTCAAGCCCCACATTGGGTGGAAAGTTTATTTAAAAAAATAAAAATAAAAAGTACAAAGCATACTCATGCAGAACTCCTAATGTGATCTCATTTCGGTAAAAATGAGATGCTACTCTATATATGGATATTAGAAGGTTTAGTACAGTAACAAATTTGATCAATGGGTATGGCTTGTAGTTTCTCCATTAAATATTCTGTAATTGAACATTGTGCTATCTTCTGTGTTTTTAATCAGAAATAAAATTTTTTGAAAACATGACTTAATGGTTATATAACATTCTATTAAAGATTTTATCTGTTTTCATTTCTTCCTGTTTGAATATTTTGGAGGAATGCTGTGTTTTGAGTACACCGATTTGTTTTGATGTGAACAAAGTATGTTTGTTACTGGCCTTAGTAGCCTTAGCCTTCCAGCGATGTATTGAAATACAGAATTGCTTATCAGGAGGCCAGACACCAACACCGGTTTTATTATTCTTTCCTAATGTTAAAGGCTATCTCCAACCTTCTAAGAAAGCATACTTGAATAACTGGTCAGAATTTAAAGTGCTGGCCATTGTCTCTTACCACTTTTGTTAAAATTACTACTTAGTCCTCAGAAAGTTTATAGTTTGTATTTAAACAGTTAATACTTTTCTTGACTGAGAGACCTTTCTGTGTTATAAACTAAATCCCATATGTGTATATACTTCCATGTAAGTCAGTTTTTGGACTGTGTTAGCTCTGTTAGTGTATTTGTCTTAACTCTCGCATCATTGTGTTGGAAAGAATACTTTATGTTTTCGTATGTTTGGGTCATTTTACGGCAACTCCCTCCTCCCACCACACACATACCTTACTCAAAATTCTCCTGATATTTTTGTACATTTGTTCACCTAGAGAACTGGATTCTCATTTTGTCAAGACTCCCCACCCTGTTATTGGATTTTAATTTATGTTCCAGAAAGGATTGACAACAATTTCCACATTCCCATCTGAAAACATATGTTTTCATTTATTTAGGACTTGTTTTATGTTCTGTACATTTAAAATTTTTTATTTGGAGTTCCAAATACTTTGTTGAATTTATGGGAATTAATTTTGTTATTAATGGGCTTCTTTTCTTGTATTTATTGACAAGGTTTTTCAGCTCAAATTAATGCTTTTGCCACATGATGCCTTTCATTTCTTTTTCTTCAGTTGTGTTTGCTAGGTTTTTTTCCAGAATCGTGTTGAATGGTAGCTGTGGCAGAGGACCTCCTTTCCTTGTCCCCACCTTTAGTTGGAATAGTTTTAGTGTTTAATGTGCTTCCTTGCATTTACTTGAGCTAAATCTTTATTCTTGAATGGTATAGTTTTACTTTTGCTAAGAACCTATAAGGAGAGGCTATTGAAGTTTGCAAATGCTTTTCAACGTATAACGGTGCTCACAGGGTTCCCTTTCTTCCCCCTTTAATAGGTCATATAGAACAGTCCACTGAAATCGGAATATCTTCCTTATATTCCTGGAATAGGCTTTCATGGTCATGGGCTATTTAGACTTTTCTAGATTGGATTTATTGAACATTTTTGTACTGAAGTACAAACAAATGTTTATTGAACACCTTCTCTGTGCCAGTCCTGTGAAGATAAAATACGATAATGGGAAAGGCAACAGAGGCCTTGCCCTCAGGGACTTTGGGTATAAGTGTGGGCACTCTGGTTTCTACTGGGTTCATACATCTTCAAGCACATCTCATTATGTGGGTAAATTGTTACTGTTGGCCTTTCTGGGCTGTCCTTGGAGGGGTTCCCCCTCGGCCTCAACATTTCATGTGATTATATCAGGCAAATGTTTAGCCGACTCCTTTTTGATGCTTTCGTCTCAGCCACCTCCAAATTCTATCTTCTGTTTTCTTTAACGGTAGGCATGGCTGTTGCCATGGAGGCAGAATCTGGACTGGGGAAGTGGGGGCAAAGTAGGTAGAGCAGTTTTGCTTTTAATTGGCCAGAGGTCCTGTCACAGGATGAGTTCACCTGGGATCTGGGTCTTCCTGAGGGGAGGGTGAGTATGGGGCCCTGGCAGGTACTAAGCATACCTGGCTTCGTTGCCCTTTGGACTGCAAATGGAGGACAGAGTGAGTCAGGTTTAAGGGTTGGGTCACTTGGCCAGCAGGGCACCTCACCTCATCTCAAAGGGCTCACCTGCTATTAGGTACTCCTGTAGGAGGACGTTGACCCGTGTTTCCTTTTCCTGACTTTGACTCTTGATGACTCTGGTAGGACTGCAGTTCCACTACAACCCATTGACAACATAATACTTCTCTGACATGTACTTGTCCCTTCCCCTGACTTTGTTGTAAAATAGTGTCACCTGCCATCATTTGCTGCAGCAGCTTTTTAGCACTGCAAGTGTTAGCTTTTATAAACTGGAAATTAGATACACATATAAGGACTTACTTGTAGTGGGCACCCAACTTTTTAGCTCTAATTTTTTTCTTACTAATACTTTATTTACATGGGGTGCCTGGGTGGCTCAGTCATTAAGCGTTTGCCTTGGGCTCAGGTCATGATCCCAGGTCCTGGGATTGAGCTCTGCACTGGGTTCCCTGCTCAGCGAGTAGCCTACTTCTCCCTCTCCTACTCCCCCTGCTTGTGTTCCCTCTCTCACTGTGTCTCTCTCTGTCAAATCAATAAAATGTTAAAAAAATAATTTTATTTACTTGACTGTCCTTAAATGGAGACTTCCTGGTTCAAAAGGAAAGGGTATTTTTAATGTTTTTAAACCATATACTGAAACGGCATCCAGAAACATGGTTCATGTCTGTACCAGCCAGCTTCTCACCAACATCAGGTTGGTGATGAGGTCATCACCTTAGAGATCATCTCATATCCATTTATTTACAATTGCCTCATTATTTGAAAAGGTTTCATAATCATACGAATATGTACTGTATTTTGGGCATTTCAGCAGTGCTTCAAAGAATATATTTTGCACATGTCATTACACGTATCTGGGATAAATTGATGGAAATAGAATTTATTGGACAGGGTATGTACATTTAAAATTTTGATAAGTTATCTATATTGCCCTCCATAGAGTCTACATTTCCATAAGCACTATGTGAGTATCCCAGTTTCCTAATACAGACATATATAGTCTATGATTACTCTGTTCTAAAGGCCCCAAACTTTCAGATCTCAGATGACTTTCCTCTGCCATTGTGGGAAGGAATTGTTAAGGTCTGATTCTTTTTTTAAGGTTTTCCTGTTAAAATTAAAAAAAAAAATTTTAATGCTTTTGCTGACCAGGGGCTGTTTATTTCCCTGGTTAGAAAAATCTGCGAGCACATTTAACGAAGATCGTATTTGTTTACTCTAGTCCTGAATTTCTTGAGAAAAGAAATGAGTGAATTTTTGGTATAGAATTTGGCATATACCTTTGTGATATATTCATAAGGACATTTAAATGGTCATATTATTAATGACTAGAAAGTCCTCCATCTCTTTTCTGTGTTCTGGAAGGGTTTTTATAACATGGTAAATTCATTGCTTATGGAAATTTTATGGGAGGTTGCTCCTTAAATCAGTTCATCTTTTAAAATTTCTTCCCTAGATTTTCCTCTGCTTTCTGATCAGGTATGTCTATTTATATGTTCTTATAAAAATTGTTGATTCCCTATCAAACTTTTTAATCCTATAGTTCTTATATATAGTTTTCACTTACTGGAGCTTTATGCTTCAAATACGTGCCTATTGGGAAGAAAAGTTAACATAGTAAATAAGTACCTATGTGAAGTCAAAGTTACCCTTTATATCTCCTGATTTTATTGTCAGGTTAGATGAGCCCTTCCTTGTTCCATAATTATAAAAATTAATCTTTTATTTATTTTATTTTGATTTTAGTTTTAGCATTTTTGTATATAGTATAACCTTTTCCCCTAAGTGATTGGCTAGTTTTTCTATATACCATTCACCAAAGTAATCCATACATTCCTTACTAGTTTGTAAATGCCACTTTTCATGTCACTACTGGATACACTATATATGGTTGACTCAGACTCCTAAATGAGTCCTTTTTTTTTTTTTTTTTTTTGGTCATAAGTTAGAGGTGCATCTTTTTTGTTGTTTTATTTGTTTGACTTTGATTGGTATAAACGAAACCATCATTTGTTATTTTTATGTAGTCTTTCTGCCTGTAGGCATATTTTAAAAGAACTTTCTTACCCTGAGATTATGTTAAAATATTTTTTGTGTGTGTCTGGTTTGTTGACCTTTTGGTACATGAATTCTTTTTTTTTTTTTTTTTAAGATTTTATTTATTTATTTGACAGAGACACATCAAGAGAGGGAACACAAGCAGAGGGAGTGGGAGAGGGAGAAGCAGGCTTCTTGCAGAGCAGGGAGCCCGATGCGGGGCCCGATCCCAGGACTCTGGGATCATGACCTGAGCCCAAGGCAGATGCTCAATGACAGCCACTCAGGCGCCCCTGATACGTGAATTCTTAAAATATCCAAATGGAATTCTTGCAGGTCAACTTTAGAACCATTGCCAAGTTCTCCAACATTAATATTCTTTGATGTCCCATATATTATAGATTAATTTGAGGGAGGTTTTAGAACTTTGGTACACCAGATCTATATATCTCCCATGATTACATTGTGTCTCTCCAGTTATTTACCTTTTATTATTATAGTATCATTTATAGTATTATTCACATGGTTGTTGTTGTCTTTTATTAAATCTTTTCTATCTTTATAATGGGAATTCCCATTTTTTAAAATTTGTAATTGCTGGGACATTTTTAGAAAGTGTTATAAGTGATTTCCTTATTAAATTATTATAAGGTCTGTTTGCATTGATTCACAGTATCTGAATGGATAGTCCTACAAGTGAATGATAGTTTTAGATCTTTCTTTATGCCTCAGATTTGTTTTTCTTGCCTTGTTATAATTGGCTAGAACTCTGTAGAATCACGTTAAACAGTGATTGTGTTAAAGACTTTTGTGTCTGAAAAAAGAAAAGACTTTTGTGTCTGCTTTTATAACTGAGTTTGGTCTGTGGTTTGTTAGTGCTAGCTTTGTTTTGGGTTTTTGAATTCTGGTTTCATAAAGACAATTTGAAAGCTCTCTATTTCTTTGGTTGGTTTACATGACATGGGAATTGGTCTTTTCTTGAATATGATATATAAAAGTGTCATCTCTAATGCTATCTGAGTTCACAGCCATTTGGAGAATTAATTCTCTGTACACTCTTTTTACATTTCTTCCATGTTTATTTGTCTTGTGTTTTGTTTTGTTTTGTTTTTTAATGTCTGCAGGTCCGTGACATTCTGACTCTCTTCCTGTGGATAGCTGCTTATTCTGAAGTTCCAGAAAGGATCCTATTCCCAAACAGGTATCCTGTTGCCTCCGAGAAGTTGGACTAGTGTTTTCTAGGGGACTGGAGTTTGCTCTGGAATCTGGATGCCAAAGAGCAGACTTGGGCTTTCTGCCCTTTTGTCCTTGCCATTCATGCATGCTGCTTTTTGAGAACTCTCCTCTTGTCAGAGGCAGTCCCTCGTAACCAAATCCTGGATAAAATGGAGTGTTCTCTCATCCAGAGTATCACACCAGTTCCCCAGAGCCTGGACACTTGCCCTTTTCCTTCCCCTGCTTTGGAAGTCTTCTGTCCAGAGGGGTATTAATTACCTAGTGCCTTTCTCTCTGTTGCTGCCTGTCCTCCTCAAGGAGGGCAGGGCAGTCGGGGAGGGAGCACTTCATTCATGAGGGTCTTCATGATGGATGTGTGTTTGTGAAGGTTGGTGCTCCCAGGGACAGTGGTGATAGAGGGTGTGGAAGGGCAGTTTGTGCATGAGTAGAGTGCAAGCCCATCACTGCCAGGGGAACCCAGCATGGCAGAGTTTGCTACATTTATTCCTAGATAATAAATGAAACACCTCATTTTCTCTTTAGATATTAAAAAAAAAACCAAAAACTTTAGTTTTAAACATACTGGTTTCCTTTTAAAACAAAATTAGAGGATTTTTGCTGCATATGGTTCTGTTCTTCTCTGGAACTAAAGCCAGAAGTACAAAACTGTCCGGTGAGTTTATTGACCCACCCAAACCTAGATTTTGTTTCCATACTGCCTACTTCCTTGTACCATTTGTGGCTGTCCACAGGGAGACATGTGTAGCCTTAATTGGTTACATTAGAAAAAAGATGAACATCAGCTTTTCTACTCTGTCTAAAGGATTTTTCTAAAAAGAGGGGGGAGATAATAAAAGAAAAATAAAGAACTAGGGAAATAAAAGAAACCATACAGAGGATTATCAAAGCTGGATCTTTGGAGACAAATAAACTTTGGCAAGATTGATCAGGCAAAAGAATGTGTAATAGCATGGGGAAGCCTGATGGCCACTTTATCACATTCTTACTGTTTATGTGAATACTGTACATTTATCATCTGTATAGAATTTCTGTGGTTTCACCAATCTTGCATTTAATTCCCCCCCCCCCCCAGCATACTAGGCAGCATTGTAAGAGAGCTTCACATACACCCACGAGGGCTTCCCACCCAGTTGTCTGGGTGTACCGAGAAGGGGCTGGTAGAACAGTTGGCAGGTGAGGAGGGTGACACACCAGAATGCTCTTTCAGAAGCAGTGGCATAGAGGTTAACCTACGATGTTCTCTCCCCAGAAACTTGCTGTGCTGCTGCAGGCACATAGTAATACACGCCTGTGTCTAAAATCAATTCTAAGATGGGTTTTTGTACGTTATTTTCAATAACGTTATTTCACTGTTGACGCCTGACTATGTGTTAGGCCATCACTAGAGGATACAGGGATAGAAAAGTTAATCTCTAATACATTTAATAGAGTTTATAGTTTGCTGTGAGGAGAGAAGCACATTAATTCCAGTATTTAAAAATAAATGTGATGAGTACTTGCAAAACACCTAAGAGGAAGTACAGCTCAGGAAACATACCTGAGGATGTGGTGTTAGCAGAGCCTGAGGCTGGGTTTGGGGACAGGCACTTACCAGAAGGGTGTGCAGTGCTGAGGGAAGGGGTCCTGAGCATACCACCAAACTCTGCCACTCTGGCCAGTAGAACCTTCGGCAATGATGGAGATGTTCAGAAATAATCAGAAATGGCAGGTTTGGCCCTAATTCCCTGTATCCCCTTTTCCATTTTTGCTGAGGAAAAATTGACCCCCAGTTTCAGTAATGGCTAGCACCTTGAGCATTTCTCATGTGTGGACATTGGGTAGTTAGGCCTTTAGGAATATTAACTTATTTAATCTTACAGTTTTAAAAGGGCTGAGGGCTTTTTTCCCTTTGTGTAGATAAGGGGACAGACTCTATGACATTGAATGGTTGCCCACAGTCACAAAACCAGTTAGTAGCAAAACTCACTCTCAAACAGGTGTGAGTGGTGCCCAGAGGTCATGCTTGTAGCTCCTGTGTGAGGCCAACTTTGTGTGCTGTGTGTGTCTGTATATTGTGGGTTTATGCATCTCTGCCCCCTTGGCCTGTTCACAAAGCATTGTTGATGCCCCATGTAGGGCAGCCCCACACTGCTGCCTGATCCTCAACTTCTGGGACATGTGTATATCTCCTTACGATCTACAGGTCCCTGAGTACTGACTGTCACAGGCTGCTGCGTCTTTCCTGTTGACTCATGTTTGGTTCCTCCAGTGAAAATTTTACTTAGAAAAATGCTGCCTCCAAAGTACTTGTCTGCCACCAAACCCAAGAAGTCTTGGGCCCCAGATCTGTATGAGCTAGACAGTGACTTGAATAAGGAGCCGGATGCCACCGTAAGAGAAGGTGCAACTGACCCTGAATTCTTTCATCAGAGGTTTCGAAATTTCCTCTACGTGGAATTTGTTGGGCCTCGGAAGACGCTGTTCAAACTCCGAAACCTCTGCCTCGATTGGTTGCAGCCGGAGACTCGCACCAAGGAGGAGATTATCGAGCTCTTGGTCCTTGAGCAGTACCTGACCATCCTTCCAGAAAAGATAAAGCCTTGGGTGCGGGCAAAAAAGCCAGAGAACTGTGAGAAGCTAGTTACTCTGCTGGAAAATTACAAGGGGATGTATGAGCCAGGAGGTGAGACTTCATAGAAGCGTGATGAAGGCCGTCGGGGACCTGTGAGCTCCTTGGGGTTCGCAGCCTCGGCACTGTTGGTGTTCAAGGCTGGATCGTTCTGTTCCTTGGGGGGGCCGGCTTGTTGTAGGACATACGGTGACACCTCTGGCCCCTCTCTACCCACAGGATACCAGTTGCACTCCCTCCCCAGCTGTGACAACTTCAACGTGATGTTGACAAATGTCCCCTGGGGAGTAGAATGCCCTGGTTAAGAACCACCACCCTAAGTGGTGGGAGAAGGAAAAACAACACTTCATTGTGGGCCTCCATGAGGCATTGGTGAGCCTCACAACCCTGGTCCAGATTCCCTTTTGTGAAACAGAGGGTGTGTTACCCCAGAAAGTTGTCTGTGGCTGCTGTTGAGAGGTGAGGTGGGAGAGCACTTGCAGCCACTTGCTGGCCCAGGAGCAGTAGGAAGCTGAGGAATGAGAGAATCTGATCACTCCAGCTTCCTGTTGAGGTTGGGGGTTAGTGCGGTAGGGGCAAGAGCAGACTCCACTTGGGGGAGCTATTTCGAGAACACAGGCAAGAGGTAATAAAGCATTAAGTCAGTGTCTGGTGTCCTCTCAGACGACAACAACAGTGACCTCCGCAGCGAAGACAGCATGAGCCGGAAGGGAGCAGAATCCCCGCCACCACGCTCCGCCTCTTCTTTCTGTAGTGAGTAACCCTGTCCGGTTATGCCCCCCATCAGGGCATGCTTCCAGACTTCAGCCTAGCTTCCCCTCTCACCAAGTCTGCCACATGGTACAGAAGTGCATGGTGGGCTGAGGTCTTCAGGGGAGACAGCAGTGCCTTCCATAGGGCAGCTGCTGCTACTCTCAGATCTGAGGAGAAAGTAAATTAATTAATGGCATAATGAGACTTTTTTTCTTTTTTATCAAAGCAGACAATAGTATATGGAATGAAATATAATTTTCTTCCTTTTAAAAAAAAAAAGATTTTATTCATTTATCTGAGAAAGTGAGTGAGGGAAGGGAGAGGGAGAAACTCTCACCCCCTGAGAAGGGCCTGACGTAGGGTTCAATCCCAGGATCCTGTAATCATGACCCCAGCCAAAGGCAGTCACTCAACCAGCTGAGCTGCCCAGGCACCCCTACAATTTTCTTTTTAAATAATGAGATAGTATTTAAAGCTGTTGGAAATTTGCAACAGGCTGTTTAAAGGTATGCCACACCCTCCCCAAGAGGGACAAAGTCCATTACTACTTTGTTTCTAAAAGCTATTTTATCTGTTAAGGGTTCTTCAGTAAACTTTTTAAAAGAATGTGTTTTGTATCTTTGGAGTAACGTAATGTGTCCATTAAGATTGTCAAGGGTAAGCCCAACAGTACAGAGTCTGAAGTCATTGTCCTGTGTGGGCTTGACTATGTAGAAACTGGGAAACCAACAGAAGTGTTTAAAGGGGAACTAACTAACTAACCTAACCAAACGAACCTTTGGAACTTGGTTTGCAGTATGCCCCACTTAAGCAAAGCCTCCAGAAATGGTGTTCCAGGTCTAGGGTAATAGGAAGATCCCCGATCATGCTTAGGAATCCAGAGACCTCATTGTGGGATCCATTTAGTCAAGGGAGGAGCAAGGAGAGTGTTCCTTTCCCAAGTATGTGTGCACATGAAGGGAGAACACACGTGTCAGAACATTTTGCTAACTTCCGGAATCTCTGGCTTTCTCAGGTGACCGGGACCGGGAATGGGACCAGGACTGGGACCGGGACCGGGACCGGAATCGGGACTGGGAGGTGGATTGGGACCGGGAGCGGGAGCGGAGAGGCAGAAGCAGAGACCTAGAGTCTCGAGACCGCTGGCCATATCCCAGAAATTCCAGAAGCAGTAAGTCACCTGCTCTGACATCCCTGATGGGCATGCAGGGTTAGACTGGGCCTCGTTCCTTCATGATGCCTTTTCTTTTCCCAGGACTTCCTCAACGGGATCTTTCCCTTCCTCTGATGGAGAAAACAACTTTTGCGATGGAAAGGGAACGCAAACGTAGGGACTCTGTGATGGATTATGAGTCAAGATCCCAGGTATGCTTAGGTTTCCTCTTTTCTGGAAAGGCCATCTTCTTTTCATGGCAGAGATGCCTTTCTTTCCCAAGAGGGTGTGTTCATCTGCTCCTTAGAATCCCAGCTGGATGTAGGGAGGGGGTAACTCCCTGCAAGGAGCACAGGCCCGTCCCCAGAGGTGGCCAGTGGCTGGGGTGACTCCTGCCTATTTTCTCATTTATCCACATAGTCAGAGGGAACACTTTTCCACTCAGCATCTGAGTCATGCTTTGGTCATGTCAGTTGTTCCTGTTGGGCCAGGGAAGTAGAACTATTCTGGAGAGCTTTCTGGCCGGCCCACTGTGGGGAGCCAGGGAAGTGGCCAGGTCATACAGCAGACTGGCAAGTGAGAGCAGACGCTCTGGAGCCAATGAGAGCTGGGCTTTGGGTTTGAAGCCCAGCTCTGCCACCTGTTGGGTGTGCAGCCTTGGTCCATTTACTTAAGCAAGCTGAACCTCAGTTTCCTCATCTGCAGGATGGATGTGGCGATTGGCTCAGCAGGGCTGCTGGGAGGAGTGAGTGTGATTCATATGTATATGTGAAGTGCTTAATGAGACACCTGGCATGGGCAATAATTTTAAGAGGCGGTGTGCTGGGGAAATTGGTGAAGGGAAAAAGGACTTGGGATTTGAGCTGACCTTTAAGGAGAAGGGTCACTTATAAAATGGCATTGTAAAGGGGAGCCACAGTGTGGAAAGGGCTTTGAGAGGAACGGGGGCAGCTGGGTGTATGGAGCCTGCATCTCCTCTTACTATTAAGGACCTTCCCCTGTAGTGACTGACATAATTAGAGTCCCTGGATGCCCTGGAAACTTTGAGCCTTGTAACAGAGAAGGGCATTCAGCAATCCCACAAACAAATTTCCATATAAGTACCATATATGACTGTTTATTATATAGAGTGCTGTTAAGGAAAAATTGGGAGTTAGAACAGGAAATTGTCATGGGGGTCTTGGTTGGGATTTGAAAGGAGATATCTTGAAAGCAGTAACATTTGACAGCTAAAGGACAGGAACAGTTGGCTAGGTAAAGTGTCGGGGTCAGGAGATCCCAGGCAAAGACCCTGAGGCAGGAACCAAACAAAGGCCAAGTTGGCCAGAACACAAAGGGCAAGAGACCCAAGACAGCCTGAAGCCAGGATAGGCCTGGTCATTGGTATCCTGTAGCCAGGCAGAGAGCTCAGGTCTATCTCCAATGCATACACTGAGATACATTAGTAATGGTGCCTGCAGTGAGATGTAGGAGTTGGAATCAGCTGATAGGGGGCTTTGTATCCTACCCTGAAAGGTCTGTCACAAAGCCCCTGTCCTAAAGGCAAGCAAGGATCCACAGGTGTGTAGGAGAAGGAAGGATAGGTAGTGTCCAGGTATTGAAAGCAGAGCTCCTGCAGCAGCAGAGGATGTGGAAGAAGGTGGATAGGGTCAGAGGTGACTCAGTTCCTCTAGCTCCGAATGTCCTTGTGCCAGGGAAACAATCTAAGTTTGTGATACACTTAGTTTTTCACTAATTTTGATGCTTTATTTGAAGAGACCAAAGTGACCAAAATTTTAGGAATCTAGGTAAGGATACTAAATCATAGACTTTTTCTTAAATTTGATTTTGGGGAAAAAAAAGTCTCATTGATACACATTTTCCACCCATGAAGCTGGTTTGCAATGAAGATCAGTGGCTCCTGAGCACTGCCGTGCCAGACGGTCACTAAGTTTTCACTGATATGTGGGGAAATGAGAAATGCAAGCGTCCTTATTTGGGGAGTATTAGAATACTCTTATGAAATGAAGATGATGGGAGATTGGTAATTGGCTTTTGTCATATTTTGCTTTCTAAATGCCCTTCCTTGAGGGGCACCTGGATGGCATAGTTGGTTAAGCATCCCAGCTCTTGATTTCAGCTCAGGTCTTGATTTCAGGGTCTTAAGTTCAGTCCCCGAGTTGGGCTCCGTGCCGGGTGTGGAGACTACTTAAAAAAAATGCCCTTCCTTGACTCTGAGAAGAGCTGGCTCCATGGCTGTGTCATCTTAAAAGTCTAGAACCCACTGATTGCCACTCACTCAGTGTGGTAGGAATGGCAGCTGCAGCAGATGTAAATTGTATCGTGAGGATATACACAGCAGAAAATCCTCACCCTCTTTTAGTATTGTGTGTAAATCCCTGAATCCCTTGGGCGGGAGGGTCCTGCCAGGAAGTGAAGTGGTGCCACGCTGCTCTCTGGGTGGGTGGCTCCTGTTTGAGTGGAGCTTGATTGCTGCTTGTGCAAATTTAGATGCCATTCTGGTGACAGATACAAAGTGACCAATGGCTTTAGAGAAGCCCTCTTAACATAGATTAACTTCATTTTAAATCAGAGCATCATTTTTTTTTCCATAGGAACAATGTAGTTCAAAATTTTTTTTTTAAAGATTTTATTTATTTATTAGGAAAGAGAGAGAGTGAGAGAGAGAAGGTCAGAGTGAGAAGCGGACTCCCCATGGAGCTGGGAGCCCGATGTGGGACTCGATCCCGGGACTCCGGGATCATGACCTGAGCCGAAGGCAGTTGCTCAACCAACTGCGCCACCCAGGGGCCCCTGTAGTTCAAAATTTAACATGCATTTATTTTACTCAGGCAGATGGAGAGAAGAATATGAAAAATAGCCATTCCTTTTTGCCGTTGTCCTTGGGGGTCTGTCAACCCCAGGGGTGATGACCCTTCTGACTCCCTGTGCCCCCCAAGTTCTTAACTGCATCTGTTTCTCTCCTAGTCCCCCAAGTTAGGAGCTCTGGTTCCCTTTCTCTCACCAGAAAGGCATCTATGTTCCCACCCACACTTTCCTTCGTAGTATAAATAAACCAGTGCTGGGACTAAGGAAGTACTGTCACAGACCTGAGCATAGCATGGCTTTTGCTCTTGAACTTGCTGTTGGACAGGAGATTGGCACCCAGCAAAAACGATGCAAGTTAGCTTTCTGGGGTGGCAGTTGTACCCAGTTTGTAGTGCCTCCTGAGCTATGTTGCTTGTTCGTTATTCTAGGAATTCTCAGCCTAGACCTAGAAGGAATTTCATTTTTGAACTCTGCTTAGTTTTTTGTTGTGGTTTTTGCTTTTTATTACTGGATGTTGGCAGGTGCATAAATGCAGCTTTCCTCTTATTTCCCAGTGTATGTACCTATTTTTATCTTTCTCCATAGGAGATACACCTAATTGTGAATGTACTTTTTTTTGCTACATTTCACATTGCTATAATGCCACTTCCCAGAAAGGAACTGTAATAAATTTAATATCAAAATATCTTTACATAGTAATTTGGTGATTTACATTTTCTTTATGTAGTTTTTCTTGATATTTAAACAACACATCACATTGCAGAAAATCCTCACCCACAATACTGCAAGGCAGGTTTTTGCCTAACTCTCCATTTTACAGACGAAGAACCTGAGGCTCAGAAAGATTTCTGTTCCCAAGGTTGCATGGCTCATAAATGGTACAGTTCTCCTTTGACCCTTGAGTTTTCTCTGGCTCCAAAACCTGCGGGCTTTCCATGGTGCTGTGTCCATCCTTAAGTCAGTCTCTAGGCCTTGGAGCATTACTCCCTGGGACCACGCCTCCGTGACACCAGTGAAATTCTGGTGCAGCAGTAAGGAAAGGTCCTGTGAGATCCTGCATAGAAGACTCTTCTGAGTAATGCAGGGAATTTAAGAATTACTTTTAGAGACATAGCTGTTAAAGTGGAAGAGGCAGCTATAAAATGAAGGCATTCAGTACTTAAAGTTACATCTGGGTTATTTGGAACTTGTCCACACCTAGAAGAGCCCACCATGTATCCATGTTGTACAGTGAAAGTGAGCACAGAATACAGGGGGACCGTGGAGGGAGTCTTAAGTCACGGCTACTGACCAGATGTCTGCTGAAACAGGTTTTCCTTCTGTCCTTGCACATGCCATGCATATTTGATGTTTGGCCTGTTGACGCTCTCCCACCAGTCCCTTTTCTCCTTGTTCAAAGTCTTAACCACTTAAGGTCCCACCCAAGTCCTTCTACAAAACCCTGAGCTGTCCTTCTCCCAAACCCATTTAACACTGATTATCTGTACCCCACTTTATTGTTTATTGTTCTCTAATTGTTTCATGAGTCTTTTCTCTCCAACCAAATTATAAGCTGCATGAGGGCAAGGAATATGTGTCATACGTCTTTTGGATCTTCCTCAGAGTATAGCGCCAAGGTAGGTACAAAGTAGGTCCGTAGTAAAACTTGCCTGGGATCACTCAGAACCCCAAACACTGTGAGCACTTTCTACATATCTTTGTGTGTGTAGCACCCATGTTGCCAGAATTATTTTCTCTTGGATGCCTGTGGAAAGACTCCATTGAGAGGTCTGTGTTTGGTATTTTAGGATGCAGTATCATACCAGGACGTTGTGAATCTGACTGAGGACAGGAAGCCTCAGAACCCGATTCAGGACAACATGGAGAACTATAGGAAGCTACTCTCTCTGGGTAAGCAGCTGCTTCTGTCAGTTACTCCAGACCTACTCATTGAGGCTTTTTGTCACCTTATTCCTAAAGCTGCAGGATATTAGAGTTGATGTTAATATATTGGTACTTTAAGGGCAATAAGAAGCCTCTGAAATATTTCAGGAGAGAAGTAAATGATGAGATTTATGTTCTTGAGAAATCATTCTGGCTTTGGGTGAAGAGTGTATTGTG
The DNA here is from genome assembly GCA_028533885.1 of Nasua narica. Taxonomy (NCBI): domain Eukaryota; kingdom Metazoa; phylum Chordata; class Mammalia; order Carnivora; family Procyonidae; genus Nasua; species Nasua narica. The sequence goes on from CM052803.1 coordinate 1,082,824, forward strand.
CAAGGTGGAAGGGGGAGATGTCTCTTGCCACAAGAGTTGGTACTTTTTTCTAGAGAGGTGGCAGTGAAGATTTTTAAATACACATGTAAAATGGGATCCTGAGTTCCCATTTGGACTGTCCTCAAAGTCATCTATCTCCAGTCATAGCAGGCAGTTGGCTGTGCAGGTCTGATGCTGGGGAGAGAGAGCTGTGCAAGGCAGTGGAGTTCAGAGAACAGCTGGAGAAAAGAGTCAAGGAAGAAGAGAACCATGGAAGCCTGTGAAAAAGAGGGTGTCGGGATTTAAAAGGTGGTTACAGAAGGGTGAAGACTAAAAAAGGATGCATTGGATTTAAGGACATGGGTGGTCTCTATATAGATTTCTAGGTGGGGTTGGGAGAATTAATTAAAATTCAGATTAGAATGGGCTGATAAGGGGACAGTATGGATGTGGGACTGCACATAGAAGACGTTCAAGGAGTTGGGTATGGGCTGCCTCCTGTTTAGTGGTTTGTAGGAAGGTAAGCACCATCTTACGGTGTTAGTCCTGTACCCAACTTGATTGTAGCTATATAAGCCATATTATTCTTGTGAATATAAGTCATATTATTCTTGTGAACAGGGGTTCAGCTTGCTGAAAACGATGGCCACTCCCACATGACACAAGGCCATTCATCGAGGTCAAAGAGAAGTGCCTACCCGAGCACCAGTCGAGGTAAGCACTAGGCAGATTGAAGCTTGTGGCCACTTTAGGTAGTGAAATGGGAGCTATACCTACACATTGGTAAATCTCTTATATTTTATATTCACATCATCATCTCAGAAGTCCCACAGTTACTTCGCATATATACAGGGACTAGGGAGTATTTACATTTGGGGTTTCTTTTCAGGTCTGAAAACAATGCCTGAAACCAAAAAGTCAACCCATCGGCGGGGAATTTGTGAGGACGAATCTTCCCATGGGGTGATAATGGAAAAATTCATCAAGGATGTTCCGCACAGCTCCAAATCTGGAAGGGCCAGGGAATCTAATGATCGACCACAGAGGTTCCCCAGAAGGCCAGACAATGATTGGAAAGACGTTTCATTCAACAGGCGGGAGTCGGTGATTCAGGAGAGGGGCTATGAAGGGAATGCCTTTGGGGGAGGCTGTAATTTTAACTCAAGTCTTGTTTCCAAAAAGAGAGTTCTTGAAAGAAAAAGGCGCTATCAGTTTGACACAGATGGGAAGGGCTCAGTTCATGAGCAGAAAGGCTATGCAAAGAAGAGACCTTTTGAATGTAGTGAAATGAGAAAAGCCATGAGCATGAGCAGTCTTAGTGCCCCCTCCTTCACCGAGTCGCACCCATTTGATTTTGGGGCAATGCCCTATGTGTGTGATGAGTGTGGGAGATCTTTCAGTGTGATTTCAGAATTTGTCGAACATCAGATCATGCACACTAGAGAGAATCTCTATGAGTATGGTGAATCATTTATTCACAGTGTGGCTGTCAGTGAGGTTCAGAAAAGTCAGGCTGGGGGGAAACGCTTTGAATGTAAGGAGTGTGGGGAAACCTTCAATAGGAGTGCCGCTCTTGCTGAACATCGGAAAATTCATGCTAAAGAGCATCTTGCAGAATGTAATGATGAAGAGGTTGAGGAGCCCTTCATGCCTAGCCCAACCTTCAGTGAGCTTCAGAAAATATATGGAAAGGATAAATTTTATGAATGTAAGGTGTGTAAGGAAACCTTCCTTCATAGTTCTGCCCTGATTGAGCACCAGAAAACCCATGGTAGAGATGACAAAGATGATGAGCGTGGGGAAGCCTTTAAACCTAGCCCACCCCTTAATGAGGTTCAGAAAATGTATGGTAAAGAGAAAATGTATGAATGTAAGGTGTGCGGGGAGACCTTCCATCATAGCGCATCCCTAAAAGAACATCAGAAGATTCATACTAGAGGAAACCAGTTTGAAAGTAAGGGTAAAGTGTGTGAGGAAACCTTTATTCCTGGTCAGTCCCTTAAAAGGCGTCAGAAATCTTACTCCAAAGAGAAGCTCTATGACTTTAAAGATAGTGGGGATGCCTTTAGACAAAGCTCAGACCTCAGTGAGCATCAGAAAATTCATTCTCGAAAGAACCTCTATGAAGGCAGAGGGTACGAAAAGTCTGTCATTCATAGCGTGCCCTCGACTGAATCTCAGAAGAGTCATACTATAACAAGACCACCTGAAAACGAGGAGGATGAGAAGGCGTTCACCGTCAGCTCTAATCCTGATGACGACCAGAAGATTCCTACTAAAGAAAATGTCTGTGAGAGGAAACCGTATGAGAGGTCTGTTATTCATAGCTTAGCCTTTGCTAAAGCTCAGAAAAGTCACAGTGCAGTGGGGCCCAGTAAACCACAAGTGATTGCAGAGTCTACCCAGAGCTCAGGTGTTACTGAGCATCAGAAAGTCAATGCTGGAGAGAATTCCGAAGGAAAGAAATACGAAAGGTCGGTTATCCATAGCTTAGCTGCTTTCAGACCTCCCAAAAATTGCAATGGAAATGAAGTCGTTGAATGTGATGAGAAGGGAGAATCCTCCACTCACATTTCAGACCTTCATGATAAGCAACAGAAAACTCCTGCCAGAGAGAACCCTAATGAGGACACTAAGAGTAACAACTACAAGGACTCTGTTATACAAAGTGTATCCCATATGGAACCTCAGAAAAGTCTGACTAGTCAGGGGTCCAGTGAATCATCTGTTCCCAGCTCAAATGTCCGCGAACATCAGAAGGCTCGTGCTAAGAAAAAAAACATTGAGCGTAGGAACCATGAGACTTCTGTAATTCACTCCCTACGTTTTGGCGAACCTCGTACATTTCGCCCAAAGGAGAAATTCTATGAATGTCCAGTGTGTGGAGAAACCTTTGTTCGTAACTCTGACCTCACTGAGCATCAGAAGATTCATGATAGAAAGAAGCCCTCTGGAAGTAAAAACTATGAACGATCTGTAATTCGCAGCGTAGCCTCTACTGACCCTCAGACAAGTTATGCTGAGCAAGCACAGACAAGTTATGCTGAGCAAGCACAGACAAGTTACGCTGAGCAAGCACAGACAAGTTACGCTGAGCAAGCACAGACAAGTTACACTGAACAAGCACAGACAAGTTACACTGAGCAAGCACAGACTAGTTACGCTGAACAAGCACAGACAAGTTACGCTGAACACCCAGGGCAGATGAGATCCTCTGAACAACTGGTGCAGGCAAGTTACGCTAAACCACCCCCGCTGGTGAGTTATGCTAAACACGTAGGGCAGACAAATTACATTGCACACCCAGTGCAGATAAGTTACCCTGACCACCCAATGCAGATGAGTTATATTAAACAAGCACCACCACTGAGTTTCACTAAACAAGTAGAACCGCTGAGTTTCATCAAACCAACAGCACCACTGAGTTTCATCAAACCAACAGCGCCGCTGAGTTTCATCAAACCAACAGCGCCGCTGAGTTTCATCAAACCAACAGCGCCGCTGAGTTACGCCGAGGAGCAAGCACAGACGAGTTATGCTGAACCGCAAGTGCGCAACAAGTGTAAGGAGTGTGGGGAATGCTTTGACACCATTGAAGAGCTTGGTGCACATCTGAAAATCTACGCCCGAGAAGAATTCCATGGTCGGAAGCTCTTTGGAAGCTCTGTTATTCAGGGCATAGGCCTTGATGGGCTTCGGCAGGTAGAGCCTCGGCCAGATGAGCCTCGGCAGGATGACCCAGATGAGCTGGACGAGCAGGATGAGCCTGAAGACACAATCTATGGATGTAAGGACTGTGGGCTGGGCTTTGCAGACCGCGCAGACCTTAAGGATCATCAGAAGGTTCATGGCAGAGAGTATCTCATCGATAGTCGTGAGTACACACACTCTGTCATCCATACCCCTTCTGTTAGCGAATATCAGAAAGATTATATTGGAGAGCAGCTCTATGAATGCCCTGCCTGTGGAGAATCTTTTGTTCATAGCTCATTCCTTTTTGAGCATCAGAAAATCCATGAGCAAGATCAGTTCTTTGGCCATAGAAGGTATGAGGAGCCTTTTATGCAGCCCTTGATCATTAACCCACGGAGGCCTCGTGCCCCACAGAAGAATCCTCCTGCAGGAACATCCCTTCAGTGCCACGTGTGTGGACAAGACTTCATTCATGGCTCTGTCCTTAGTGAACATATGAGAATTCATACTGGCGAGGATTTACCGGAGCAGGACCAGAGAAGTGAAGACGCAGTCAGTCCAGGCTTGGCCCTTACTGAGTTTCAGAGAAGTCAGACTGAAGAGAAACCCTATGAATGTAAAACATGCGGAGAATCCTTCCTCAATCAGTCAGACCTTAGGGAGCACATGAGAATTCATGAGAAAGATGAGCCCTATGATTATGGGGCCTCCTTTGTTCACACCTCATTTCTTACTGAGCCCCCCAAAAGAGATTCACCCTTCTATGAATGCAAGGACTGTGGGAAGTCCTTCATTCATAACACAGTTCTCACAAAACATCAGAAGCTTCATCTTGAAGAGGAAGAAGAAGAAGGAGCCCAGGAGGTGGAAGCCAATGTCCTTGTTCCACGAGAAGTTCTGCGGATCCAGGGATCAAATGTAGAAGCTGCTGAGCCAGAGGTGGAGGCCGCTGAGCCAGAGGTGGAGGCCGCTGAGCCCAACGTGGAGGCCGCTGAGCCCAATGGTGAGGCCGAAGGGCCAGATGGGGAGGCTGCAGAGCCAAATGGGGAGGCCGAACAGCCCGTTGGAGAGGCTGAGCAACCCAATGGAGATGCTGATGAGCCAGATGGGGCAGGGATCGAAGACCCGGAAGAGAGAGCTGAGGAGCCAGAGGGAGATGCTGATGAGCCAGATGGGGCCGGGATCGAAGACCCGGAAGAAGAAGGTGAAGATCAGGAGATTCAGGTTGAAGAACCATACTATGACTGTAGGGAGTGTGGAGAAACCTTCACTTCCAACTCAGCCTATGGTGAGCACCTGAAAACCCATGCCAGGGTGATAATATTTGAGCCCGGAAATGTCTATGGAGAAAGCTCACGCTACACTGGACGTGCCAGCACCAGCACTGGTGAGAACGATAGGGCTGATGACAAGTACTTCAAATGTGATGTCTGTGGGCAGCTTTTCAGTGATCGTCTGTCCCTTGCTAGACACCAGAATACTCATACCGGCTGAGAACACAGTATAAAGGTCAGAAAACCTTCCTTTAGAACTTGACCCCTGCTAAACCAGAGACTTGAAACCAATCCATAATAATGTCAGAAAGAAACTTACCTTGGCATGTAGACACCTGACTCATAGAATCAGACAACTCAGACTAAAAAGAGACCAAAGGTGGAGACTCCTTTGGGTTTTAGCTCTCCCCCATCACACATCGCTGAATGCATGTGGGAAAGCTATAGCACATACCTTTCATCTGAGTAATCTATTCGAGAGAAAATCCTAGACGTTTTTGAGATTACAGAAGTTGCCCCAGTCAAATGTAAATGACACTTCTGTAGCCTATATATAACCTTCCCTGCAATGTATATAAAATAGCATATCGTAGCAAAACAGTAATCACATATATTTGGATTTAATATGATATACAGTTACAGTTTACTGTGCAGAGGTACCTTACCTGGTACTCTGATTTTTTTTTTTTTTGGAGGAGGAAGAGAGCAACAAATTAGAATATATTTCTAAGTATCTTAGATTCTGAGACAGACTTATTGTGCATTATTTGAACCCCATCAGTATCGTTTTTGAGTAATTGTGTATTGTTCCTTACCCTTAAGTATTCCTGTAAAAGTGTAAGCATGAAAGGTAAAATGTCTTTTATTCTTTGCTGTTTGAAAAGAGAAGTACTTGGAACTTCCTTTTCAGCCTATTTGTCTACACCAACACTTTGGAACCTAATGCTGTGTAAACCTTTACAATATGTGGATTGGCCTTTTGTGACCCAAAGTGGTTGGTTGCCACATTGTACTTTGCAGTGATTCTCATGCAAAAATATTACAAGTTTTTGTTTTTCTTTTTGTTTTTTAACCAACTTGTGTGTTTGATAGTGAATTTGTAAAAGCTGAAGCTTTTCCCTATAAATCTTATGCTTTTGCCTTTAAAGAGTGGGTTGCAACCATCATTAGATCACAGTAGTGCCTACTGATGATTGAGAACCAGAGGGAGAGGCTTTCCTGTTGTAAATAAGGATGCAGGCTTACAATTTCCATCACTTCCTTTGTGCGCTTCCTGCCTTAAGTGACAAGTAGCAGCGTGGCTTTATTAGTATTACACAGCCACAAGTCAGTTTGCACCCTGGATGCCCAGGAGCTAGTATCCTTAGAGCTTTCTATCGCTTAATTCTCGTTTTTGCCTGTCTGACCCTCTACCCCATGTCTAACTTGCATTTTAAAAATTTAAAAAAAAACTTAAAAAAAAATTTAAAAAAGTTTTCTTTACAGTCAACTTAAGCTTAACATGGACTCAGGTTCCCCAGCAGCCTTAATTTCTTTCCTTACCATCTGTTCCTCCCTCTTTCGGCCCTTCTAAGTATTTCCGAGCTATCCATTAGTGTCATGTTTGTCTGATCACCTCAGTTTTCCACTTTATCACAAATTGACCTTATAGCTTGAGGTTTCCTGTGTCCTGTTCTGTGGACCACCTGTGCTCCTTTTGCTTCCCCTCCCCTTGCATAATGACTATTAAATTTTTTGGCTTTGAGTTGGCTGGAAAAAAAAATTAAAAAAAAAATTTAAGTGGATCTGTAGATTAAGTGAGCAAAAGATAACAGCAGATAATTTGAGCAAGCAAAATTAATATACCTGCTGGGGGAATGCGTCTAAATCTCACTCTTCTAGATCTGCAGGGTTGGGGCTCGGAGAGGGTGTGTCAGAGCTGCAGGGAATGCCAAAGTCAAGGGAGGTTGTAGTGTTGAAAGCATGAAGTAGAAATGAGGAAGCCAAAGAAGGGAGTCCTAATACATCACCAGATCTAGGAGGGTAAGGAAGCAGACAGAAGGAAACCTCGGAAGCAAGGCTTAGAAGGCCAGGTTTGTGGGAATGAATTGAGCAGGATGTCCTGGGCAGTTCAGAAGGGGCCTTTTTGGTATAGGTAAGGGCCAGCTGCATAGAAAGACCTGAGGTTGGAATGGACATCCAAGGAGCACTGAGGGCCCACATCACAGAAGGACCCTTTAGATGGGAACCTGCATTGATGTTTTGGGGTGAATTTGGGTTTATCACTGTTGGCAGCATTAAACAACTTGCCAGATGTCAGGGTGCCCATTCCAACCTCATGTTAGTGAAAAATTAGGAACAACATAAATGCCAAACAGGATGATTACAAGAAGGTATCCATGGATTGTCATGCAGCTGTTTAAAAATGATAATCATGAAGAGTTATGTAGCAACGTGGAAATATATTTACGGAATATTGAGTGGAAAAAGCAGGACACAGAATTATATTTATACTACAGTTATAACTGATTAAAAATGTATGCTTATAGTCAAAAGCTGTTGTGTTGTTATTGTTGTTGTAGGCTTATAGTTGAGCATTATTTTCTTAAATTCTTTGAATGTTCTTTATGGTAGTGTTACTAAGAAGTTTATAATCACATTTCCATTGTGAACATAATTTGAACTCATTATCAGACACTTGGAAAATACAGAAAAGTGGAGGAAAAAAATCCATATTCCAATCATCCAAAGACAGATATACTCTTCAACATCTTGTTTATCCTTGTTTCTGTGCACAGGTTTATGATTATAACTGTGTCAAAACGTGTATTCAAAATAGCTGTTACGTTATCTTTGTGGAATTAGGGTTAAATACTTTCATCTTAATGTCTTCAAATGTTCCTTATGATAGTGTTCTGATAACAAAGTTTATTATGTTTGTTTACATTACAAGCATAATACATACCCAGAGGAAATATTGGAAAATACACTAAATTAGAAAAGAGAAAAAAGTCACCCATATTCCCAACATACGACAACTACTGTTAACATCTTGATCTATTTCCTCCATCTTGTTTTAGTGCACAAGCTTGTGATTATAACAGTGTTAAATATGTACGCGTAAAGTCTAAAATGAAAAAAAATATGGAAAATAATTAAAATAGTATTGTCATTGTGGGATTATGGTTAAATATATTGTCTCAAATTCCTTGAATGACCTTTGGTGTTTTGGTATTAAATCTTATGTATGTATTTCTCCATTACAAATATAATACATACTCATAGCAACCTTTGGAAAATTCAGTAAACTAGAAGAAAAGAAATTCACCCATATTCCCAACACCCAGCAACAAGTGCTGTTAACATCTTGATCTGTGCACCAGTCTGTGGTAACTAGGGTGTTAATGATAAGTATACTTAGAGTCAAAGATGGGAAGAAATATGGAAGACAGTTAAATAGTTGTGTGGTTGTTGTGGGATTATGGTTAAATATTTTGTCTTGGTTTCCTCAAATGGTCTTTTATCATAGTGTTTTGGTAGTCCATCTTTATCACATATATTTCCATTATAAACACTGTATGTGTTCATTGTAGAAACTTGGAAGTTACAGAAGTGTAGAAGAGAAACTCACCCATATTTTCATCATCCAAAGACTGTGGTAACATCTTGATACATTTTCTTCATCTTGTTTCTGTGCACAGGTTTTTGGTTTGATAATATGGTTGTGGTTGTTCTATCTATCTGTAATAGTGTCAACAATAAAAATAAAGTTCAAAAAGATATTTGTCAGTCTCTTTTATCCATTTTAAGTGTTTGGGGTTGGTAAATGCAGTTTTTTGGTTTTTGGGGTTTTTTTTAAGATTTATTTATTTATTTGACAGAGAGAGAGAGGAAACACAAGCAGGAGGCGTGGGAGAGGGAGAAGCAGGCTTCCCACTGAGCAGGGAGCCCCATGCAGGACTCAATCCCAGGACCCCTGGACCATGACCAGAGCCGCAGGCAGACACCCAATGTCTGAGCCACCCAGGCGCCCCAGGGTTGGTAAACGTAGTTTTTTGTTAGAACTATAATTCCAAAAGCTTAGTTCCTCCTAAGGCCTTTAAGTTTGGGTGACAAGTCTTACTATATTTTTAAGTATTTATTTCAACAATTCCTTCTGAGAGATATTGTAATACTACAAGATTCACATTTTTTTAAATTTTTATTTAGGATTCACATTTTTAACTGCACTTTTATATATTCCAATAGTGTTTTTAAACTTGCTAATGAACACAAGTATATTTCAGTTAACTTGAGTCAACATTTTAATTTTTAATCTCAACTATGAGATTCTCTCAAGCAAAAAAGCTACAAACGAGTGATGCCTTAACGTAAAAATGTTAATTCTGTGGTTTAGGATCTCTTTATTATTATTAAGATTTTGTTTATTTGACAGCACAAGCAGGGGGAGCAGCAGGCATAGGCAGAGGGAGGAAGAAGCAGGCTCCCCGCTGCACAGGGAGCCCCTTATGGGGCTAAATACCAGGACCCGGAGATCATGACCTGAGCAGAAAGCAGACGCTCAACTGATTGAGCCATCCAGGTGCCCCTAGAATCTCTTTAAAGTGTCTATTCCTAACTCTTCCCTGAGGTTAAAAGTTTTCAGGGCTGTCTCTTCCCTTATTTTAACCTGACTTTACCACCTGAACATCTCATGCAATTTGGTAGGTTACCATCCCAGGTAAATCGGGAGGTAGTTTTTTAAACATGCCTGCAATTCCATTATGATCAGAGATTTTTGGCCAGGTTGCTAACTGGATCACGTTGGCTAGAACTGTGGTTTGCATCATACCCAATTTGGAATTGCTGTGTTCTTGACTCCATGACACAAAGGAGATGGTTATATACTTGACCCCTTCTAATCTACATGTCACATGATTGGATTCTACTTGGGGTATAAAAATGTGGTTTTCATTTGGAATTTGACAGTGGCAGAGTCTTGGGTTCTTTTATTAGAAATTAACTTATTAAAATGAAAGCCCACTGAATTATGGTTTTCTCTTGTGATATCTAACTCCGTGGTCACAGCGTGGATGGCCCTTCTGTGGTGAGGGGTATCAGCATAGGTCAGGGTGAGAGGGTCAGTTCTCTTAAGATTGATTTCCTGTAGAGTATACTACAAAAGGAAATAGAGAAAAACAATTAAGTGAAAGTCATTTGGGGTTGCCTGATCAGTACTTTCACTTTTCCGGAATTCCTCTACTGTGTGTCAGTTGTAGAGGTGACCCTGCCTGGCCCCCACTTGATTCCATGAAATTGGACTGCCCCCTGGTCTCAGCTGATTGGCATGCTTGGGCTCCCAGTGTGTAGTCAGACTCAGACTAAGGCCTGCCTGAGAGGCCATAGGTTGGGACTGGGTGTGCTGATGAACAAACGGGTCGGGAATAAGGCCATATAACTGGAGGGAAGCTTGGCTCCTGGTGCTCACCCACCCCAATACCTTGTGGATCCTGGCCTAACTGCCCACTTTCGGGTTTCCTAAGACCTCTTGTGTCTTTAACATTGCTTTCACATGAGGTGGCTTTGTTATTGAGGCAGTTTTTGCTGTTTTTACCAAGCAAAAAATCCCTTCCCCTTTCTGGAGACAACCCAGTTTTGTGGGAATGCCATAGTGCCCTGCCTCTACCTCAACCAAAGGCTGAGCCTGGTGCCTCTTGGACTCCCTGAACAGAAGGACACACAAGTCGTTCCAGTGCTAGCACTGACTGTTCTGCTAACTGTCCTTTTTGAGAACTGACTTTAGTTTTTCCTTTGATTTTCTGGGCTACCTAGTATCCTTCCAATCTACTCATTATTTGCTTTATGTGGCCAGTGTTAATTATTTGCAACCCAAAAAGGCCTAACTGATAGAGAAGTTCATACTAGAGAATGGGTTGGAGATGATAAACCTGAGAGAAATAGAAATTTTTAATTCAGATTTGGGCCTTGGGGTGGAAAACTAGAAGACCAAGGCATGTGGTAGTAAAATATCTAATATTGCTGTGGTTGACCTTCTGGACTCACCTGCTTCTCAGGGTGAAGGGCTTTCATAGCTGTCATCATAGACAAATTCAGAAACTCTGGGTGTCGAGATCAGGGGTGTAGAAGAGTTTCTACAAACACCTTGATCCTGCAGGTCACTGACTTACTCAGCTAAATTGCTACCCTTGCTCTATTTGTAACATGGAAGTTTGGGTGGCCCCAGAGAAACAGGATCCTGGCAGTTGGAACGAATGATGGCATGTAGAAAACTTGGAAAGACTGAGACACCTGAAGCTCCAGCCCCTTTGAAACATGCCTCATTTTATCACTTCCCTCCCACACAAAAGAAAGTTGATGGGGTGCCTGTGGGAGGGGCAGCAGTTGAAATGCTCTGTGATCTCCATAGTGATGGGAGGTACCTGAGCGTTGAAAAGGGGGCTACTTCCCATAGGAGGCATGGCGGGTATAATGTGATCCCAGAGGGAGTGGACACAGAAACCTGGGTGTGATGCCTCCCAAACTACTTATATGACAAAATAAGCTAAAATGTAGGTTCAAAAGAGGTGGACGAGGGCCATCCTACTGGAGTCACAACTTCTTTGGGTCAGTTTGTCGACCCTTAAGGGAGAGTCCAGAGACCTTTGAGGAAGCACTCTGTGATGTATGACACTTCTGCCTTCCACCTAGCAAAGGGACCTATGGCCTTTTACATGGATAATCCATTTGTTGACAAACTTTGAAGGACTAGTGGATGTTGCACCTAAACGATTATTGGGGATCAGAACCTTGGTGACTTGAAGAGCAATTAAAAATAAACATGCTGGAGATGCCTGGGTGGCTCAGTTGGTTAAGCAGCTGTGTTCGGCGCGGGTCATGATCCCAGGGTCCTGGATCCAGTCCTGCATTGGGCTCCTTGCTCGGCAGGGAGCCTGCTTCCCCCTCCCTCTGCCTGCCGCTCCCCACTGCTTGTGCTCTCTGTCTCTGACAAATAAATAAATACAATCTTTTAAAAATAATAATAATAACATGCTGTATGTGGGCAAGCCAGCTACGGAAAACGGGGCTCTGCACATCTTAGTTACACCTTCCAAATTCTTCATTTGGTTTAAGTCACTCCTCCCTGGGGCAGGCGTGAATGAGAAAGAAGCCAGGACTAGTTCTATATCCACCCCACACAAGCCAGAAATCTGAGGGCAGGTGGGCAATGTTTTATCCTCAACAGAATAGAAACTTGTTCTGGATTTAGACTTTTCTTTCTCTGCCCACCCACCTCACCTCAAAATCTGTGGACTTGCTGCATGCTTCATACACCCACTTTTGTACTCTATGTAGCAGTCCTCAATCACAATAATGCTGCATAACCACCAACCATGAAACCTGAATAACACACAATAAATATTTGTTTCTTATACATCTAGGATCAGCTCAAGATTGGTTAGGAGGCTCTTCTTACCTTAGCTGGGCTTGTTATCATGCCTGGGGGTTGGCTAGCTGTCAGTTAATGTGGGCTAGTTATAGCTGAGGTGGGAGGCTCTTAGCTACATGTTTCATCCTCCAAGGACTAATGGACTACTTCCTTACGGTAATAGCAGAAGTATAACTCAAGATAATAATCTTTAAAAAGCTCAGTGAGTTAGGGGTGCTGGCTGGCTCATTTGGAGGAGTGTGCGACTCTTGATCTCTGGGTCATGAGTTCGAGCCCCACATTGGGGGTAGAGATTACATAGAAAAATAAAAATATAAAATCTTAGGGTGCCCGGGTGGCTTAGTTAGTTAGGCCTCTGCCTTTGGCTCTGGTCATGATCCCAGGGTCCTGGGATCAAGCCCTGCATCAGTCTCTTTGCTCAGCAGGGAGCCTGCTTCTCCCTTTCTTTCTGCCTACCACTCCACCTGCTTATGCTCTCTCTTCTCTCTTTCAAATAAATAAAATCATATATATATATATATATATATATATGACCTATACATATATGACCATATATATATATATGGTCACCATATCATATATATATATATACATATATATATATAACCTTTAAGTTCAGTGAAAAGAGAACATGGATAGCTGAATGAAATCAGGAAAATGATACAACAAATAATATCAACAAAGACATAGAAACAAACAAAAAACAAATAAAACCCAAACACTGGATCTGAAGAATATAATAACTGAACTAAAAAATACATGAGTGGGGTTCAAAAGCAGACTTGATCAAACAGAATAAAAAAATGAATAAACCTGAAGACAGAGTCATTAAAAATGATTCATTCAGAGGAATAAAAAGAATGAAAAAGAGTGAAGACAGCCTAAAGGACTTATAGGACTTCAAAAATGCACAAATATACACATAATAGGAATCCTGGGAAGGGAAGGGAGGGGAAGGGAAGGGAAGGAAAGGGAGGGGAGGGGAGGGGAGGGGAGTGAGAGAAGCAGAAAACCATTTTAAGAAAATAATGGCTGAAATTTTCCCAATTCTGGGAAACATCAAGACTCATGAAGCTCAAAGAATTTCAAATAGGTTGAATTTTAAAAGACCTACACCGAGATACAAAATAATCAAGTTTCCCAAAGCCAAAGAAAAAGAGACTTGCCACAAACTAGATATCCCCAGATTTCTCTGCAGAAGCTTTGCAGGCCAAAAGTAAATGGGATGACAGAGTCATAGTGCTGAAAGGAAAAAACTGCCAATCAAGACTACTGTACCTGACAATGCTGTTCTTCAGAAATGAAAGAAGATCAGGCATTCCCAGATAAGGCTTACATCACCACTAGACCTGCTTTACAAGAAATGTCAGAGACAGTTCTTCAAGATGAAATGAAAAAAGATACAAATTAGCAGCATGAAAACATATGAACATACAATTCACTGATAAAGGTAAGTATATATTAAATAGAGTAATGCTGCTATGGGGGTATATACATCACTTTCAATTTTTGTATAAAAGTTAAAAGACAAAAGCATTAAGAAATAATTATAATGACAATAACTTAGGTAGTCCATTAAAAAGATATAAACGATCAATCACAAAATGCATGGGGAAGAGTAAAAGTATAGAGTTTTTCTATGCAAAGTCAAGTTGCTCTCAGCTTAAAGTAGACTGTTAAAACTATAAGATGTTTTAGGTAAGCCTCTTGATAAACACGACTTTTTTGAAAAATAGATAAACAGAGGCATCTGGGCAGCTTAGTCAGTTAAGCATCTGCCTTCGGCTTAGGTCGTGATCCCAGGGTCCTGAGATTGAGACCGATGTTGGGCTCCCTTTTCCTCCTGCTTGTGCTCTCTCTTGCTGTCTCTGTCACTATCTCTGTCAAATAAATAATAACATTAAAAACACAACAGGGGCACCTGGTTGACTCAGTTAAGTGCCTGCCTTCAGCTCAGGTCATGATCCCAGGGTCCTGGGATGAGCCCTGCATCAGTCTTCCTGCTCAGTGGGGAGCCTGCTTCTCCCTCTCCCTCTGCTGTTTCCCCTGCTTGAGTTCTCTGGCTCTCTGTCAAATAAGTAAATAAATTCTTAAAAAATAACAAAAACAAACAAAAAAATTGCAATGCTTCTAAAAAAATAAATACACAATATGTAAGGAATAAAGGAGTCAAAGCATACCACTACATAAAATTTTCAAATGACAAAGGAAGATAGCAAGAGACAAAAGAACAAAAGAACATTCTGAAGAATAGATCACATCCTGGGTCACAAATCCAGTCTCAACCAGTACCAAAGATTGGAATCATTCCCTGCATATTTTCAGGCCACAATACGTTGAAACTGGAATTCAGTCACAAGAGGAAAGTTGGAAAGAACTTAAATAAATACATGGAGGCTACAGAGCATCCTACTAAAGAACGAATGGGTCAACCAGGAAATTAAAGAATTTAAAAAATTCACGGAAACAAATGAAAATGAAAACACAACTGTTTAAAATCTTTGGAATGCACCAAATGTGGTCCTAAGAGGGAAGTATATAGCAACACATGCCTTTCTCAAGAAATAAGAAAGGTCTCAAGTATACAACCTAACCTAAAAGAGTTGGAGAAAGAGCAGCAAATAAAGCCTAAATCCAGCAGGAGAAGAGAAATAATAAAGATTAGAGCAGAAATCAATGAAATAGAAACCAAAAGAACAGTAGAACAGATCAATGAAACAAGGAGCTGGTTCTTTGAAAGAATTAATAAGATTGATAAACCCCTAGCTGGACTTAACAAAAAGAAAAGACAAAAAGGGGCGCCTGGGTGGCTCAGTGGGTTAAAGCCTCTGCTCAGGTCACCATCTTGGGGTCCTGGGATCGAGCCCCGCATCGGGCTGTCTGCTCAGCAGGGAGCCCGCTTCCCCCCTCTCTGCCTGCCTCTCTGCCTACTTGTGATCTCTCTCTCTCTCTCTCTGTCAAATAAATAAATAAATAAATAAAACCTTTAAAAAAAAAAAAAAGAAAAGACAAAGAAAGGACCCAAATAAATAAAATCATGAGTGAAAGAGAAGAGATCATAACCAACACCAAAGAAATAACAAACAATTACAGGAACATATTATGAGCAACTATATGCCAACAAATTAGGCAATCTGGAAGAAATGGATGCATTCCTGGAGATGTATAAACTACCAAAACTGAAACAGGAAGAAATAGAAAACCTGAACAGTTTCCTAACCAGCAAGGAAATTGAAGCAGTCATCAAAAATCTCCCAACAAACAAGAGCCCAAGGCCAGATGGATTCCTGGGGGAATTCTACCAAACATTTAAAGAATTAATATCTATTCTTCTGAAGCTGTTTCAAAAAATCAAAACAGCAAATAATACATTATACATTAATTTAAAAAATAAAAAAAATCGCTTCTCGGCCTTTTGGCTAAGATCAAGTGTAAAAAATAAAAAAAATAACTAGTCAATAGTCAACAGTCAAAAAAAAAAAAAAATCAAAACAGAAGGAAAACTTCCAAACTCTTTCCATGAGGCCAGCATTACCTTGATCCAAAAACCAAAGAATCCATCAAAAAGGAGAATTACAGACAGATATTACCAATGAACATGGATCCCAAAATTCTCACCAAAATACTAGCTAATAGGATCCAACAGTACATTGAAAGGATTGTTCACTAGGACCAAGTGGGATTTATTTCTGGGATGCAAAGTTGGTTCAACATCCACAAATCAATCAAAGTGATTCACTACATAAATAAAAGACCAGACAAGAACCATATGGTCCTCTCAATAGCTGCAGAAAAAGCATTTGACGAAGTACAGCATCCTTTCTTGATCAAAACTCTTCACAGTGTAGGTAGGCATGGAGGGAACATACCTCAATATCATAAAAGCCATCTATGAAAAACCGACAGTGAATATCATTCTCAATGGGGAAAAATTGAGAGCTTTTCCCCTAAGGTCAGGGAATGTCCGTTATGACCACTGCTATTCAACATACTACTAGAAGTCCTAGCCTCAGCAATCAGACAACAAAAAGAAATGAAAGGCATCTGAATCGGCAAAGAAGAAGTCAAACTGTCACTCTGCAGATGACATGATATTCTGTGGAAAACCCAAAAGACTCCACCACCAAATTGCCAGAACTCATACAGGAATTCAGTAAAATGTCAGGATGTAAAATCAATGCACAGAAATCAGCTGCATTTCTATACACTAACAATGAGATAGAAGAAAGAGAAATTAAGGAGTCGATCTCATTTACAATTGCACCCTAAACCAAAAGATACCAAGATACCTAGGAATAAACCTAACCAAAGAGGCAAAATATCTGTACTCAGAAGACTATAGAACACTCACGAAAGAAATTGAGAAAGACACAAAGAAATGGAAAAATTTTCCATGCTCATGGATTGGATTTAACAAATATTTTGAAAATGCCTATGCTACTTAGAGCTATCTATATATTCAATGCAATCCGTATCAAAATACCATCAACTTTTTTCACAGAGCTGGAGCAAATAATACTAAAATTTGTATGGAACCAGAAAAGACCCCAAAAAGCCAAAGGGATGTTGAAAAAGAAAAACAAAGCTAGTGGCATTCCAATTCCAGACTTCAAGCTCTATTGCAAAGCTGTCATCATCAAGACAGTATGATACTGGTACAAAAACAGACACATAGATCAATGAACAGAATAGAGAACCCAGAAATGGACCCTCAACTCTATGGTCAACTAATCTTTGACAAAGCAGGAAAGAATATCCAGTGGAAAAAAGGTAATCTCTTCACAAATGGTGTTGGGAAATTGGACAGCCACAAGCAGAAGAATGAAACTGGACCATTTCCTTAAACCACACACAAAAATGTACTCAAAACGGATGAAAGACCTAAATATGAGACAGCAATCCATCGAAATCCTGGAGGAGAACACGGGGAGCAACCTCTGTGACCTTGGCCGCAGCAGCTTCTGGCTAGACAAGTCTCCAAAGGCAAGGAAAGCAAGGGCAAAAATGAACTATTTGGACTTCATCAAGATAAAAAGCTTTTGGGGGCCCCTGGGTGGCGCAGTTGGTTGGGCGACTGCCTTCGGCTCAGGTCATGATCCCGGAGTCCCGGGATCGAGTCCCACATCGGGCTCCCAGCTCCATGGGGAGTCCGCTTCTCACTCTGACCTTCTCCCTTCTCATGCTCTCTCTCACTCTCTCTCTTTCCTAATAAATAAATAAATAAATAAAATCTTTAAAA
>CM052803.1:1100513-1119413 GCA_028533885.1 Nasua narica
TCTTTAAAAAAAAAAAAAAGATAAAAAGCTTTTGCACAGCAAAGTAAACAGTCAACAAAAACCAAAAGACAGCTGAAAGAATGGGAGAAGATATTTGCAAGTGACATATCAGATAAAGGGCTAGTATCAAAAATTTATAAAGAACTTATCAAAGTCAACATCCTAAGAACAAATAATCCAATCAAGAAATGGGCAGAAGATATGAACCAACATTTCTGCAAAGACATTCAAATGGCCAACAGACACATGAGAAAATGCTCAATATCACTGGCATCAGGGAAATACAAATCAAAACCACAGTGAGATACCACCTCACACCAGTCAGAATGGCTAAAAGTAACAAGTCAGGAAAGGACATATGTTGGCGAGGATGCAGAGAAAGGGGAAGGCTCTTACACAGTTGGTGGGAATGCAAGCTGGTGCAACTACTCTGGAAAACATATGGAGGTTCATAAGGAGGTCCCTCAAAAAGTTGAAAATAGAGCTACCCTACAACCCAGCAATTGCACTACTGGGTATTTACCCCAATGATACAAATGTAGTGATCTGAAGGGGCACCTGCATCCCAATGTTTATAGCAATAATGTCCACAATAGCCAACTATGGAAAGAGCCCACATGTCCACCAACAGATGAATGGATAAAGAATATGTTATATATATATATATATATATATATATATATATATATATACACACACACACACACACACACACATACATACACACAGTGAAATTCTACAAAGCCATTCAAAAAATTGAAATCTTGCCATTTACAACGACGTGGATGGAACTAAAGGGTATTTTTTTTAAGATTTTATTTTTTTAATTTTTTAAAAAAGATTTTATTTATTTATTTGACACAGAGAGAGAGAGAGATCACAAGTAGGCAGAGAGACAGGCAGAGAGAGAGGGTTAAGCAGGCTCCCTGCTGAGCAGAGAGCCTGATGTGGGGCTTGATCCCAGGACCCTGGGATCATGTCCTGAGCCAAAAGCAGAGGCTTAACCCACTGAGCCACCTAGGCACCCCATAAATTAGTGTATTAGTTCTAACAGTTTTTTGGTGGGGGATGGAGTCCTTAGTATTTTCTATATAAGATCATATCATCTGCAAACAGATAATTTTACATCCTTCCTTTCTAATTTGGATGCTTTTTGTTATTTTGTTCTTAATTACTCTGGCTAGTGCTTCCAATACTGTATTGAATAGAAGTGGTTAGAGTGGACATTCATGTCTCCATCCTGATCTTAGAGGGAAAGATTTTAACCTCTCCTGGTTGAGTATGATGTTAGCTGTGGGCTTACTGCACACGCCCCTTATTATATTGTATGGAACAATACATATGGTATGTTCCTTCTATACCCAGCCTGTTGAGAGTTTTTATCATGAAAGAGTATTGAATTTTGTGAAATGCTTTTTCTGCATCTACTGAGATGATCATGTGGTTTTTAACTTTCAGTCTATTAATGCTGTGTATCACATTTATTGATTTGTGTATGTTAAACCATCCTTTGTTCCAGTATGTATCTGCCAAAGAGAAATACTGAAAAAAATATATCTTCCAAATACCACTATTAGACTTAAAATGCATATATATTTTTTTAATTTTTAAAAAATATTTATTTGGGGAGGGGGCTGCAGAGGGAGAGAATCTTCAAGCAGACTCCTCCTTGAGCTGAGAGCCCCAGGAGATCTCAGGACCCTGAGATCAAGACCTGAACTGAAACCAAGAGTCTGATGCTTAGCGGATTGAGTCCCCAGGCGCCAGAAAATAATTTTTTTTTTAAGACTTTTATTTATTTGAGCGAGAGAGAAAGAGAGAGAGAGATGACAAGCAGGCAGAGAGGCAGGGAAAGAGAGAGGGGAAGCTGGCTTCCCGCCGAGCAGAGAGCCCCGCGTCCATCCCAGGACCCTGAGACTAGGACCCCGAGACCATCACCGAGCGGAACGCAGAGGCTCCAACCCACTGAGCCATCCAGGCGCCCCAGAAAATAATTTCTTAATATCACCAAATATCCAGTGCTCAGATTTCTCCAGTAGAAACAACAAATTGGTTTTAAAAGTTTAGGTTCCTCTCATATAAAACCTGCAAAAACTTGAGATCTTGTTGAATGTAGGGGTTTTGTTTTTGTTTTTGTTTTGTCTGTTCGTTTGATTTCTTTTTCATTGAGTGCACGTTAATCTTGGCCTCCACAGGCCGTGGAGGGATGCTGGAAATTTTGAGGCGGGGTCACTAGGGACCTCTCTGCACCTCTGCAGCCAAGTAAAGGGGAGGGCTGCAGAGCGTGAAGTCCACTCTTCCTCCAAAGCTCCCTCCCTCTGCTGGAACCCAGACCTTCCCCCTGTCTGGTGGGAGGAGTGGGACATCCTGCCACCTCCCCACCACCACCGCCCCAGTAGCGCGGGGCGCCCGGCACCGCCCCCATCGGTCTTGGGACTACATTTCCCAGCGGTCCTCGCGCCCCCACCCTGGCTTGGGCTCCTTAGCGGACATGGAGCGGCGGGGCCGAAGAGGCGCTGGGGCTTCTGGGACTGGTAGTTTGGCGGTAGGTGCTCGCGCGCACTTGGGACGGGGTTTGAATTCCGCTCAGCCTCATTCAGCTCGGGGAGACCGCGGGCTGAGTGCGGAGTGGTGAGTTTGTGGCGGGAGAGGACGGGGAAGCTACGGCAAGGGACGGTGTATATGTGTGTGTGTGTGTGTGTGTGTGTGTGTGTGTGTGTGTGGTCGGGGCGGGGGTCGGTATCTGCCAGAGGAAGTGGGGTGGCTGGGCTGCGCGCTCAGGCGGCGAGGAGCGGTCCAGTCCGCGCCACCCATCCCGTCCTGCTGGACCTGGGACGACGGCGGGTCTGAGGGGTGGTGGCTCCGAGTTAGTGATCGGCCCACCAGCAGGTGAGTGTGCGAGCGAGGGAGCATGGCTGTGGGGTGCCCTGGCGCGAGGAACGGACTCGGGGCGGGTGGCCACGTGTGGAGGGCGTCTGTCCCAGGGCGGGAGCTCCTGTGGGATCCCCCACGCCGAGGCTTCCGACTTCGCGAGGCCGGCTCGGCTGTGCGTGCGTGAGTGTGCATCCCTCTGACTGCTGTTCGGGGCAGGGGTCAGTCCGCCCAAGTGCTGCGGGGTCCTTGGAGCTGGGGGGTATCTGAGTGCGTCCGACTGCAGTTGCCTCTCTTGGGGGGTCCGAGTTGGGGTAACTGGCGTCTTCTCTGTGTGAGGGTGAGTTTGTGTCACCCTGAGTCCGCCAGGGAGTGTAGCCCAATGTGTGTGCTTGTGTGTCTCAGAATCTCCGTGGGTCATGACTTTTTGTCCAGTTGCGTGGCCAAGGTATCACTGTGTGCGATTGTGTGTATCTGAGTGTGTGTGAGTTTGTGTCTGACTTTTGGGTGTGGCTAGGTTTGGTTGTGTGCCTCATTCTGTGTATGTGATTGTAGGTGCGAGGTTGTGCCTGCTGGCATGAGTTCGTGTGTCTCTTGGGATGTGCCTGATGTGTCTGCACCTGTGTGCTTGTGTGAACTTGTGTGGTTGAAGACACAGTTGAAGACTGTGGCTGTGTGGTTGTGTAAGTTTGGGTGCAACCGTGGGCGTCTGCGTGGCTCTGAGAGTGTGTCTGTGCAGTCGGGTGAGTTCGTGTGCATCTGAGTCTGTGGTGGGGTGTGTGTGTGTGTGTATTTGAGTGTGTGTCTTAGTGCTTGTTTAAATATGGGTGTGTGTGAGTGTGTTGGTATCTGTGGGACTGTGTGAGTGTGCGCGTGTGCTTGGGCGAGTCTGTACTCCACAGTGAGTTGTGTGTTTCTACCTGTTAGATGGAGCGGGTTCCCGCGCTCTTCCGCGGGGCGGTCCCGGGCATCCGGGGAGCCTGACCCGCGCGGGCTCGAGGAGACACCCCGGGCGAGCAGACCGAGCTGGTGCCGGGTGGCCGGCTGCCGTGGAGGAAGCCTCGCTGGTTTAGACCCCAGACATGGAGGGTGGTCCGGTGGCTTCCCGGCGGCCGTGGTGCTCCGGAGACCCTGCTGGGGCAGGATCTTGTGGCCCTGCCACCCTGGGTCTTTGAGGAAGTGCCCGCAGGCCCTGCACTGGCCGAGGGGCACAGGGCACTCTGATACCCAAACCGTCCCCTGCTGTGGCTGGCATGCCTCAGACCCAGGCTGAGGCCCAGGCACTAGCCCCCAGGGCCACTGGCATTCTGGGGCCTTTCTGAGCCCCTGAGTCTCAAAAGTCCTCCTGTCACTGGTGGGGAGAAAAATGAGGCTAAAGGGGATGCTGGGACCACTCCTCTGGGGACTCTGTCCAGGACCGGCTGGGGAGCACAGGTCCATGTGGGAGGCAGGCGGGTCAGACTTGAGGCATGCTAGTTTGATGGGGGAGGCAGATATCCAAGTTAGCTCCGGGATGCTAGCGAGGTCAGATGGGGGTCAGGAGGATATGTTAGTGACTTGGCTGGCTGCAGCATGGAAAAACGGGCGGGGGTGGGGGCAGTCCTGAGGGGAGTTTGGGGGAAGTGGAGGAGCAGGGAGCCCCTCAGGAGGCATTTGGGCATCATCACTGGACAAGTATTTAATCACTCACAGTTTGCACATATCATCATTTAATGGCCTCATTTTTATGGCAGGCAAAGCTGAAGGTGCAAGGAAGCTAAAAACCCCCAAATTGTGTGTTGCCGCTAACAAAACAGGACACCCCTAAAAACTATAGGACACCCACTTAAATTTGAGTTTCAGATATATAGTGCATTACATTTTAGTATAAATACGTTCCAACTATTGCATGGAACTTGCCATATTATACGTAAAAATAATTGACTCACGGAGGCGCTTGGGTGGCTCGGTTCCTTGAGCCTGCGACTCTAGATCTCAGAGGTTGGAGCCCCATGTTGCGCATAGAGCTTACTTGTTTAAAAAAAACAAAGAGAAAAGAATTTATTCAAATAAGTAGGTTAAAAAAAAAGTTTTTAATATAGACATATCCATGCAATGTTTGGGACCTACTTACACTAAAAATTACTTGTGTATCTCAAATTCAAGCCTCAGGTTGCTGTGTGCTCATTGTTCTTAACTATGGCCACCCTGATCCCGGAGAGCTCACGGGCCGTGCCCGCCAGGCTGGAAACCCCACTCCACCTGCGGGACAGACTGGCCCGTGGCCCTGCCTCACCGCTGGGCCTTCCTGCCCGGGTCCGACTAGGGTCCCCGGAACCCCGGGATCCCAGGGCTAGTCCTCCCCAGCGGCGCCGCGGCAGAGCGGGCCTCCCCCTTCAGGCTGTGGTGCGGGCTCCCGAGGACCTGTCCTCACTGCAGCCCCGGGAGGGACGGTATAAGCGCCCGCCAGGCCAGGCGAGGTCTAGCTCTGAACATCAGTCAGGCTGCCCTACAGCTTCACAAGAGGGCGAGAAAGACAGCCACACCGGGGCTGGCCCGAGCCACACATGTTGAGTGCCTGCTGTATGCCTGGTAGCCAGGCTTCCCCGGCAGGGCCCCACGAGCCCTGACCTTGGCCTTGCCAGGTGCCATGCCAAATGCTGTCCCTAAACCACCCAGTTGGCCTTGAAGGCGACTCTACGAGGGAAGTGTGGCTGAGACCTCTCCACAGTTGAGGACACGGAATGGTGGGGAGGTGGCGTCACCTGCCCAAGTCCACGTGGCTTTCCCCAGCGCTGGGACTAGAACCGGGCCCTCCATCGCCATGGCCCACATCCTAACTGCTCTGTCTCTGCCTCTAGGAGAGTCCTCCTCTGCACAGGGTCCTGCCTCTCAGCACCAAGGAGGAAGGGGGACCATGGAGGCGAAGACCCAGCCACCTGACAAGGGCGGTAAGAGAAACGCGGGGTGGAAAACTGTGGGCAGGTTGCGGGGGTGGGGTGGGGTGGGGTGGGGAGAGTGGGGGCAGTGGCAGGCCTCTACGGTCTGGTGATGGTGGGAAGGTTTACCCTGGAGACCGGCCCTTGGCCCCCGGCTATGACAAATCGTCCCCATCTCTGTGATTGTCTTTTTTTTTTTTTTTTAAGATTTTATTTATTTATTTGACACAGAGAGAGAGAGAGATTACAAGTAGTCAGAGAGGCAGAGAGAGAGGGGGAAGCAGGCTCCCCGCCGAGCAGGGAGCCCGATGTGGGGCTCTATCCCAGGACCCTGGGATCATGACCCGAGCCGAAGGCAGAGGCCTTAACCCACTGAGCCACCCAGGCGCCCCTGATTCTGTCATTTTGAGAACCTTGTGTCCACAGAGCCCTGCAGCTGGCGACCTTGTGAGCTTTGCTCTTCCCCACTGGGCACGAGGCCCTGGCAAGCCGCCGGGCTGTTGTCCCCCCTCCACCCACCTTACTGCTCACTGGGCTTCCATGGCGTGGCTCTGGGGGGACACCCCGGTTGTCTCCAGCAGCTGGCTCTCGCGAGCAGAGGTTTTTGTATGCATGTGTGTTTTCATTTCGCTGGCAGACGGGCTCAGGAGCACGATTGTTCCCCGGCAGGTCAGCCAGAGAAACGAGATGTTTGGGAAGCTGTGTCTTAAAACCTAAGAAACCACTTGCCCTCATATCCTCAGGAAATGACCCACGTACTCTGGTCCAGGAAGAAGCACGGCCCCCAACTACTGTTGCTCTGTGCCAGGTGGTCTCCTGGCTTCCGCTCTTGCCTCCTCCAAACTGTCCCCCATTCGGCAGGCCGAGGCAGCTTATAAAAATGAGGATCAGAAAAAAAAAAAATGAGGATCAGGTCCTCCCAGAGCTGTCAAGCTGGAGAGTGATACAAATCTGTACAGGGGCCCCGGTGGCCCCGAGGGACTGGGCCCTGCTAGCTCCAGCCACCCGGGCCTCCTAGCTATCCCTTTAACATTCCACCTCAGGGCCTTTGCACATGCTGTTTCCCTGCCCGAGAATGCTCTTCCTTCATACGCTCACTTGGCCATCTCCTTCTCAAAATGAAGGTCAGAACGAAGCCATCAGCTCCTCAGAGGAGCCAGCCCTGACTGTCCTAGCTAAAGCAGCATCCAGGGATCTGCCTTCATTCCAACCTAGCTTATTTTTGTCCTGATGTCTGTCACTCTCTGGTATTTTCTAGTGTATTGATTTGGTCGTGGTCTCTCTGCCTCTCTCAAATGGGCGCAGTTGAGATCCTGCAAGTCACAGTTCATCACAGACTCCGGTGCCCCCACTGTCTTACCCCAGCCCCTTCACTCACCGACATTTCCTGCTTTGGGATGCAGTTTAGTGCACATCTTGGGGCACCCCTGGGCAACCCTGAGCGAGTGTCTTAACCTCTCTGTGCCCGGGTCCTCATGTGTCAAGGGGGATGATGATAGTAGCCAGCTTGTAGCATTGTTATGAAAACCCAAGTAAGGTGATGCCTGTGCAGTAGTTAGCAGACATCCTGGCACACGGGTCTTGATCCACACGAGCGCTTGTGGGTTTCATTGCTGGGATTTTGTGGAGTCTCCCTACCCACAGAGGGCAGGATGACCTCATTACTGCTTCTTCCTTGCCAGACCTGCCTTCTCAGAGCCCTGCTCCTACTTCGGAGAAGCCCTCCAAAAAGAAGGGAAGACCACCAGTCAGATTCCTGCCCACCTGGAGCACGGTGAGCCTTCTCCCTTTGACCAGAGGGCCCCTCAGTTCGCAGAGGTCAGGCGCGTTTGCCCCTCTCTGGCTGGCAGAGACCCTCACGGGGCAGGGCTCCCCTTGTACCCCCACAAAAGGATATAGCACCATCCCGTGAGGGATGGTTTTCCTGGGCCTCTTTCCTGCCTTCTCTTTCCTAATTTCTACCCCCGCTGGAATGTCACCTCCTCCAGGAAGCCTCCCTGCTCTCTTCCTTCTCATCACTCCCTAATGCTGTGCCTTGCTTGATTTTCTTCAGAGTAGTTATCGCTGTGTGACGCAACCATGGGAACAGAAGGCTGGGACGAGGCAGCGATTCTCAGCCAGAGGCCGTTTGTGCCCCAGGGGACACTGGCGGTGGCTGAAACCGTGTTTGGGTGTCAGCACAGGAGGGGTGGGTGGAGGCTAGGGACCCTGCTCAACAGTCTGCAAGTCACAGCAAAGAACGATCTAGCCCCCAGATAATCTCACTGTGCAGAGCCGAGAAACCCCGGAACCGGGAAGGGCTGCTTTTGCAAAGAAAGGGGCATCGCGTGGGGGCAGCGCCCCCGTGGCCCTTTTGTGCCTCACAGCCGCGAATGCCGGCCTGGTGCAGCCGAGGGCGAGAGCTCTGCAGTCTGACTGTAGGTTCAAATCCCGCCTCCACCACTCATGGCTGTGAGACCCGGGTCTAGTTCCTGAACACCTCCGGGCCCACTTCAGCTTCCTCATCTGTAAAACGGGGCTCCTGTGTTGACCACGGTCCATCCAAGGGCTATTCTTGCTGTTTTCAGTATCTGTGCTGTTTTCAGCCGGCGCTTGACCTGTAAGGGTCTGTAACATGAATGGTGGCAGATTCCTGTCCCCTGAGAGAAAGGTACATTGTCATCTCTACTTGAAGCCCCCAAATCCCCCCACCTCTGTGTCTGATCGTAATGAGGGGGGCAAGTTACTGGTGCTTTCTTGCCCGTTTCCTCATCCACACAGTGCAGAAAGCACGGACGCTAGCTTGTGAGAATGAAATGGGACCATGAGGTGTCAGTCCCCCACAGGAGGAAAGTGCTAGAGGTCACAGCCCTGCCAGAAACTGCCACGGCTGCACGGGTCGGGGTGGGGGAGGCTTCCCATTGGAAAAGCAGCGTTTACATTTGTATGAAAGCAGTGAGTTTTAAGAAACCAGCTGAGGCAAGAGTTGGGCTGCTGAGGCTCCAGCCCTTTCTTTACTAAAGCGCCTGGCGCGGTTACGGACTCTGTTCTGCGACTGACCCCTTGAATGCTTACGCTCCCCGCCAGGAGGCAGCACTACTCTGTATTCTTCCCATTTTACAGATGCGGAGACTGAGGCGCTGGAAGGCAAGCCCCCAGCCGGCGCGCTGCCAGGCGGGCGGTCGAGCCCCCTGCCCGGCCCCCACACTGAGGGGCGCGGACCCCGCTCCGGGAGCGAACGCCGTTCCCTGTCTGCTCTGCTCTCTCCCGTTCCAGCCGCTCCCTTTGCTTCGGCTCCTCCTTGTACACCGTGGCAACGCTCTACAGGGCCTTCCCTTTCCAGCCTTTCCTAGCGTTTCGGGAAATGCGCTCAGGGGCGCATCCTCCCGGCCTTTGGGGCGTTCTCTGCAGCCAAGGCCCCTGCGCCCTTCTGCACCTGCGTCCCTCTGCACCTGCGCCCCTCTGCATCTGCGCTCCCTCTGCACCTGTGCACCTGCGCCTCCTCTGCACCTGTTACCCTCCACACCCCTGCCGGGGCTGGAGCCCCCCAACCACATAGGTCTGGTTGCTGAAACATGACATCCCAAAATGCAGCTGCTTCACTCAGATGACGTCACTTAATTCTCACGGTGACAGTGCGTGTGGACAGCCTGGGAGGGCGCCTCGGCCCCGTGAGGCCGGTCCATGTTCAGGGGCACCGCAAGGGAAACAGTGCTTAGTCTTTCAAAGGCCAAAGTGCAAAAGACCCGCCCGAGGCTCTTCTGTTCCCACCTCATTGGCCAGAGTGTAGTCACATGACTAT
This sequence comes from Nasua narica, assembly GCA_028533885.1. Classification (NCBI taxonomy): domain Eukaryota; kingdom Metazoa; phylum Chordata; class Mammalia; order Carnivora; family Procyonidae; genus Nasua; species Nasua narica. The sequence goes on from CM052803.1 coordinate 1,110,084, forward strand.
GCCCCCACTGCAAGGGATGCTGGGGAATGTAGTCTTTAGCTGTGCAACCATGGGCTCACCTGTAGCTTCCATTATTATGGCAAAGGAAAATGGGTATTGCGTCCAGCACTGACCTAGTCTGTTATGTTAATCTAGCCCAGCGGCAGGCCTCCATGAGTGCATGAATGAGTAAAGCTACTCTCCAAGCCTGCATTCTCTCCCCCATTGACTAGAATCATCTCTCCTTCTAAACAAATATTTAGAATAATTGATGCTTCTTGAGGCACAGAGCTAATTTCTTCACCTATTTTCGTCCACCTAATCCTCACAGTTCCAGCACGTGGTACTTTATTATTCCCATTTTTAAGAGAATGAGGGCACAGAGTTCCCATCACTTGCCTAAGGTCACACAGATCCTAAGTAGCCAAGCTGAGATTCGAACCCAAGCAGTCTGTGCTCGAACCCTGGAGCCTGTGCTCTTAACCATCAAGGTATCCATCTACCTCAGTGGAAACAGATTCCCAGGTGACCATACAACTGGTGAGTGAAAGGGCTGCTTCTGACATTCATACCATCCCTTCCTTCATCTGTTCACATAACTCATGAACACGCAGAGCTGTGTAAACACCACCACCACCATGGAAGGTCGGGGGCACACAGCCCGAGGTGGCTTTGCTCAGAGGACTGGGGTGCTTAGGCACTGCTCTACTGTCTTTCATTCCCCAGAGGCTAGCCTGGGCAGAGCCTCCCTCGTGGAGGCGGTGGAGGCCCAAGAGAGAAGGCAGTGCTAATTGCACAAGCATTTTTCAAGCCGACCCCCCACTGGCCCCAGCGAGTTCCATGGCCAAGCGAAGATTCGGAACAGGAGTGCACTACACAGCCACCTAGCAAAGGGTGTGGATACTGGGCAGGGTGAAGGAGCCCAGGCCTCATTTGCAAGCTGACACAACACAGAACTCGGAACCACATCCCCAACTTCTGTTGGCTTTTCACCTGCTGTCCTGGGCCACCTGCAGGACCAGGCCCTGGGTGAATGCGCATGGGGGTTTGGGTTACAGGAACCTGTGATCTTCAGGGATGTGGCCATGTACTTCACCCAGAAGGAATGGCAGCTGCTGGAGCCCGCCCAGAAGGAGCTGTACAAAGAGGTGATGCTGGAGAACTATGGGAACCTGGCCTCCTTGGGTAAGGACAAGGTCCCCACAGTTCGGAGGACTTGGATGAGCTCCGCCCTAGGACTGGTCTCACGCACTAAGGTTTGGTGGTCCTGGCTTCCTTCTAAGGCTGGCTCTGCTTTTGCGGTCACCAAACACCCGCCCACAGCCCCGAAGGCACCAGCGTTGTAATTCCCTCGCCACCCAAACGGTAGACTCCTTGGAACTGGGTGTTCCCTCTAAAAGTCTGGCTTTCCCTCCGATTGGAGCTGGCTTCAGTCACGTGACCACGGCTGAGCCAATCGCAGTGGCTACTGCAGCCGGAAGAAGCTGATTGGCTGTCTGCTCTTTGAGGGTGGGCTGTGCTCTCTGGGGGCCTGGGGAGGCGGGGGCGGGGGCTCTATAGACCTTCGTGCTGGTGTGATGGGGAGGGGGAGGCTGGCGAGGCATTCCCCTATGCTTCCTCCGGAGGTCCTTTAACCATTGCAATATTGTGATTTATAATGACAAATCTCTATTTGGTCTCCCTCCTGTTTCTAGCACAGAACTCCCAAAACCTTTTGAATGTCTTAACTGGTGCGAGGAATGAAGGTGTCTTTTGCTATGTTAATGAGGGGACTTTGGGAAAACACCTCAGGATGAGGGCTGGTGGCCAGGGAACCAAGGTTCAGCTTCACCCCCTGATCTCCAGAGAGGGGAGAGGGACTGGAGGCTGAATCAGTCACCAATGGCCAATGATTTAATCAATTATGTCTATGTAATTAAGCCTCCACAAAACCCCCAAAGGACAGTGTTTGCAGACCTTCCAAGTTGGTGAGCAAGTGGGGATCTGGGGGGGGAGGGGTGGCAAGGATGCCCGACGCCCTTTCTCCACACCTGGCCCTATAGGCCTCTTCCACCTGCTGTTCCCGAGTTATATCCTGTTATAATAAACCGATGATCTAGTGAGTAAAATGCTTCTCGGAGTTCTGTGAGCTGCTCTAGCAAATTCACCAAACCCAAGAAGGGAGTCGTTGCACCCTCCAATCCATAGTCTGTCAGTCAGAGGCACAGGTGACAACTTGGATTTGTGATTGGTGTCTGAATTGGGGGGGGGTCGGTCTTGTGGGACTGAACCCTCCACCTATGGGATGCACCCCTACCTCCAGGTAGACAGTGTCAGAATTGAGTTGACTTGTAGGACCCCAGCAGTGTTGGAGAGAATTGCTCCGTGTGTGTGTGTGTGTGTGTGTGTGCGCGTGCGCGCGAGTGTATGGTATGGGGAGGGGAACCCACGTTCTGGAATTGGGAGCAGAACCCAAACACGCTTCTTTCTGTGCAAACTCTTGGTCTGGAATTGGGGTCCGGGAGGCATTCAGCACTTTTCCCTTCTCTGGAGCAGGGTATCGGTTCTTCAAACCCAAGCTGATCGTCAGATTAGAGCAAGGAGAGGAGCCCTGTGTCAAGGAGAGAGATGTCCCTCAAGGCCCCGAGGAGGGCGACGCTGGAATCAGTGAGAGCCCCGTCTCCACTGGTGAGTAGAAGGAGACACCACGGCGGTCTCCACAAGAAATTCTCCCCAAAGGCCCAGCGTGCTGAGGGGTGTGAGAAGGGAGGGACAAGCCTGGCAAGGCATGTTGCCTTCCAGGAATGCTTTTCCATTCCTCTGGCCTCTTGGGATCTCATTCCCACACTGCTTCGCCACATCCTCTGTATTGGAGTCGGGCTGCCAGCAGCTGACTCCCGTTCTCAGGGCCTTTGCGTCAGCTGTGTGCTCTGCCAGCGGTCCCCTCCCCAGTGTTCTTCCCTGACTGCTTCCAAGAGCACCTGTTCACTTTCCTCCTTGTATGCATGTGTCGATGTCTTCATGGTTAAAAAGATGTTTGCAGCAGCTCTTTGGTGTGGACTGGCCTGGCTCTCGACTTAAATCCTGACGATTGTCACCGCCGAGTAGGCCTCTGTTGACTTGGAGGAGCAGCAGCATGTTTCTGGGGGAGCACAACTATCCCCCATCTGAACCTCGAGAATATAGGAGAACAGAGAGAGAGTTTTTCCTTTAAGATAATACATGGATTTAAGGGGTGCCTGGGTGGCTCAGTTGGTTAGGCAACTGACTCTTGGTTTTGCTCAGGTCATGATCACTGGTCCTGGGAACAAGCCCCATGCTGAAGGCAAGAGTCTGCTTAGAGTTTCTCTCTCCTTCCCCCACTGCCCCTCCCCTCTGTGTGCTCTCGAGCACTCTCTCTCTAACGTAAATAATAGATCTTTAAAAATAAAGATAATACATGGATTTAATAAGAATCCCAAATTCTTGTTAAATCTCTTGTTCAAGAGAGATAAATAAATAAATAAATAAATAAATAAAATCTTTAAAGAGAGAGAGAAAAGGAAAGAATCTCAAATAGTAGCCAGGTGTTTTCATTAAAAAATAATAATAGTAAGCCTCTTTCTCATTCCATCATCACTTCTGCAATTGCTTTTTTTTTTAAAGGTTTTATTTATTCATTTGACAGAGAGAGAGAGAGAGCGAGAGCACAAGCAGGGGAAGCGGCAGGCAGAGGGAGAGGGAGAAGCAGACTTCCTGCTGAGTGGGGAATAGCAGCTCAATTCTTAATAGTTCCAAAGTGGGAACCCCTAAATGCCTATCAGCAACAAAATAGTTAAACACATTGTGGTATAGTCACGCTATGGAACCCTACAAGCAAGGTGAATGAATGACTCATGAGTGCACGCAACAATCCAGATGAATTTCATAAAACAGTTGAGTGAAAGAAAGAAGCCAGGCACGAAAGGATGCACCCTATAAGGCTGCATTTATATAATGTACGAAAAGAGCCAAAGCCAATCTACGCTATTGGAAGTCAGGGTCTTGGTTTTTCGAGAGGGAGAGGTTCACTGGAGGAAGGGGACTGAGGGCTGGCATCAGGAAGGGTGCTTCTAGGGTTCTGTTTCTTGATTTGAATCTTGGCACTGTACACATGAATGTGTTCACATTGTGAATTCTCACTGAAAAATATTATTCCTCTCATTTCCATATAGAATCACATCGTTTTAGTGATAAGGGAACATTAAGAACTGACGTGCTTCTGACTTGCACAGGGTTTGAGGACGATCAATGACAGCTTATAAAACAGTTACATTTAGTATGGAACATTCTCTATCTCTGTTCCCTTCAATCTAGAGATCAGCCCTTGAGTTATTTCTGGAATGTTTCTTGAATTGTATCTCTGAGTAATTATACTGATATAGGATCTGTTTTTCTCTTTTCGGTGCCAACTCATTTTCTCATTGTTTCTTTTTCCCTCTTTATTTTTACTTCATCCGAACTAGCTGTCTTTTCTTTTTCCAGCCTTATCAGGGTAGAGTTGTGTGAGCTTATTGTGATATAACATTGTATAGGCTTAAGGTGTGTAACATAATAAGGTAGTACATGTATATATTATGAAATGATTATGGCAATAAGTTTAGAGAACACCTTTATCCTCCTGCGTAATTACCTTTTTTTTTTTTTTTTTTGGTGGCACGATGTGAATTCTAATCACACCATATATTTACGATTGTGTGCTTTTTTTGTATGTATTTTATACTCAGACAAAACATTTTCAACCAAAGATAAAGACAATGGCGCTAAAAAAAGAGAGAGAGATTTTTCTGAATCCCTTTCAGACAAGAAGACACAGCTTGTGCCGAACACAACATTCCCAAAGCCAGACAGCTCTACGAAGCCCTCCCTGGGGAAGACAAAGGAAATGGCCCAAAAGGGAGCTAGGACAGAAGGGACTTTGGAAACTGAGGACAGCCCACCGGGGAACAGGCAAAAATCTGGCCCTAGCCTGCCCGCGGACTCAGGCACAGAAATTCTCCCTGCAAAGAAAAATCATGAATCCGCGGCTGTGAAGAAATGCCCGAGCCATCCACTACCACCAACGACATCGCAGAGCACCCCTCCAGGAAAGAACACCCTAAAAAAAGATATTAATGGAAAAACCCAGGTGCCAGGCTTCCCAAAGAAGAATCGTCCAAAAGTTCAACGGGGGAAGCCACACTTTAAATGTAAAGAATGTGGGAAGACTTTCAACCAGACCCTCCACCTCATCGAGCACGAGCGGATTCACACGGGAGAGAAACCCCACAAATGTGACGCGTGTGGCAAGTCCTTCCGGCATAGCTCCTACTTCTTCACGCACTACAGGATCCACACCGGAGAGAGGCCCTACAAGTGTAAGGAGTGTGGGAAGGCCTTCAACAGCAGCTCCACGCTGAGCAGCCACTACAGGACCCACACGGGGGAGAAGCCCTTCAAATGTGAGGAGTGTGGGAAAACCTTCAAGCAGAGCACAAAGCTCACTCGTCACCGGAGGGTGCACACCGGGGAGAAGCCCTACCAGTGCAGCGAGTGTGACAAATCCTTTGGCCGCAGCTCCTCCCTGACAGAGCACAAGAGAATCCACACGGGGGAGAAGCCGTACCACTGCAAGGTGTGTGGGAAAGCCTTCAGGTGCAACTCGCATCTCTTCGAGCACCATCGGATTCATCAGGAGGAGAAGTCCTACCAGTGCGGGCAGTGCGGGAAGTGCTTCCGAAATAGTTCCCACCTGTCAGAGCACAGGAGGGTTCACCAGCTGGGGCCCCGGGAGCGGTGCCAGGAGTGTGGGAGAACCTTCCGGCGCAAGGCGGCCCTTCTCAAGCATCAGAAGAGCCACAGAGAGACCAACACTTACCAGTGTGAGGGATGCGGGAAGGCCTTCCGCTGTAAGTCAAGCATCGAGAGACATCAGAGGATGCATGCCGGCCAGAAGCCGTATGTGTGCTCCGAGTGTGGGAAAGCTTTCACCGACAGCTCCACCCTTATCAATCACCGCAAAATCCACTCCAAAGGGAAGCTGCACCCGTGCCCCAAGTGCAGGAGGGCCTTCAGGCGCCTCTCATCCCTGGTGCTCCACCAGAAAGTGCATGCCAGAAAGAGACAGTGAGCCCTGTGTGTGAGGGAGCCTTCGGCCGGGACCTATGCCTTCCGAATCCCCAGACAAGTCACGAGGACGCCAGCTGTGTGAGCGGGGGTGGGCCGCACCTGTTGGCAGTTCCTAGCAGACCAGCAATCCTCATTCAGGGGACAGCTCTATGTGGCTCCCCCTGGGACATTTGGGGAGGGCCTGGGGCTATTTTTGGTTGTCCCAGCCCATGGCTGCCACTGGCAGGGAACGGACAGAGGGCAAGAACCCTCCGAACCCTACAATGTGTCAGACACCTCCATCCACCAGGAATGTCCCAGCCCCAGATATCAGTAGCGGCACCATGAGTAACTGAATTTGAGAAGGATTTCGGGAATAGTCCACTACAGTAACCACTAAACGGTGTGTGGCGATTTACATTTCCATGAATCAAACATAAATAGAAGACACAATGTTGCCTCAGCTGCACCTGGCCAGGACTGAGTGGGCCAAACTTGCCGGCGGTTGCCGAATTGGACAGCACAGGTAGAGAAAATATCCATTGTTGCAGACGGTTTTGAGTGGGTCCTGCTTTGGATCTTTTATCAAAATTGCCACAAAGCATCGGCCCGAGAGAGTGAGCCAGAGACAAAGGGCAGCACGGCCAAATGTAGTGCTCCACGAAGGGCTTTGGGACTATGTTGGTCCCCGAAGATGGTTTGGGGCTGGCCAGCTTCGTGCCCACAACACACCCCCTTCCGTCTGGACCAAAAGAGCCCATCGATCGCTGACAATGCTCCCGATAAACGCTGACATTTTCCAAGTGCCTCACCCACCACACATGATGCTGAGCACTTTACATTTCCCGGCCTTCTGGAATCCTTTCCAGAGTTCTACAAAATAAGATCTGATACCATCCCACATTATAGCTGAGAAAATGAGGCTCGGGAGAGCTTTTTTCTTTTCTTTTTTTTTTTAATTAAGATTACTTCAAATTTTGCACATTAATCTAGACAGTACCGCTATTTTTATATCACCTGCTTTCAGACTCATATCATTCGAATTTTCACGAAATGTATCTTTAATAAAAATAAGTGTAACTCTTTACATATCTGTTCAGACTGCCCTTTTGGGCCGAGAGGAGCTTGGCTTTACCTTGACAGGAGCAGGCACAGCGTGAGACTCTAGATCGGGGGTGGGCAAACCAGGGCCAACCCAGCCCGGGGCCTGTTTTTGTAAATAAAGTTTTATCGGCACGCAGGCTCGTATGGTAATGACTGCTCCCGTGCAAAGCCGAGTGATCCCAGCAGAGACCGGATGCTCCGTAAAGCCTAAAATATTTGCTCTGAGACCCTTGACAAGCAAAGTTGACTGATCCCTGCTCTGAACACCTGACGAATTGACATGAATGAGGGTGAAGTGTGGGAATGGTTAGCAAAGGAAGATACACCCTCGAACTTTTGTGACCTGACCCAGAGTGTCAAAAGATACTCTGTATTGCAGTACGACGCACACGAGTGTATTTTCTATGTGTGCCTGAACGCGTGTTTATGCCTATGTGAAACACAAGTGTAATGCAACACTGCCTATCCTTATTGTGTGCACACGCCGATTCTCTTTCGCTTAAAAAGTCACAACCTTCCAAATCGATTTTGCTAACCAACATGGGGCGCAACCCCTAGCTTGAGAAGCCTTCCCTTGGTGGTGGGACAATGTAAGATATCACCTCCGTTTTGAGCAGTCTGGAGTCTAAGGCCTTCAAGAGGGGCTGTCGTTGGCATCACCGCTGGAGAACTTGGCAGAAGGCAGAAGGAGGAGAGCTCCACCACGTTCAGGGTGTGACTTTGTGCTCGCTCCCGGACTGGCTTGGCGGAAAGAAAGACCCAGGTCCCCTGGATTGCTTTCATGGCCTCCAGAACATTTCCTTCCCAGCACTAGGAGGACTGGAGGGTCTGGACATAGATGAAGGGGGAGGATGGAGATGATCCATCGTCTGGACGAGGATCTCCAAGAATTCTGGTGGGGCTTCAAGAGGGAGCCATCTGGGGCGCCTCTGTGACACTTGTGACATCAAGTGTCTGCCTTGGGCTCAGGTCCTGATCCTGGATCCCAGCCTTCTGGGATCGAGCCCCACGTTGGGCTCCCAGCTCAGTGGGGAGTCTGCTTTTCCCACTTCCTCTGCCCCTCCCCCTGCTTGTGCCCTCTCGATCTCTCTCTCTAGCTCTTTCTCACATAAATAAAAATCTTTGAAGAAAAAAGACGAGGGAGCCATCTTTGGGAGTCTGACTGCTTCCTCCTGCAAAATATCTCAGGAGTAGGGCTAGGTGGCTGGCGGAGGAATACCTGAGCCAGGCGCTCGTTCTTGTGGTTGTTTTTGTCTGTGGGACGTTTGTGGAGGTGGGAGGAGGAGAGGGGATTCCTCCAGTATAAGGGAAGAAGGTGTCCGAACATACTATATTCCTGGTTGCAAATACCAGGAACCCAACTCACACTAGCTTAAATGAAACCCCCATCAACAAAAGGAATAGATTAGCTCACACACCAAGGAAGCTTCCTTGCTCGAAGTAATCTTTAACGTTAGCGACGGGCATGGAGAACACGGCGCGGACAGGACCCCATGGAACATCTCTCATCTCTGCAAATCTTTGCCTTGTCCTTTTAGCAAATAGGATGGTTCTCTGTGAGCCCAGAGCGCAGCTACCAGTGGACCCCAGAGTCCCAACCGAGGAAAGAGCTTGTCTTTCCCCCACACACTCGGAATCAATGGCAATGAGGCTGCTAGGATTTGGTGGAGCAATTAGGAGAACCATTTGTCTTTTCAATTTCTTTCTTGGGGTGATTGGAATAAGGATGTGTCACTTTTGAAGAGGATGTTAAAAGGAAGAATAAACAGTCAGTCTGACTGGAGGGGGAGAATGAGTACAGGCAGGGAGACACGCGACAGGGCTAAGATCTTCACCAAAGCTAGAGGGAATGTGACCGATGTGCATGTGCATGTGCACGCGCGTGCGTGTATGTGTGTCTGTCTGTGAGTGTGAGTGCGTGTGCACTCGCACGTTTGTGCGCCTGCGAGCGGGTGTCCATGTTTGTGTGTGCGTCTGAGCGGGCGGCTGTGTTCCCGCGCGTGTGTGGATGGCATGGGGCTTCATTCTCACAGGTGGGCCTGTGAGCCCGAGGGGTTTCTGAGCATTTGATGGTGCGCTGACGAGTGTGCGAGTGCCCGAGAGAGTCGCCCTGTGCCGGGGGCACCTGTGTGCCATGATGGGGCAGGGCCAGCCCTGGACGCG
>CM052803.1:1119913-1138377 GCA_028533885.1 Nasua narica
CCTGGAGTGTCCTAATGTGTGTCTGCAGATGTGTGTGTGTCCCCGGGTGTGTGCGCATGCGTGTCCGTGCCCGCGTGCGGGAGGACGGGGCCGAGCTCCCAGAGACACCTGCTGGCCTGAGTGTGAGCGTGCCTGCGAGTTGCTGCACTGCGGGTCTGCACACGTGTTTGTGGCTGCTCTGTGGGTGTCCGCAGGGTTCAACTGATAATATTTTTTTTTATAATCTGTGTTTTGTTATTTAATCACTTGTTATTATATAGGGTTCTGGATAACATACCCCTAAATATGACCCCTTGGCCTATTGAAGCGCAAGGAGTATGGGAAAACACCAGAAGCAAGGTCACTGTGACATCCCCCACCTTTTTCCCTCAAACAGGTTATAAAATTCTCATGTGAGTGCTGTCCTCCATATGCCAGGAGGAAAGGAGGATCTTTATCTCTGAGGACAAAGAGACTTCAAGAAGAATTCCAACAAGCAGGCTTTGCTATGGTTTACAATAGTTCCCTCCTACTCCTTAACCAGTGGCGTCCATTCTTCTTCAGACCTAGCATGAAATACTCAGGTCTGTCTCCTAAAGAGTTCATTTTCTCATGAAGTTTCCCAGGTCACATCAAACTTACATTGCACTTGTAAGCTCTTCTCTGGTAAATCTGTCTTTGTTGATTCTAACATTCAGACCCAGTTGCGATAGTCAGAGGGATGAGAGGAAATTTTAATCTATGTAATCCTTATATTTAATAACATAGGGTCCCTTTTATCAGCTGAAAAGTTCTTTCTTATTGGGGAATAACAGAGAATAGCAATTCGGGACAAGCAAGCTGTTTCAAAAAGCCTAGGCTGGTCCAAAACAAAGGAGAGGAACTTTTTTTACGAAGAAGGAGGAATTTGGGAGGGAGTGTTTAGCATGAAAGCCCATTGGAAAAAAAACAGGGGTTCAGGGTGGTGTTGGTTTTTCACTGGCTGAGTTGCAGAGGTGGTGGATTTCTTGTAGGAGATGCACCTTCCATCTTTTCCTGTTCTTCCCTGTAATTGATTCTTCCCTGTGCCTCCTTCTTCCAGGGCTTCTGGAATTCAGAATTCATGATTTAGACTGCTACGGAGTGAGAGCACCCCCTTGTGGTCTCCCTACTCCATTGTGGTGAGGTTTCCGTGCATTAACTTTCTCACCAGTTAAGTCCGGGATTTTGTTTGTTTGTTTGTTTTTTATTAATTTTTTAAAAATTTAAATTCAGTTAATCAACATATAATGTATTATTGGTTTCAGAGGTAGAGGTCAGTGATTCATCAGACTTGTGTAACACCCAGTGCTCATTACATCGCTCTTTCTTACCTTCCCCTATGATCCTCTGTTTTGTTTCTTAAATTCCACATACCAGTCAGGTCATATAATTGTCTTTCTCTGATTGACTTATTTTGCTTAGCATAATACCCTCTAGTTCCATCCATGTCGTTGTAAATGGCAAGGTTTCAAATTTTTTTTTTTTGTATTTTTAAAAATATTCTATTTATTTGACACTGAGAGAGAGAGAGAGAGATCACAAGTAGGCAGAGAGGCAGGCAGAGAGAGAGGGGGAAGCAGACTCCCTGCTGAGCAGAGCCTGATGCGGGGCTTGATCCCATGACCCTGAGATCATGACCTGAGCCGAAGGCAGAGGCTTTAACCCACTGAGCCACCCAGGTGCCCTATTTTTTTGTGTTGTATTGTATCTTTGTACTATATCTTCTTTATCCATTCATCTGTCAATGGACATCTGGGCTCTTTCCATACTTTGACTATTGTAGACATTGCTGCTATAATCATTGGGAGGCAGGTGCCCCTTCGGATCACTACATTTGTATCTTTGGGGTAAATACTCAGTAGTGCAATTGCTGGGTCCTACGATAACTCTATTTTCAACTTTTTGAGGAACCTCCATACTGTTTACAGAGTGGCTGCACCAGCTTGCATTCCCGCCAACAGTGTAGGAGGGTTCCCCTTTCTCCACATCCTCACCAACATTAGTTGTTTCCTGATTTGTTGATTTTAGCCATTCTGACTGGTGTGAGGTGGTATCTCGTTGTGGTTTTGATTTGTATTCCCCTGATGCCGAGTGATGTTGAGCACTTTTTCATGTGTCTATTGGCCATTTGGTTGTCTCCTTTGAGGAAGAATATGTCTGTTCACATATTCTGCCTCTTTCTATTTCTTTCTTTCTTTCTTTCTTTCTTTCTTTCTTTCTTTCTTTCTTTCTTAAGATTTTATGTATTTATTTGACACACAGAGAGAGAGACAGTGGAAGAGGGAACACAAACAGGGGGAGTCTGAGAGGGAGAAGCAGGCCTCCCCACGAGAAGGGAGCCCGATGCGGGGCTCGATCCTAGGACCCTGGGATCATGACCCGAGCCAAAGGTCGACTTAATGACTGAGCTACACAGGCACCCCTCTGCGCATTTCTTGATTGAATTATTTTTTCCTTGGGTGTTGAGTTTGGTAAGTTCTTTATAGATTTTAGATACTAGCTCTTTATCTGATATGTCACTTGCAAATATCTTCTTCCATTCTTTCAGCTGTCTTTTGGTTTTTGTTGACTGTTTACTTTGCTGTGCAAAAGCTTTTGATCTTGATGAAGCCCCAATAGTTCACTTTTGCCTTTGTTTCCCTTGCCTTTGGAGACGTGTCTAGCCAGAAGCTGCTGTGGCCAAGGTCACAGATGTTGCTGCCAGTGTTCTCGGGGATTTTGTGTTCTTTGTGTGCTGCCTGTGTTCTTGTCCAGGATTTCGATGGATTGCTGTCTCACATTCAGGTCTTTCATCCATTTTGAGTCTATTATTGTGTGTGGTTTAAGAAATGGTCCAGTTTCATTCTTCTGCATGCGGCTGTCCAATTTTCCAACACCACTTGTTGAAGAGATGGTCTTTTTTCCACCGGATATACTTTTGTTTTTTTTTTGACACAGAGAGAGATCACAAGTAGGCAGAGAGGCAGAGAGAGAGAGAGGAGGAAGCAGGCTCCCCACTGAGCAGAGAGCCCGATGTGTGGCTCGATCCCAGGACCCTGTGATCATGACCTGAGCCAAAGGCAGAGGCTTTAACCCACTGAGCCACCCAGGTGCCCCTCCACTGGATATTCTTTCTTGCTTTGTCAAAGATTAGTTGACTATAGAGTTGAGGGTCCATTCTTGGGTTCTCTATTCTGTTCACTGATCTATGTGTCTGTTTTTGTACTGGTATCATACTGTCTTGATTACAGCTTTGTAATAGAGCTTAAAGTCTGGAATTGGGATGCCACTAGCTTTGGTTTTATTTTTCAATATCCTTTTGGCTATTTGGCATCTTTTCTGGTTCCATACAAATTTTAGGATTATTTGCTCTAGCTCTGTAAAAAAAGTTGATGTTATTTTGATAAGGATTCCATTGCATATATAGATTGCTCCAGGTAGCACAGACATTTTAACAATATTTGTTCTTCCAATCCATTAGCACAGAATGTTTTTCCATGTCTTTGTGTCTTCTTCAATTTCTTCCATGTGTGTTCTATAGTTTTCTGACTACAGATCCTTTGTCTCTTTAGTTAGGTTTATTCCTAGGTATTTTATGGTTTGGGTGCAACTGTAAATGGGATCGACTCCTTAAGTTCTCTTTCTTCAGTCACATTGTCAGTGTACAGGAATGCAACTGATTTCTGTGCATTGATTTTATATCCTGACATTTTACTGAATTCCTGTATGAGTTCTGGCCATTTGGGGGGGAGTCTTTTGGGTTTTCCACATAGAGTATCATGTCATCTGCAAAGAGTGACAGTTTGACTTCCTCTTTTTTGATTTGGATGCCTTTTATTTCTTTTTGTTGTCTGGTTGCTGAGGCTGGGACTTCTAGTAATATGTTGAATAGCAGTGGTCATAATGGACATTCGCTGACCTTAGGGGAAAAGCTCTCAGTTTTACCTCAGTGAGAATGATATTTGCTGTAGGCTTTTCATAGATGGCTTTTATGATATTGAGGTATGTTCCCTATATTCCTACACTGTGAGGAGTTTTGGTCAAGAAAGGGTACTATACTTTGTCAAATGCTTTTTTTCTGCAGCTATTGGTTCTTGTTTATGCAGGATATGGTTCTTGTCTGTCTTTTAATTATTTGGTGTATCACATTGATTGATTTGTGGATGTTGAACCACCCTTGCATCCCAGGAATAAATCCTACTTGGTCCTGATGAATAATCCTTTCAATGTACTGTTGGATTCTATTGGCTAGTATTTTGGTGAAAATTTTGGTATTCATGTTCATCAGGGATATTTGTCTGTAATTCTCCTTTTTGGTGGATTCTTTGTCTGGTTTTGGGATCAAGGTAATGCTGGCTTCGTGGAAAGAGTCTGGAAATTTTCCTTCTATTTTGATTTTTTTGGAAACAGATTCAGAAGAATAGGTATTAATTCTTCTTTAAATGTTTGGTAGAATTCCCCTGGGAAGCCATTTGGTCCTGGACTTTTGTTTGTTAGGAGATTTTTGATGACTGCTTCAATTTCCTTGCTCGTTTTGGGTTTGTTCAGGTTTTCAATTTCTTCCTGTTTCAGTTTTGGTAATTTATACATGTTTAGGAATGCATCCATTTCCTCCAGATTATCTAATTTGTTGGTATAGTTGTTCATACTATATTCTTATAATTGCTTGCATTTCTTTGGTGTTGGTCATCATCTCTGCTCTTTCATTCATGATTTTATTTGGGTCCTTTTTCTTTTCTTTTTGATAAGTCTGGCCAGAGGTTTATCAATCTTATTAATTCTTGATAATAAGAACCAGCTCCTAGTTTCATTGATGTGTTCTATTTCATTGATTTCTGCTCTAATCTTTATTATTTCTCTTCTCCTGCTGGGTTTAGGCTTTATTTGCTGTTCTTTCTCTAACTTCTTTATGTGTAAAGTTAGGTTGTGTATTTGAGACCTTTCTTGTTTCTTGAGAAAGACTTGTATTGCTATGTACTTCCCTCCTAGGACCACTTTTGTTGCATTCCAAAGATTTTGAACAGTAGTGTTTTCATTTTCATTTGTTTCCATGAATTTTAAAAATTCTTCTTTAATTTCCTGGTTGACCCATTCATTCTTTAGTAGGATGCTCATTAGTCTCCATGTATTTGCGTTCTTTCCAACTTTCTTCTTGTGATTGAGTTCCAGTTTCAAAGCATTGTGGTCCATAAATATGCAGAGAATTGATCCCAATCTTTTGGTACTAGTGGAGACCTGATTGGTTACCTAGGATGTGATCTCTTCTGGAGAATGTTCCATGTGCGCCAGAGAAAAATGTGTATTCTGTTGCTTTAGGATGGAATGTTTTGAGTATATCTGTGATGTCCATCTGGTCCAGTGTGTCATTCAAAAGCCTAGTTTCCTTTTTGATCTTCTGCTTAGATGATCTGTTCATTGCAGTTTGTGGGGTGTTAAAGTCCCCTACTATTATTGTATTATTATCGATGTGTTTCTTTAATTTTGTTATTTATTGTCTTATATAATTAGCTGCTCCACTTAGGGGTATAAATATTCACAATTGTTAGATTATCTTATTGTATAGACACTTTAAGTATGATATATGCCCTTCCTTATCTCTTATTATGGTCTTTGGCTTAAAAATCTTATTTGTCTGATAGAAGGATTGCCACTCCTGCTTTCTTTTGATGTCCATTAGCATGGTAAATGGTTTCCCACCCCGCTCCCCACTTTCAATATGCAGGAGCCTTCAGGTCTAAAATGAGTGTCTTGCATATTGATGTGTCTTTTTTTTTTTTAATCCAGTCT
This sequence comes from Nasua narica, assembly GCA_028533885.1. NCBI lineage: Eukaryota > Metazoa > Chordata > Mammalia > Carnivora > Procyonidae > Nasua > Nasua narica. Next base: position 1,125,680 of record CM052803.1, read on the forward strand.
GATAACCTAGGTCTTTTGATTGGTACACTTAGCCCATTTACATTCAGAATTACTATTGAACAGTGTGAATTTAGTGCCACTGTATTACCTGTAAAGTCACTGTTTCTGTATATTGTCTCTATTTCTTTTTGGTCTATGTTACTTTTGGGCTGTCTTTTCACTTAAAGGATCCTTTTAAATATTTCTTGTAGGGCTAGTTTGGTTATCACAAGTTCTTATAGTTTCTGTTTGTCCTGGAAACTTTTCATCTCTCCTTCCATTTTGAATGATATCCTAGTTGGATAAAGTATTCTTGGCTGTATACTTTTCTCATTTCGCACCTACATATATGGTGTCAGTCCTTTCTTGTCCTAAGCTGCTTTCAGGATTTTCTCCTTGTCTCTGAGACTTGCAAGTGTCACTATTATGTCAGGGTGTTGACCCATTTTTATTGATTTTGAAGGGGGTTCTATGAAAAATATGGAACATTTCACGAATTGGCGTGTCATCCTTGCACAGGGGCCATGCTAATCTTCTCTGTCTCATTCCAATTTTTGTATATGTGCTGCTGAATTGAGCCCTCATTAGTTAAGTTTTGAAAGTTGGTTAGTGTTAAGTCCTAAAGTCCTCTGACTTTGTTTTTCTTTTTTACATTTTTAATTTTTAAGATTATTTATTTATTTGTGAGAGAGAGAGAGAGAGAGAGAGAATGAGAGAGCATGAAATGGGAAAAGGCAGAGGGAGGGGGAGAAACAAGCTCCCCGCTGAACAGGGAGCCAATGTGGGGCTTGATCCCAGGATCTGGGATCATGATCTGAGCTGAAGGCAGATACTTAACCCACTGAGCCACCCAGGTGCCCCCGTTATTCTCTTTCAATTTTTTATTGGCCATTCTGGATCTTTTGCCTCTCATATAAACTTGAGTGTCAGTTTCTTGATATCCACAAAGACAATGAGGTGTTTAAAATAATCACTAGACCCTTCAATTCCTTGGTTCCTCCAGGTCCATGCTCCCACATCCGTGGGATGCAGCCTGGTCACCACATTCTGGGCGTTCCTGGGCAAGGTAGGGCTCTATCTCAGCCTTGGTTCAGTCAGGGCTTCCCTCTCTCACCTGAGCAGAGCCCCTGGACAGATATGCTCACATAGGGTGGAGGGGGTCTAAGATGCAATAGTGTTAACGAAGGGCAACTTCGAAATGACAAGTGCAAGAGGCATCTGGCTGGCTCAGTCGGTAGAGCATACGACTCTTGCTCTCAGGGTTGTAAGTTGGAGCCCCATGTTGGGTGTAGAGATTACTTAAAAATAAAACCTGAGTGCACCTGGGTGGCTCAGTCGATTAAGCATCCAACTCTTGATTTCCGTTCAGGTCATGATCTTGGGGTTGAGATCAAGCCCTACATGGGACTCCATGTTGAGGATGGACCCTGCTTGGGATTCTCTCTCTCCCTCCTTTCTCTCACTCCCCTTCTATTAAAAATAAAATAAAACAAGATAGAATAGAATGGAATAGAATAAAATAAAATAAAACAAAAAAGACACATACGTGTTTTGCTTCAGCAATTCTGCGTCAGGGGATTTATCTCACCTGTAGATTTACACGCCAGGACAATTGTTGATGGTCAAGGGTATGTGCTCAATACTGGTTGCAGTGAAAAAGGACTGGAAACAATTCAACCGTCTTGCAGTCAGGAACTAGTTAAATAGGTGAGATCACAACCAAAGAAGATCATCCAAACAGCTATTCAAAAATGGAGCAAACTCTCTTTGTAGTGATGTGGAAAGCACTCTGAGGTATACTAGTAGGTAAAAAGAAACCAGGACATGGAACAGTGTGTAAAGTGTGCCACCTTTTGTCTAAAAATGGGAGGACATGAGAATACGAATATTTACACAGACCTAAATTATGTCTTGTGTTTATACAAATATATAATTATGTGCAATAGTGAATCTATGTATTATAACTACACATAATATTGCATATGTATTGTTTTATATTTAATTTTTAATGTATTTATAAAAACATTAATTTTATATCTTAAAAATTCATTTATACTGGAGATATATACGCATGCATGGAAACATGTATGTATAAAATACATAACAGTAATCACACACATATACGTGTATACTATGCACACGTGTATGTATACTATTTACGTATATAAACAGATACACGCATGAAAAAACTGTGAAAGGACACTAATTGCAGGGGTTACCGTGTGGTTTATGGGCATAAAAAATTGGTGGGTGGTGCACACACTGCGAGAGGAAGACTTTTCACTGCATACTATTTATTTACTTAAAAACATGTAAACCACACATTAACTCTTTCAACAGAATGAGAGCATCTTAGGGAGGAAGGCCACCCCGGCCCCAGTCCCTTCTTCCCTGTCCCCGCCTCCCTGTCCAGCCGCGGCCTCGAGCGCCCCCAGTGGAACCAGCGAGGAGCGGCCCGGATTTTGACAGGCCGGCTCCCGCAGCCCCGCAGAGCGCACGCGCAGACGCGGCAGGGCGCATGCGCCGCGGCTTGGGCGCGAAGTCCGAGCGCGAGCCGTTCAGTCCGGCGAGGCTCCCGGCGGGCGAGGTGAGCGCACGCGCGTGCGGGCGTGAGGGCCAGCGTGTGAGTGGCGCGCGGGCATTCCGGGGCCGAACGTGGTCGGAGGAGACGCGAGGGCGAGGGGCGGGCACGTCCGAGGGCGCGAGAAGCTCAGGGCGGCGGCGCGGGCCTCCCTGAGGGGCGACGCCGCGGCGGCCGAGGCCGGGGGTGGGGGGCTGGGAGCGCCTCCGTGTGAGGAGACGACGGGAAGTAGCGGCCCTTGTAGGGAAGGCGCCCGCGTCGGACGTGGGGTCTGCGGAGACCCGGGAGCTGAGGAACACCGGCGCGGGAGTGGCCTCCCCCGCTGTCGCAGCGCCCGTACGCGCCTCAATTCCTAGGCCTCCGTTGGCTGTCAACCCAGCCTTCAGGCCAACGTCCTCCCGGGGCCGCTTGCGTCGGCCCCGCCCCCACGCCAGGCCCCGCCCCCCGGCCACAGACCCCGCCTCGAGCTTAGGCCCACCCCTACCTACCCTGGACGTCGGCCCCAGGCCTCGCCCCGACCTCTCCAGACCCACTCTTATCCTAGGTGGGTCTTGAGCTTCGGCCCCGCCCCTCCCGGCCCCAAGCCCCACCCTCGGCCACACCCGCCAGGGCCCCTGCTCCGACTTTCTTCTCCCCTGCCCGCCCTTGGGCCCCGTCTCTGTCCCGCCTCTCTGTGCTGCTCCTGCTTCTCCTCTCTTGGTCCTCCCCACGCCCTCAGCTCCGCCCCCGCTGTCTGTCTCCTCTCCCTGCCCCGGTCACGCCCCCCTTTGCCCAGCCCAGCCCCTCCTGTCTGCTCTTCCTCTTGCCGCATTCCCCCTTCAGCTCTGCCAGGCTCTTTGCCTTACCTGGTTCTGCTTGGTTTCTCTTGCTTTGCCACCACTCTTCCATCTGTCCCCTTCAGTCCCTGCTTCCACCATGACCTCTGCCCACCCAGGATCAAATGAAATGTTTAAATAAAGCAATAATAAAATGTAATTGCATATTTAACTTATTTCTGAGTGGATAGTGATAAATGGTACGTTAAAATATTAAAATTCTACAAAGACCAAACAGTAGGTGTGGCATGGCTAGAATTATTTTTTAAGCGAGTAGGGCAAAGAACATCCTTCATTATAGTCTTTACCAATCAGCAACAGGAACACCCTACTGGAAAGAAGAAAAAGGACAGGTGCAATTTATAAAGGACCAATAAGTCTGAAAAAAATATAGTAACCTTTATTATTAATTTAAGGAAATGCAAAATTAAAGAATAAAAATATATTTTCATCAGTTTAATTGGCCACAGATTCCGAGGAACAGATAATACTCTTGCTGGGCAGACTAGTTACATAGTTTGCAGGGCCTAATGCAAAATGAAATATGGGGCCCCTTCTTTAAAATATGAAAAATCTCAATATAGCAACAGCAGAGCTTTAAACTAAGCTTGAGGCCCTTCTGATCATGGAGCCTTGTATAACTTCATGATCACATGCCATGAAACTGGCCCTATTGACTTGCAAGATGGCTATGTGATCTTACATTTGAGATTGGAAGAGGAAATTAGCGAAGACTTGTATGCATGTACTATTCTACAATGGTTCTTTCTCCTTTCAAACACTATTGTCTGATTCTTTTCATTTAGAATGTTCTGGAGGATGTGTAGTGATAGGTCATTATGGTTTTAATTCCTATTTCTTTCATTACTAATGCAGTTGAACCCTATTTCATGTGTTTTGGCCATTTAGCTCTGTTTTGTGCTATATCTGCTCAAATCTTTTAACTTTTTTGCTCTTGTTTATCTCCCTTTTTCTTACCAGTTTGTATGAGTTCTTTAAATATTTTGCATATGAATGCAGTCCTTTGTAGGATATGTGTGTAGGATATGTGTGTTAAAAGACCCTTTCCTTATACTGTATAATATAAAGTCATTTTAAATCATTTGTTTTTTGAGGTGAAATTCTTCTGTGGTTTGTCAAATTAATTCAGTTCATTGTGTTTGGGGTTCATGTCTCTTTTCCCTTCATCGCCATTTCTGAAATATTTCAAGCCTGTGCCTGTACATTTTCCGATCCGGGATGGGACTGAAGTAGCATCTTATCTGGATATGCACAAATTTCTACGAGTGTGTATTTAGGCATTTGTGTGGAATGAAGTGATTCCTTTTGCTCCAAATCACCTCCACCCCATTATCCAGGGCTAACCGTGCTGGCCATATGTAAGTCTCTCTACGTAATTTCTACAGGTCCTGGGTTTGTATCTTTTTTCATATGATACGACTCTGCCCACCATCTTCTACAAAGTGTGTTCGGGAGCAGCCTGCCTTTTCGAGTATCTCCATCCTGTGAAGGGCCAAGCTGTAAAGATGCTGCACATGACAGACGTTTTGGATATCTTGAAGAATCCCCAGCTCTTCCGTCTACATGATCAAGAAGAGAATCCAGAAACCACCCCCATAAGAAATCCAGGGGCTCTGAAAGTTTCTCATCAGAAGTTTAGGGATTTTCAGTATCTTTCAGTGACGGGGCCTCACCAAGCCGTGAGCCAGATCCAGGAGCTCTGCCGGCAATGGCTGCAGCCGGAGACCCACACCAAGGAGCAGATGATGGAGCAACTGGTGCTGGAGCAGTTTCTGAACACGCTACCAGAGGAAGTTCGGACCTGGGTGAGGTCAAAAAAGCCTAAGAACAGCAAGGAGGCAGGAAGCCTGGTGGCCAGTTTGATCCAAGCATGTGGGAAGAAAGGTGAGAGAGAAAGGAAGCAACTAGCCATTTCCATTTAGTGAACATCCTCTGTGTGCCTGACATGCAATAGGAGATGAATAAAAATTTGTCAACTGGATAAATGAAAGAATGAATTTTCTAATCCAGTCTAATCTGCCTCATATGAGATGGAAGAAATTTTGGGTTTGGCTTTCGCTTTTAGTATTTACTGTTTCTCTGAGAGTACCCCTTCTCTCCAGGTTTGTTCCTCCTTGCTCCATTTCTTATCTCAACTAAACTTTAGTATCAACACAAAACAAAACAACACACACAGCCATAAAAATGAGGGTGTAACGTGTGGGAGATACAAGGCCTAGAAGTTTAACCTTTACCAAAATTTGGCCTCGTGGAAACTCCAGTTACTAGATTGGAACTAATGGTATTTAATAATGAAAGAATAAAGCCATTTACTCCTCATAGTCCTTTGAATAAAAGTGATACTAAAAACAAAGTATTGTTTAGGAGTATTTTATGTAGAGAGGCAGGTAAGCGAACAAAAATATGAATATAAGACCACAGTTACCTCTGGAGAGAAGGGGGAGAGGAAAAAACACATGGGTAGATATAAGTTAATGGGAATGTTCTAGATTGGGGGTTGGGCAATGAATTCACAGGTATTAATTATACTTAAACATTTATTTAAATTTAAAGTAAACAAATTTTAAATAAATTTAAACAGGGTCATGCATGCATGGTTTAATACTGATATGAATTAAGGATTATGATTAATCCAATTATGTGCATCTGCATTTATTTTTTTTTTAATATTTTATTTATTTATTTGACAGAGAGAGAGAGATCACAAGTAGGCAGAGAGGCAGGCAGAGAGAGAGGGGGAATCAGGCTCCCCGCTGAGCAGAGAGCCTGATGCGGGGCTCAATCCCAGGACCCTGAGATCATGACCTGAGCCGAAGACAGAGGCTTCACCCACTGAGTCACCCAGGTGCCCCGTGCACCTGCATTTCTTAAAAGGATTTTGAGGATGATAAGTGAACATGTTGAATGCTTTTTTTTTTTTTTAAAGATTTTATTTATTTATTTGACAGAGCACAAGCAGGGGGAGCAGCAGGCAGAGACAGAGGGAGAGGGAGAAGCAGGTTCCCCTCTCAGCAAGGAGTTGGATGCGGACTCCATCCCAGAGTCCTGGGATCACGACCTGAGCCGAAGGCAGATGTTTGAGCCACATAGGCGCCCCATGTTGAATACTTTCAACGTACTATATTCTAGGTGTTTTATATATTTTAACTTATTTAGTTCTCTTAATAGCTCTTGAAATAGGTATTACTCTTATTCTATAGATGAGGAGACAGAGGCACATAGAGGTTGAGTGACTTGCGCCTGACCCCACAATTGGTTAAGATTCAGACCTGGGCAGGGGCTCCAGCATCTGTACTTTAATCATGGTGTTATACTGCCTCAGGTGGACGTAGAAGGTATTGTCCCAGAGGTTAAAAATGGGGCCAAAGGCCCAGGGCTATTGATGGAGCTGGAATTCAGGGGAAAGGAAAGAGACCTCCCTAGGATATGAGAAAGAAACAACAGATGAGTAAAGGGTGCACTTGGGGAAGGACTACACGTAGGGAAGGCCTTCAGGTTTCAGGTTTCTGGAGGGAATGTGGTGGCCGTCTTCTAGATCAGCGAATGAAAAAGATGTAGGAAAAGCTCCAAGAGCTGCCAATTTTTTAAATGCTTGTGTGCTTTATATATGTAATGTTTAACCCTTACAAGATCTCTTAGAATTTTGGTATTATTTCCATTTTACAGTTGAGAAACTTAGGTTCCCTGGTGATTATGAGTGGACAGTGAGGCTGGGAACCACCGAACAAGAAGGAATTTCCACTTTATTGGAAGGCAGTGAGGAATCATTGAGAGGTTTAAAGTTGGGAAATGACCAGAGCTCTTTTTTGGAACTTGCTATACTGAGAGGAGAAAAGAGGTCTGTGGTTTTTCTCCTTTAGGAAGTTCAGGACTGTTGCTATCTTCCGTGGCAGGAAGGGTGGTATGAGGTGGCAAGCCACTCTCCGTGTCTGTGGGTACTGCCAGACTGGAGTCAGGTCATTCCTTCTCTCTTCTAGGTTTCCCTCCTCAGAACTTTGTCCTTGCAGAAGAGAGGAACACCAAAGAACACCAAAAGGACACAGAGATGTCTGACAGTCCCTCATCCGCTGGATCCCAGGTGAGTGAAACTTTCTTCTGATTTGGTTCTCCAATATAGGGATCCCCAATATGGGGAATCACTTTCCTGATTCCTAGACCATCCCTATTGAATTAAATCACATTCTCATTTCCTTTAAATCTTTATATAGGGGTGCCTGGGTGGCTCAGTGGGTTAAAGCCTCTGCCTTCGGCTCAGGTCATGATCTCAGGGTCCTGGGATCAAGCCCCGCATCGGACTCTCTGCTCGGCAGGGACCCTGCTTCCCCCTCTCCCTCTGCCTATTTGTGATCTCTCTCTCTGTCAAATAAATAAAGTCTTTAAAATAAATAAATAAAATCTTAAAAAAATCTTTATATAAATATAATATTTATATGAATTATTTTGATTTGCATTTCTCTGTTTATTAATAAGATTGAATATCTCTTTATGAACTCTTTGGGTTTTACAGATAAGTCACTGAGGCTTAACCTACCCACATTCACAAAGATTGTAAGAAGCAGAGCCAGGACTTAAACCTAACTCTTTCTGATTCCTGAGGCTGAGGTATACTGCTCAGCTTTTAATTATGCACATTCATTATTTCTTTATAAGGTGGCTTAAAAGGATCTTTGTTTTAAAAGATTTTGTTTGTCAGAGAAGGAGAGAGAGTGAGTGCACAGGCAAGGGGAGCAGCAGGCAGAGGGAGAAGCAGGCTCCCCACTGAGCAAGGGCCCAGTGCAGGTCTTGATCCTAGGACCCTGGGATCACAACCTGAGCCGAAGGCAGACACTTAACCAACTGAGCCACCCGGGGATCTCTTAAAAGAATCTTTTGCCTCCAATCCAAATTTGTAGTAATTAGCAGCAAGAACTATCTCAGAAATATTCCCCCTTCTTTCATACTACAAGACAAAGAAAGGTACATTACTAGGTCCCTGTATCATCTGAATTAGAACACTTGTATTAGAAGCTTCCTGCCAGAGGAACCTGGGTGGCTTAGTTGATCAAGTGTCTGCCTTCAGCTCAGGTCATGATCCCCGGGTCCTAGGCTCAAGCCCCGCATCCGTCTCCCTGCTCAGCAGGGAGCCTGCTTCTCCTTCTCTGCAGCTTGTGCTCTCTCATTCTCTCTCTCTCTCTCAAATAAGTAAATAAATATCTTTGAAAAAAAAATAAGTTTTCTGCCAGTCTGAATGCTTTATGTTCAGCCCTCTCTCATCAGGCTCCTTCTCCATCCTTGGGATAATTTCTGGATTTTGATCATTTGGAAGTATTTCTGGTATTTTAGGAGTTGGTGACTTTCGAGGATGTGGTTGTGGACTTCAGCCCAGAGGAATTAACCTACCTTAGTGCTGCTCAGAGGAACCTCTACCGGGAGGTGATGCTGGAGAATTACAGGAACCTGGTCTCCTTAGGTAAGGCTGCTTTCTCCATGGAACTTGGTTTCTGCCTGCTAGGTCAGTCATTCTCAACTCTTTTATGTCCTCCCATCAGGAACATCAGTAATAGTGGTTCACCATGTCAGTGAATCTCCACTCAGTTCAAAGACAGTATTTTGATATCGAATTCACTGTTACTCATAAGAGGGCTAACATTGAGTCCTTATATGTGTCAGGCATTAGTCTAAGCACTTTATGTGTCTTAATTCCTTTAATTCTTACAATGGTCCTGTGAGGGAGAGGTATATCTCCTGGTACTGTTATTATTATTGCCATTTTACAGACGAGGAAACAGAGTCATGGGAAAGTTAAATTATCTAAAACCACACAGCTACAAAGTGGCAGGTTGAGACTGGACCCTTGGTTGTTCAGCTCCAGAATCTGCTCCCTTAAATTAAATGGCTGTACTGCCGGATGGGGGTGGGCTTCATTGGGTCTTGGCCCAGTAGGAGGCTCCCAGGGATGTTTTTTTAAATGTTTGAAGGAACTGATGAAAATTTCAGGAGCTCCAAAGGCTTCTACTAGACTTAAAGTTTAAGAGTCAGAGATTGCCAGTCTCTCTACATTCAGAGGCACAAGCTAAATGTTTTTAGTACCAGTGCCAGGATCTTCGTTTCAGCGGCTTTTTGGGGAGCCTGAGGTCTCCTGAAACACGCAGTTAAACCGAACACCATTCCAAAGGCAGTTAGCTGGTGCTCTTGTCCTTGTGAAGTCAGAGACCTGTGTGAGGAGATGGAAATGCCTTACCTCAAACCAGGCACAAGAGTGTGTAATTGGAAGGGTGCCTGAGTGGTACAGTTGATTAAGGGTCCAACTCTTGGTTTCGGCTCAGGTCATGATCTCAGGGTCCTGGGATCAAGTCCCACATCGGCCTCCCTGCTCAGCAGAGTCCACGTGATATTCTCTCTCCTTCTTCCTCTGCCCCTCCCACTTATGCACGTGCACGCTCTCTCTCTCTCAAACAAATATTGCAAAGAAGAGTGTGTAATTTGAACTGTGACTTCTGTTGGTCACAAAGAAGGCAAAAAGGAGTGCCTTTTCCAATATAACTCTTCTCTCAGTTACTACATTTATTACTTCAAATAGAGAGAATAAGTCAGTTTTACCTTTTTAGCCCTCATGCAGTAACCTGAAGGCATTTCATCTTCTTGTGAGGCCTTGGCTTTTTGTGTCACTAAAGGTTTTGGGTTAACAGAGATTTTACATATGTAAAATATGATTTTACATTTTACAGTGTCACCCAGGACATTGTCTTCCCAAGTGTGGAATGAGTACAGTGGATTATAGAGAAGGTTATTTTAGGTAGTACCTCTTGTTGGCCTTCCGTTTTATTTTTTTTAATTTAATTTTTATTTTTTTTAAGATTTTACTTATTTATTTGACAGAGAGAGAGATCACAAGTAGGCAGAGAGGCAGGCAGAGAGAGAGGAGGAAGCAGGCTCCCCGCTGAGCAGAGAGCCCGATGCGGGACTCGATCCCAGGATCCTGAGATCATGACCTGAGCCGAGGGCAGAGGCCTCAACCCACTGAGCCACCCAGGCGCCCCGGCCTTCCATTTTAGTAAAGAGAGAGCAGACCTCAGACCCTGAGCCTTAGCCAGGCAACCAAAACTAGGCAGCACTCAGTAACATTAATTTCGGTTGGATCTGTTGCTGTATTATCTTCAGGGTTTTTTTTTTTTTTTTCTTTTTTGCAAATGACTGGTTTCTGTTTTTAAGGTTGATATAAAGCTTCCATTTAAATAAGTGTGTTTAAGCTAAAAAAAGAGATGATCTAAAGAAGAGTATTAAATGCTAAATATTGCTATAAGTGGCACATAGATAGAGCCAGTATGTGAAGGTCATTAATAAATTTATCAGTGAAATTGTCAGTATGGCAAGTTCTGGAATAAGCATTAGTGTTACCCAGTGGATGAGGATTCCTGTTTTCGTGGATGTTACTAATTTTAATGGGGTGAGACAGACAGTAAATAAGGAAATAATGAGGTGGTGTCTTAGTTCGTTTGGTCTGTTAGGACAATATCCCAGAATGGGTAGCTTCTGAACAACAAACTTATTTCTTATGTTCTGGAATCTGGAAGTCCAAGATCGGGGTTCCAGCACAGTCAGATGAGGGCTGTCTTCTAGGTCGTGGCTTCCTGTTCTCTCCTCGATGGGTGGAAGGGACTAGGGAATCTCTCTGAAGCCTTTTTTATCAGGGCACTAATCCCATGCAGGAGGGCTCCACCCTCATGACCTAAGCACCTCTCAGAGGCCCACCTTCTAATAACACCACGGTGGGCATTAGGATTTCAACACGTGAATTTTGGGGGTATACAAACATTCAGACCATGGCAGGTGACCTGCAAATGACTGAAGTTTAGGAAACACAGGACTAGGGGAGGGAGAAGGAACATTTTGAGACAAAGGGAATGAAGGTATCAGGAGGAAAAGAACTTTCTGAGCAGCTATGACATCAGATCCCCCGACTGAAGTAGAGAGCCCAGCACACCGTCCTCATGTCCCCTTTCCAATTTTTACTCCAGAGCAGAGTTTTCCAACCTTGGCACAGTTGACTTTTGGGCCGGATCATTCCTTGCTGTGGAGGAATGTTCTGGGCACTGCAGGATGTTTGGTGGCCTGGCCTCTATGTATTGTTATCTCTGGTATCAATAGCCTTCCTTCCTCTGTCTGAACTTGTGACAACCAAAAATGTCTCCATTTGGGCCAAAATCATTAGAAACAGGCTTCACTTTTCTTTTGCGTGATTTTTGTGTCTTCCTTATTATCGCTGAGTCTTTAGTGCCTAGGCTGGAAGTCACTGTGGGTGCAAGGCAGAACCCCCAAGTTATGGGTCTCCTTCTTCAACAGGGTACCAGTTCTCTAAACCTGACATTATCTCACAGCTGGAAGAGGAAGAGTCACATGTGAGGGAGGAAGACAGCAAGACAGAGATATGGCAAGGTGAGTAGTGGGGGGGAAGTCCATGGAGGCTGGAATTATGGGAAGACAACCCCCCCAATCAGCTGGGATGGGGGCTGGGAGCTGCTGGTCAGAGAGCATCCCCTCAGAGTCCTCCCAGGCCAGGGGAGAGACGTGGTTGGTGCTGGGAGGTGCTCTCACCTCAGGGCTCACAAGGGCTCCCGCTTAGTGTGCACTTGTTCCTCTTTTGTCTGCTCTTCCTGCTGTTGGAGTGACTCTCTTGCCTAGTGCCAGGGAGGCCCGTTTCCCTTTTCTCTAGTGTTCCAACCCCTGTACTTCCTCGTGCCTTTCCCCTTGCAGCTAAAAAACCTCAGTCTTTCCTCTTTAACTGAGACAAGAAAAAACCTTGGCATGATGCCACTCTTCTTTCCACTTGTCTGCATTTTCCCTCATGGCAGCTCTTCAGACTTGTTGGCACCCAAAGGCTCCCTTTCCCTTCCCTCATTTTTTAATTTTTATTTATTTTTTTTATTAACATATAATGTATTATTTGCCCCAGGGTACATGTCTGAATTATCAGGCTTACACATTTCACAGCATTTACCATAGCACATAACCTCCCCAATGTCCATATCCCTACCCCCCCACCTCCCAGCAACCCTTAGTTTGTTTCGTGAGTTTAGGAGTCTCTTATGGTTTTGTCTCCTTCCCCATCCCATCTTGTTTCATTTCTCTTCCCCACCCCCCCCATAACCCCCTGACCTGCCTCTCAAATTCTTCATATCAGAGCGATCATGTGAAAATTGTCTTTCTCCGACTGACTTATTTCGCTTAGCATAATACCCTCTAGTTCCATCCACATCGTTGCAAATGGCAAGATTTCATTTCTCTTGATGGCTGCATAGTATTCCATTGTATATATATACCAC
>CM052803.1:1138877-1158640 GCA_028533885.1 Nasua narica
GAGTGGCTAATTTTAGCCATTCTGACTGGTGTGAGGTGGTATCTCACTGTGGTTTTGATTTGTATTTCTCTGATGCCGAGTGATGTTGAGCATTCTTTCATGTGTCTGTTGGCCATTTGGATGTCCTCTTTGCTGAAATGTCGGTTCATATCTTCTGCCCATTTCTTGATTGGATTATTTGTTCTTTGGGTGTTGAGTTTGAGAAGTTCTTTATAGATTTTGGATACTAGCCTTTTATCTGATATGTCATTTGCAAATATCTTCTCCCATTCTGTCAGTTGTCTTTTGGTTTTGTTGACTTTCCCTTCCTCCTTTAACCCCCACAAACTGATTTCCATTCCCCTACCTCTGCCAGTACATACACACACACACACACACACACACACACGAGTCTCACTGTCTCTCTCTCCATCTTTCCCTGTCCCTCTCTCACACTCTGTTCTATAGCCCCCAAAAGGTCCCTACCAACATCCTCATGGCTCAAGGATAAGAACCTTCTAGATGTCTCCAAACTCTATGGCTACAATATGATAACATTTGCCATTTTTATGAAACCCTCTCCTTCTCTGCATTGGGTCACTGTGTGTACCAGCCAGGATCATCGCCTTCAGCTCCTGTCAACTGAAGACCACACCCAAACTGGTGTAAGCCATAGGGCATTGTATTAGCTTACAACACGGCTTCAGGGATGGCTGGATTTAGGGGCTCAGGGATGTTATCAAGGGCCTACTTTCATTTTTTTTCACTCTGCCAACAAATCCTAGGTGTGCTTCCTTGTTCCAGTCTGACAGGGGGCGGGGGAGAGAGAGCACGTGAGTGCAAGCGAGCAGGTGTGTCCAGGAAGTATTCTCAAGAGCGAGGATGCTTCTTAGAAGCCCTTGACACACCTCTCCTCATTTTTCAGTGTTCCATTTGGGTCATATCACATCCTGAACCCGTAGCTGTGGCCAGTCTAGTCCTAATCAGCACAGCTTTCCCTGCCTTTTCCTTTGTAGGCAAAGAAGTAGATGTCCAAACAAAATTCGAGGACCTGCCAAGGGGACTCTACCCGCCTCTGTGTTGCCGTCAATGCCTTCTTTACATTCACTCTTTGACGCATTCAGTCATTCTGCAGATATTTATTGACCTTTGTGGTGGGCCAGATCTGCTCTAGGTTCTGTGGCTACAGTAATGAACAAGGCAGACAAAATCCCTTCCTTTATAGTCCTTGTGTTCTAATGGGGGGGGGGGGGATAGTTGATACACAGACAATAGAGTCTCAGTGTAAAGCAGACAGTGACAAATGGGAGGCCACTTAAGACAGATAGACAGAGGAGGAGCCACATAGAAATCTTGAGGAAGAGTGTTGCAGGCAGGGGGAATAGCGAATACAGAGGCTGCAAGTTTGGAACGAGCTTGGGTGTTCCAGAACAAAGGAAGAAAAGCAGTATGGTCCGAGAAGGTGGAGGGGGATGGGAGAGAACGTTGAGAAGATGGACATAGGCCAGCTCACGTAAGAGTATGTTAAAGAATGTGGATTCATTACAAGTGAGATGTGAAAAAGGCATTAGAGGGTTTTGAGCCAGCGAATGAGGTAGTATTACTGACTCCTTAGAACTGTGCTGTCTGATGTGGCAGCCACGAGACATACAGAATTGAATTTACATTAATTAAAATTGCATACATTTAAACTCCATCACACCAGCCACATTTCAAGCGTTCATTACCTACATGTGGCCAGTGCTTATGTATCAGACAGCAAAAACACACACCATTTACCTCATTGCGGGGCATTCCACTGGGCAGCACTGTTCTAGAAGGATCCCTCTGGCTGTTCGCTGGAAAGTGGGCCGGAGGAAGACGAGCAGAGAAACCAGTTGGGAGCCTGCTCTCGCAGGCTACAGCTGACGGAGGCCGGTGCTGTGATTGGAGTACAGCTCGGAGCTGTTGTCTGTGAGGAGAACGGGCAGAACAGCTGTCTCTTAGTCTGCCATGCTTGAGTCTTCTCTCCAAAGACCATTTCCTGAAAGATAGAATCCAGCGTGATGGATCCAGTTCTCCCTTTCCTGATGAGTTCCTCATCTGTATTCTGGCTGTGCTGTTTCATCTGTACTTTGCTCACCTAACTGGCTGTCTGCCGGGACGCGGCTATTGTGTTCATCCTTGTCTCTTGTCAGTTTCTTTCCCAGAGTTGCCTTTGTAAAGCACAAACTTGACTACTACCACTCTCCAAAGAAAATCCAAACTTTTAGCAAAACATTTAAATCGCTCCCAATCTGCATAAGGTCTGTTCTGTTATTTTTGGTTCTTTCTCATGTTTTTACTACAATGATGTGTCTCTGTGAGGAAAGAATAGAGGAACTTTTACATTTCTTTTAGATGGGGAGGAAAGACCTAAAACCAAAGATCTAACTCGAGAGCAAAGTCTGCCTATGGAAAAGTCATCCTCGGGGGCAGGGATGGAGGATCAGATGGTAGGGAACTTCTGCAGAGTCTCTGTAGGAGAGTCTTCTCCTGACGATCCATCAGGCTTGTACCGGGTCAACCAGGAGAAACCTCTGAGTCCTGTAACAGTGAGTGAGTCCAAGTCTCCTGCTCAAGAAAGAAGCCATGACAGTGATCATTTTGAGAGAAGCTCAGATCTTACTAAACAATCAGAAGGCCCTCCAGGAAAGGATCCCCAGGAATGTGCTACTCCTGAAATTTGCACCAGTCCCCAGCTGGCGGATGATGAGCCTTTCCTCCAAGAGAACAGATGTGGATTTTGCGAAAGAACTTTTCTTACCCTGACAGCTCGTGAGAGACATGAGCAGATTCATACTGGGAAGAAACCCTTTGAATGTAAACGATGTGGAGAAGCCTTCTACCTCATGCCACACCTCACCAGACATCAGAGGACTCATTCCAGCGAGAAGTCCTCTGGATGCAATGAGGGTGGAAAGTCTTTCCTCCAGCATGCAGATATCTGCGGCCGTGTAAGAATTCGTAGTCAGGAAGACTACTATGAATGTTTCCAGTGTGGCAGAGCCTTTATCCAGGATGTGCATCTTTTTCAACATCTCAAAGCCCACGAGGCAGCAAAAGCCCTTCCACCTGGGTTACCCCGCATTAAGACGTATTTAATTCGCTATCAGAGGAAGCATGACTATGTTGGAGAGAGAGCCTGCCAGTGTTGTGACTGTGGCAAAGCCTTCAGTCGGAGTTCACATCTCATTCAACACTATCGAATTCATGCTCAAGAGAGGCCTTACCAGTGTCAGCTGTGCGGGAAGTGCTTTAGCCGACCCTCGTACCTCACTCAACATTATCAACTCCATTCTCAA
This sequence comes from Nasua narica, assembly GCA_028533885.1. NCBI lineage: Eukaryota > Metazoa > Chordata > Mammalia > Carnivora > Procyonidae > Nasua > Nasua narica. Next base: position 1,142,180 of record CM052803.1, read on the forward strand.
GAGAAACCTGATGAGTACAGTTATTACTGAAAACCTCCAGTGAGAGAACATTCTCAGCATCTTTGGCTCCATCGTGGAGAGGGTCCCTCTGAGTGCTCTGAATGTGAGAAGACCTTCTACCAGCCCTCACAACTTAGTAACTTGAAAACTCATCATGATGTGATTAAAAAAAAAGGCGATTGATTGCAAGAATATAGCACAATCTTTTTGCAAAGAAGATTCAGCACATGTGTCAGTAATCACACAGGTGAAAAGCCTTATAAAGAATATTTTTGTTGCATAGGAAAGAAGTTAATAGATTTTGCCTTTCTTTGACGGTATTCGTGGAATGGAAAACTTTCATTTTGACCATCCCGACAAAAAATTTGTGACTGGCAGTCGGACTCCAGACAGGCAATCTGTTCCCAAGTTTTTCTAGAAGTGTTTACATATAGTATCTTCGCCACGTGGGATGCGCCAACACAGACCATGGTAGGAAGATTTGCAAGGTGTGCAGATACTGATTCTTCTGCAAAGCTGGTGTAATTGGTAATGTATTCACGTCGTACCACATCATTTACAAAACATTGTCACGTGTGTTATTTTATTTGATCTTTTAAGGAATGCTATACGGTACCAAGTGGGCATATTTATTCTATTTTTACAGGCAAACAAACTTGAAAGTCCCAAATTGTTGGTTGATCTGACCTAGGTTGTAAGTGATGAAGTAGGAACTGAACCTAGGTTTTGAGATTTCATGAGATATTTATTTCATATCTCGATATTCAACCCTGGTTTTCTTTATTCCTGCCACTTGCTCCCTGAAGAAAAGGTGATGCAGTGCTCTACTGCCTTCAGCCATCTTCCTCTGCAGCAGTCCCAGCACTGTTTCACGTGTAACCGACAGCATTAGAGGTTCGGAAACCTTTCTTAGAGTGATGTATGACAGCCACTTCTCTCAAGCTTTAGGATCAGAGATGACTTTTTGAGACTAATTCAGGGAAGTGTATTTTGCTAAACACTTTCTTGTAGGTGTTCTTGTACGTTGTAAAATGGTTACTGATCGAGGAGGATTTCTTTGTAGCTTTCTGTGGTTGTTCGAGAGATTGGGGTTTCTTATATCCTTTTGCCTTCCTTTAAAAAAAATCCTGTTTGAGAACTTTCTTGGGCTGTGACATCATTAGCACAGCCAACTTCACCTAAAATCCTAATTCTATGCAGAATACACTTCGCTCTTTAAATGTATGAGCCCTGAATTGCATAAAAAGCTCTTGAAAACCGTATTGCTATAATGTTAAAAGCTCTCCATCACTGCCTTGACTGGTGGTCAGATGCAAAGACACATGGTTACCTGTTGGACCTGGAGCCCCAGAGCCTGATTCCCTGCCTGGTGGGCTGAGTTGTCGCTGTTGTCATTCACTGCCCTGCTTTTTCTTATCAGCCATTTTTGAGGTTGATCTATGACGTGTGGCCCAGAGTCATGAAACTAAAAGCAAAATGACTCATCAGAACCTAATGAGCCAAACAAGTGTTAGCCGCACAACCTCTCTTCATTTCCAAAGTTCTAGACGAAATAGCCATCATTGGCAGGGCCTCTTTTCTCACGACAGTCTGCTCTTCAACCCACTGTCAACCGGTTTCTGAGCCCGCCACCACGCCCACAAACGAACAGGATGTCCGTGCATCTTATTGATGGTGATGTTGATTAGTCTTATGCCTTGATTTAAAGTGCTGTCTGCTGGGTTGTTCTTTAAAGTTACTATTTATTTCTCTTTGTAATTAATATCTTACAAGAGAAATTTTGAGACTATGCAGGTACAGATCTTCTTTGACTTACGATGAGGTTTTGTCCTGAAAAACCTATCGTAAATTTGAAAATATCATAAGCTGAATGTGCATTTAATATGCTTCATCTACTGAACATCATATAGCTTAGCATATTCTACCTTGAAAGTGCTCAGAATACTTACACTTGCCTACAGTTGGGCAAAATTATCTACTACAAAGCCTGTTTTATAAAGGTGCTAAATATCTCATGTAATTTATCAGATACTGTACTGAAAGTGACAAACAGAATGACTGTTTGGGTACATAAGGGTGATTGCAAGGCTGACAGGGAGCTGGGGCTCGCTACCACTCGCTGCCACTGCCCAGAATTGGGAGGAAGCACTGTACTGTCTATCATTAGCTGGGGGAAAGATAAAAATTCAAAATTTGAAGTTCAGTTTCTACTGAATGCATGTTGCTTCTGTAAAGTCATTGTAAGGTCAAAATATAAGTTGAACCATTATAAGGTGGGGACCATCTGTATCCAGTTTCTCCTCAAACTCCCACCCACTCAATTCTAGCATCTTGCAAGTGGGTCTTGCCTACAGCCTTTGTGACTCTGTGGTATTGTAATGGTGAATTGCTATTGCTCTCATTCTTTCTACATTTAGTAATTAGATTTCCCCTGTGAGGAAGTTACCCTCTCTATTTATTTATTCAGTAATTTATTATATCACTATGAATTCATGGATATTTATTTTACTCTATGGGGTGTAATTAAATATTATTTATTTTGTTGCTCACGTTCTTCCAGCTTTGGCCATTGGGAACCCTTTCAGGTTGGTTCCTGGGCCTTTTCAACAAGCTGCCATCCTTTTCTGAATGCTTCTAACTTGCTACACCCTCCTGAATTCCTCTCCCTTCCCCTCCAGGAATACCCTGTATGACTTTTTGATGGATTCTACCTCCCATCTTGTGAAATCTGCTTCTTTCCCAGAGCCATCCGTTTACTCAGGCCTCTGTCAATCTCAGTCATTTTGTTTATCCCTTTGCCATTTTTGCTAAATCTACATTCTACCCACATTGTGATTCACAATACATTTTTTCATTTGTCTTCTCTCTATTTTTTAAACTTTAATACATCTACTTTATTTTTTAAAAAATTTTATTTATTTATTTGAGAAAAAGCACAAGCCAGAGGGAGTGGCAAAGAGAAAGGGAGAAGCTTCCTTTCTGCCAAGCAAGGAGCCTGACGTGAGGCTCAATCCCAGGACCTCAGGATCATGACCTGAGCCGAAGGCAGATGCTTAACCGACTGAGCCACCCGGACACACCTTAATACATCTACTTTAGAATGAAAATTTTAAATCACCTCAAACAAAGGGTTTTACCCAGGCTATAATCAGATTTCCCTGATTGCTGCTAAGATGTCTTTTTACAGTTAGCTCATTTGAATCCAGATTCATACTTGTATTTGGTTATCTGGTCTCTTGAGTCTTAATCTAAAGCAGTCTCCTCTTACTTTTTTTGATGCCTTATGTGACCCCAAGGATAATGTAGTGATGTACCTCCCTCCTCTCCCCACCCAATTCCTAATATATCTAACAGTTTTGGTACTCAGATATTCTGGTTTATTGTTTAATTTGAAAGTACTTACTTTTAAAACTTCTTATTTACACTGTGGTTTACCTTTTAAGGCCCCATGTAACATAATATTTGCCATCTCAAACTTTTTTTTTTTTAATTTTTTTTTTAAATTTATCTATTAGAGAGAGAGAGAGAGACTGAGAATGAGAGAGGAGAAGGTCAGAGGGAGAAGCAGACTTCCCACAGAGCTGGGAGCCCGATGTGGGACTCGATCCTGGAACTCAAGGATCATGACCTGAGCCAAAGGCAGTTGCTCAACTAACCGAGCCACCCAGGCGCCTGCCCCATCTCAAACATTTTTAAGTGTGCAGTTCAGTGGTATTAATTATAGTCACATTATTATTCAACAGGTCCCCAGGACTTTATCATCTTGCAAAGCTAAAACTCTATACCCATTAAGCAGTAACTCCACATTTCTCCCTTTCCCCAGCCCTGTGACCATCATTCTAGCATCCTTTTTTCTGTTAGAGCCTTGTGTGATTATGCAACCAACACCGGAAGAAACGGTGTTAGTTGTCCTGTGGGATGTCCCCACTCTAAATCTGTCTGCTTCCTGTGGTGCCCCTAAGCTTGCTCCTCTCTCTGTATTTTCTGTAAATGGAAGTTAGTACATCAGAGACTTAGATTCATCTTCAACGTCTTTGGCAAGAATCCCTTCCAGGTAGTTTTTTGTGCTTTGCCAACATGATATGGTGTTGGCTTTTCCCAGGGGCCCCGCCTTTTAAAGTCATTCTCCAAGTCACTGCACCGGTCTCAGGCAGTGAGGTTTCATGGCGTTCATGTCTCTGGATTATACATAGGCCAGCTGCTTTGGTTCCTTCTCCATTACCTCGTCCAGAGTTCTCTGCATTCCCCCATCGCTCAGTGTGGTCTTCAGACACTTGAAGTAAGAGGTGGTGGGAACTCCTTAGGAGTCTGGGTGTGGGCCATTTGTGGAGAATTCTGGGCCAGGACTTCAGACTTCTTGAGGAGCCTTAACTGGAGAAAGTCAAGGAGCACACGACTTGACTCATTTCGTTCTGATGCTTCTTTCCTGCCAAAACTGGAATTGGTGACACCGTATCTGCCTGTCACCCCTGAACTATTGGGAACATATGGAAGACCGACAAACCACTGCCTCCGTATTTTACACATTACCTGACCAAGACGCTACATACCTCAGCCCGACACTTAGGCTTTCAGCTTGCTGCTATCCTGTGGGCTCCGAAGGATAATGCTTTGCTGCTTCCCTGCTTTTCCCATCCACTTCCTAACTAACCTCTGACAGGGCACTGCTCTTTCAGTCAGGTTAATTTTTTTTTTAAATTTAGAAATACTCATGTTTTAAGCAATTTTTGTGATTATGCAAGTAATATGTATTCTTTGAAGATGAGAAAATGACATGTTTTTCTTTGAATATTTGTATTTCCCTCCCCAAATACACTTGCTGCTAAAAGGGATATAAAATTGTCCAGATATTTTTCCTGTGCATAGATCTATATAGATTTTTATATAAAAATATTTTTATGAAATAGAATTGTACCATTGGCACTGTTTTGAAGGGTGCAATTTTATTCTAATATATCATGAATATCTTTCCATATCCATATTTATGCCCCTAACTTTTGTTTTTCAGGATTGCCTAGTACTTGGTTACATAGATGTATCCTGATTTTTTTCTAGCACTAGCCTTCTAAAGTTGTAAACTGATGTTGCTTTTAATTTATCTTATATGTGTACACTACTGCTATCATTACACTTCCCCCTTACCTCTTAGGCCTTAGCATTTCCCTCATCAATTTGCTTTAACGTCTTTGCATATAGCCACGTTTCCTCAGAGGAAATTCCCAGCAGCAGAATTTCTGGGCCAAGAAATATGTATATCTCAAAGGTTTTAGAAACCTTCCTGGCCACATCCCAGCAAAGTCTAAAAGTTGTGACTTTTTTCCTCTAGGGAACAACTAAACTATTTGACTCTCTCTCACTTTCTACGTGAAGAATTTGCTCTATGAACCCATCTAATAACAGGACTGAAGTCAGACCTAGAAAGAGTCATAGGCAAAGTTTGTTAGAACCCTAATTTTAACATAGTTTGATGGGTTTACTTCCCTCACTAAACAAATAATAGTAAGCATATTAAGGAAAGTTTTGGTAAGTAAAGAAGGCTAATAAATTTCCTAATAGTCCCCAAATCTCAACAAGTGCAAGCCCAGGAATGTAGTTATGTTTACAGGTAGAAGAGCTCTCGGCAGAGAAGGGAGAGTGTGGGCTTCGGAGCCAGGCTGACCTGAGGTCAAATCTCGGTCCCTTTTTGGAGCCTGATTGATTAAACTTTGTTTCCTCAGGAAATGGGATAACAGTGCTTTCCCCAGAACTGTCGAAAGGCCTGGAGCTTAACTGCATAAAAAAGCCTAACAGTGCCTGGTACATAGTAGGCACTCAGTTACCAATAGCTGCTATTATGGAATATTTTGTTTTCATATATTTTTCATTTACTTTGTAGGAGTTCGTGATAGCAAACTGCAGAATGGTAAACCAGATTTTATCATATTTTAGTATTCTCTATACAAGTAAGTTTTTTTCTGTGTGTAAGGGTTTCTCATATACATGTTGCAAATTTGAAGTTCTCTTTTTCTCATTTTGTAATCACATTTCTAAATGACTAATTATATAAAGGTTTGATTAACAGAGCATAAAGCATTGTATTTATAGTTTTCTTAGGACAGATTTCCGAAAAGTGGTATTATTAGATGAGATGTGGCATAAACATTTTTATGGCTCTTGAAAGATCCTGCTGAATTTCTTTCTGGAGGGGCCATGGCTTTTACAGCAAAGGGAGGTCCAGGGGTGTGAAACAGGTGACAAACCATCCTCCCCCGAGTCAGTAACAGGTGTGGCTGATCACTTGTGTTCTCTGGGTCCGCCGCCCTGGAAGAACCTTCCACAGCACAGCAGACAAAACTGCGCAAAGTTGGTACACGCAAAGAAATATCTTTGCCGTGCCTGGTATAAAAAAGCATTTGAACAACTTTACCAGCAGTGGGTGGTGATAAGCCAAAAAAGTGATTCTTTGCTTACTAATGAATTTTTTTGCATATGCTTTTAAATTTCTTTGTGAATAATATGGGCACTTTGCCTATTTAGCTAGTGTGTCTTTGTGCCTTTTCTTATTGATTTACCCGAACTCTCTTTTTTTAAAAAACTTTTAAGTTCAATTTAGTTATATTATTAGTTTCAGGGGCAGAATTTAGTGATTCATCAGTTGCACATAACACCCAGTGCTCATTCCATCAAGTGCCCTCCTTAATGCCCATCGCCCAGTTACCCCATCCCCTGACCTACCTCCCCTTCAGCAACCTTGTTCTTTCTTATGGTTAAGAGTCTCTTATGGTTTGCCTCCTTCTCTGTTTTTATCTTAATTTTTGCTTCCCTTTCCCTTTGTCCATCTTTTTGTTTCTTAAATTCCACATGAGGGAAATCATATGGTATTTGTCTTTCTTTGACTGACTTATTTCACTTAGCATAATAACCTTCTAGTTTTATCTGTGTCGTTGCAAGTGGCAAGACTTCATTCTTTTTGATGGCCGATTAATATTCCATTGAACATATATACACCACATCTTCTTTATCCATTATCTGTTGATGGACATCTGGGCTCTTAATTTTTAAAGTAGGCATTTCTAAAGGATGAATGTTTTTCATTGTAAAGTAACACTTGGCTCATTAAAGACAACTCCTAGTTTATAGAAAGGTAGAGCTCTCTTCCCTTTGCCCCCATAATGTCCCATACACCATGAATACCATTTTCTTATAATTTAAAAATAATTACTAGATTCATGAAAGTGGCTGCCTCTGGGGAGTAATGAGGAAAGGTCTGGTTTTCCCAGTACCTCTGCCTTTTCACTTTTCTACCCACGTGACTGTATTACCTATTATAAGGTGTTTAGTTTTCAGAGCTGTGATCACTCTGTGCGTTCAACAGTGCAGACCTTATTTTTCCACCCAGTCTTACACCGCCTTGCTGCTGTCTCGCCTCCACGTCTGTTAGCATCTCGTTAACGGCTGTGCCAGAGCTCTCCATGTGGGGCCCTCCTCTGTTGTTTGAATGTTTGACTTAGTTCTGATTTTTTATGGTTGTAAATGATACTGCAGTTAACATACTGGCGCTTACAGGTTTTTCCAAATTTAGGATTCTTTCCCTCAGGTAGGTTTTGGCAAAGGCAAATCACTGGTCAGGATGGGTATGATCGATGTAAGTTTCTTAATACATACATCCAAGCTCCTTTGAAAACATTATGCCAGTTGGCACTGCTGGCTATAACGTGATAGGGTGTGTTCCACACATCCTTGTTGGCATTATGTATTAACAGCAGTTTTCTCCTTTGTTAATTTAATCGGAGAAAGGGCATCTAATTTTAATTGCATTTATTTTGTTCTTAAGAAGGTTGAACATTTCCCTCTAAGTTTGTTAAGCAATTATATTTTTTTCTCTCTTTGCATGATCTTTGTGGCCTTAATAGCTTTCTATCAATTTAAATAATCTCTTTATATAATCCATTAATTCTTTTTCTTCATTTTGGTCATGTTTTGCCCAAATTGTTTGGCATTTTCTTTGAATTATTTTTTGACAAGGTTTCAATTTTTATATAGTTCAATCCTCCCATGTTCCAAGCCTACAAACAGGCTAAACTTCTCTAAACAGAGTGTTCTCATTATTTTCAAATCTATTTTAACTACTCTTGAATTGACTTTGATGTGTTGTGTGAAGTAATCAAAATCACCCATTCTTAATTGCTCCAACATCAATTATTACTAAATGACTCATAGTCATAATATATTATTGTATAGTGTAGGATCTATTATCTGGACCCTCTATATTGTTTCATTGACTTGTTGTCCTATTTTATCTTAGATCTATAGGCATCTTAATTTTTATAGCCTTATATTTGAGTTTTCTATCATTGTACCTTTAAAAAATGTATTTATATGTATGCATATTTATATGAAAAATATATAATTGTATTCTTCTGGATGAAAATTTATGTTTATCAATTAAAATGTCTTTTGATGATTAGTGACATGAGCTTATAAGTCAACTTGAGAAAAAAAACATTGTTAATATTTAATCTTAGCATCCTGGAACACATAGTCCTTTCAAAGTTTTTAATTTACTTCTCATCAGGTCACAAGTTTTCCTTAGTCATTCCTACACACTGTTGCAGGTTTTTCTTTTTTTCTGTTAGAGTTCTTATAAAAAAAAGCCAGCGTTCCAGGAATGGGGTCACTTCAGTGTTGCCCCACCTCATGCATCCAAGCCTACCAAACCCCAGACTTCCAGAAGCAGTGGGGGGGCCACAGATGCTCCTGAAATGTTGATGTAAGCTGGGGACCCTTTTTGCCAGGAAATCAGAGAAGCCTAGCAGTGTGTGTGGGTGTGTGCGTGTGTGTACCCGCACACACACTTACGAACACGACCGCAGTGGGCCAGCCACGCCCCCACCTTAGCTTCAAACGTCTTCATCTACTGACACTTGCAGTTGGGAAGCTGCAACTTCCCAACTGGGTTAGGTTCAGAGCTGGTGCCCGGGCCATCAGGTCTCCTACAGGTGGGACCTGGAAGGAGGAAAGAAGTACAGGACCCACTGCCGTGGCACCTGGCCCACTTCAGCCTCTCAGGTGAAATGTTAGGCTTGGAATAAAGAGAAGAAGGGAGCTGAGCTGCAAAGAATCTCCACTACGAGGTGTACCCGAGGGAGCCAGGTCGGCAGGCTGGGGAAAGTCATGAAGAGGAAGGGGGCTAATCCTCAACAAAGGACCTCCTGTTTCAAGATCTTTGATTTTCCAAGAGCTGCTGGAATGCTCAGTTTTCATGTGATGTCTCCCAATATTTTAGTCGAGGCAACTAAGTGAAAAAAACCACTCAGGACCATAAAACATTTGTTGATTTTCTGGTTCATAGGTCCTATTTTGAGGCATCTGGATCACTATGGGCCAGATGCTCTGCTGGTTTCTAATCCTCTTGCCTTGACCAGGTAGGGATTTAGAGTGAATAGACTGGGAGGGGCAGTCATTTGCTAAAGAGCACACAGGTAGAAATTGGTGCTATCATAACTCCAAGTCAGACCTCGGTGACTCCCAAGCCATGCTATTACCTAGCCCATGGTTTAAAGGCGGTGTTTCTCAGCGTGTGGTCCCCGGAGCAGCAGCATCCCATTAGCTGGTACAGTAGACTAGTGATGGCCCAGAGATCAGGTCCTAATCCCTGGAACTTTTAAGTGTTACCTTGTTTGGAAAAGGGGGCTTTTCCAAATGTGATCAAGGAGTTTGAGATGAAGAGAATATCTGGGTCAGCCCTAAGTGCCACTAACATAGCCTTATAAGAAAGCAGAATGAGATCCTCCCCTCCCCCCCCCACGCATGTGTGCGCACGGAAGATTTTAAGACTAAAGCGATTCAGCCCCAAAACAAGAAAAAGCTGAAGATGAATGATTCATCTTCATCTGAATAATTCAACCCCAAACAAACCAGCAGCTGAAGAGGCAAAAAGGACTCTTCCCTAGAGGCTCCAGGTTACGCCCCTGCTCACATCTTGATTTTGACCCAGTGATACTGATTTCAGGTTTCTGACCTCCAGACTGAAAGAAGAAATTTGTTGTTTTAAGCCACCAGGTTTGTGGCAATTTGTTAAAGCAGTCCCAGGAAATGAATATATCTAGGAACATCTTAGAAATTTTGAGGCTCCCTCCCAGACCTACTGAACCAGAGAGTCTGGGAATGGGGCCCAGCACCCTGTTTTAACAAGCCCTCCAAGGGATTCTGTTGAAAGCTAAAGTTCCAAAAGCATTCCCTTAAGGCAAGGGTTGAAAAAACAGGGACCAGGCATTTTGTGCAAATGTGTTACGGGGCCTGTGGCAGAATTGGAGGTGAACTTGACCTGAAGGCATTCATGCATCTGCATGAAGTGCTTGACCCCCACAGCCATATGAGCTTTTCAACCTTATCCCGAACCCATACTTCTCAGACTTCAGCATACAATAAAGAGAAGGATAATAAGCAAAACAAGGTGGTTTGTGCTACAAGGAAAAAGATGGTAAATAGGCAGAGGGAGTGCCAGTTGGGAGCCAGGTGGTACAAGAAAAGCTTTCTGAAGAGGTGGCCTTATGAGAAGGCAGCCAAGGAACACTGAGGAGGACAAGGTTCGGGGCAGAGGGAACAGCATGAGCAAAGGTCCTGAGGTCAGAAAATAGCTTAATGTTGGGAAGAAGTGGTGGGAGAGCAGTGCTGTCACAACCCGCTAGAGGAACTGTGTCCTGTGTGACTCTGCTTGGAGAGGAATCCTGAAACCTTGTGCCCGGATGCCTCCAGACCTCACCCCATGCGCCTCTTTGCTGGTTTTGCTTTGTATCCTTTTCTATGATAACTCTTAGCCATGAGCATGACTATATGCTGAGTCCTTTAGTCCTCTTAATGAGTCACCAAACCTGGTTTGGTTCTGGGGACCCCCGAGGCCTAGCTCCATGACTAATGTCCAATGTGATGTCTTAGACCTCTTGGGGTGAATGAAATCTGAAGGTTCCATGTGAATAGTATGTTTTATTACCCTGGTATGGATCCTCTGATGTACTTTAAGGGATGAATCACAACTAAAGGCTTTTAGACATTCCTTACACTTATGGGGTATCTTGATGCTGTGAGTCTGCTGGAGCTTGGTCAGGGAAGAGCAGTGCCTGAAAATGTCCCCGCACTCCTTACACATACAGGGACTCTCCCCGGTGTGAGTTCTCTGATGGAGGCTGAGGGAGGAGCCGTCGCTGGAAGTCTTCTCACAGTCACTGCATGTGTGGGGTTTCTCTCCTGTGTGGGTTTTCTGGTGCTCGATGAGGGAGGACCTGTACTGGAAGGGCTTCCTATAGTTGGGGCACTTATAGGGGTTCTCACCTGTATGAGTTCTCTGGTGGAGATTAAGGGATGAGGCCCAGCTAAAGGCCTTTCCACATTCACTGCATCCATAAGGTTTCTCCCCACTGTGGGTCCTCTAATGTTGGCTGAAGAATGATTGCTAAAGGCCTTCCCACACTCATTAATTGATAGGGTTTCTCGCCAGTGTGAATCCTCTGATGGGAGACGAGGGCTGAGTGTTTGCTGAAGCTTTTCCCACATTCCTTACAGAGAAATGGCTTCTTGCCACTGTGGATGATCTGGTGCTCCCGGGGGGGGGGGGGGGCTCCGCCTGAAAGCTTCGTCACAGTCCTCACACTTGAACGGTTTCTCTCCAGAATGAATTCTTCGATGCTGAAGAAGGTCTCCCCTCTGGCTGAAGGCCCTTGTGCACTCACTGCATTCATAGGGTCTGTCCCCTGTGTGGCTCCCCCAGTGTTGGGTGAGGAAGGACTTGGAGCTGAAGGCTCTCCCACATTCAGGACATCCGTAGCCTTTCTTCTCTGTGAAGCTGCTCAGACATTTCACCAGGACTGGCATCTTGGGGAGGCTGTTCTCTTTGCAGGCCTTTCTGAAGTTCATGTCCTGGAGTCCTTTCCTTTGGGGGTGACTCTTCAGAGATGTTATGCTTTGAAGGTGTCCTGTTGTCAGGCCTCGTGCCCCAATCTGAAATTACGTTTTCAAAACTGCAAATTCCCGAAAGATGTGAGACAGAACACTGAAAATAAGATGGCTGCTCTATTACCCCTTGTGACTATAACTTGTCAGCCCAACCACGCTCTAGTCCCCAGTGATCTAAATCAAATACAAATCTAAATATCGGTTAGCATTTTAAAAAAAAAGATTTTATTTATTTATTTGCCAAAGAGAGAGACAGTGAGAGGGGGAACACAAGTAGGGGGAGCGTGAGAGGGAGAAGCAGGCTCTCTGCTGAGCAGGGAGCCTGATGTGGGGCTCCATCCCAGGACCCTGGGATCGTGACCTGCGCCGAAGGCAGATGCCAGCCACCCAGGTGCCCCGTGTTGGTTAGCACTTACAATCAGTTTAGGTAAAGGAAATTATCTATGATCGTGTAGGTGGGCCTCATCCAATCAGTGGAAGGCCTGAAGAGCAAAAACAGAGGTTTTGTAGAGAGGCTCCTGCCTCTTTCCAGCCTGCTGAGCAGCCCCACACATTCTGAACACACCAGCCCCACAAATATGTGAGTCATTTCTTGAAGTAAATCCCTCAATATATACAGTTTATTGGTTCTGTTTCTCTGGAGAATTCTGACTGATGTATCAGCTCTCTAGTGAGACTGGATGCCAGGGACCAGGCTGGGTTAAGGGAGAAGCAGAATTGACCCACAGAGCAAAGAAACTTGTCAAGGATGAATCTAGCTCATCTGGGAAGATGAGAACCTGGAAAGGGCAGACCAGGGTACGAGGGCTTCAGAGGCCCATGTGGGCTGAGGTGAGCCCTCACTGCCTCACAGACTGGTCTCGAGCTGGATGACATGCACACTCAATTTTAGGCCGTTGCTATTCTTCAGTGAGTCATGGAACTAAGTCAGTTTCCCTACTTTGGCACCATTGACATTTTGGGCTGGGTAATTCTCTTGTGGGGACTGTCCTGGGTATTGCAGGATGTTAGGCAGCATCCCTGGCCACTTCTGCTCTGCACCAATAGTGCCCTCAGCCCTGAGAGCCAAAAAAATCTTCAGACATTGCTACATGTCCTCTCAGGGCAAAACCACTCCAGGTTGAGACCACTGCTTTAGTAGGTTATGACAAGAAGTTTTAAAAAAATGGGAGAGAATGGAGAAACAGAGTGCACCATGTATAATAAGGACAAATATCACTTTGTACAAGTTTTGTTTCATTCTTATCAGAGGGATACACAGCATGTGCAGTGGGCTGGGAAGGAAAATGTACCTTTTACCAGGGTTGGGGGAGAAACAAGTCTGAGGAACACAGACATAGGGCAGTCAGTTCTAGCCCAGCGATTGAGCAAGACAGGGCCAGAGAGAGAGCCAGAGAGGGGCGGAGGGAAAGAAACAGGGCTTTAAACTGAACTGTCTACAGTACGTTCCCTGTGGACACCCTCCGATGGGACCCCCTCACTGGGCCCTCGTTGACCCTCCTCTGGGCTCTCATCCTCCCCCACATACCCCAGCCAAACACTGGCATATAGTGAGTGTTCAGCAGGTGTCAGGTACCAATAATGGGCAACCCAAGTTGGCCAACTAAAAAGCTCGGGCCCCCTGGCCCCTAGTTGGCTTAAGAAAGAGAATAGATGTGGTCTGATGGCACTAGGGCCTGCAACTTCCGTTAGAACTTCTGGGAAAGAAAGGCTTCCGCCCTGCTGGGACTACAGTATTACTGAAGCCTGTTGCTGCCAGAAGTGGAAGGGGCCAGCCCGGGAGTGGAGCCAAGAGGAAAAAACAGAACTGAGAAACACAGAGTGGGAGCCTGTAGAGGACCAAAGATACTAAGGCCAGGAAGTAACTCTTGAGCTCCTGGATCCAGCCATGCCTGAAGTCCGAGTTACCCTTAACTTTTCCATTATGTTCATACAGAGAGGTGGACACTTTGGGGGAAGGAGGGTGGGAGGACCCTCAGAGGCACGGAGTGGCTGACCCTTATCCCAACACAGTGCTGACGTTCCTGATGCCCCCTGGCTTCTATGCAGTGAGGTGGGGTCAGAGTTCACTGATAAATCACTGCCCTTACCCAGCGAGACCAGGTTTCCAGCATGACGTCCCAGTACGGGGTCTTCTGGCCAGGACTCAGCTGCCCCCACTCCTCCTGGGCGAAGTCTACCACTACATCCTGGACTGCAATCAGCTCCTGGAATGACAAGGTCACAGCATGACTAGACCCTCACGTGGCCATAACGAAAGGGGGCCTCGGGTTGGGAGGGGAGTTAAAAAAGAAAAGAGTGGGTCAGGCTGGGTTCAGGACTCACCACAGTGGTGCTGAGGCTGCATGTGGTGGTCCAAGAGCTAGAAGAGCCCATAGACTCACGGAGTCTGACATTCCCATGGGGTTCTACAGGAAACTGCAAAGCATTCAGTGTGACAAAGATTTACTGAGGTCAACTTATGCCGGGCACCTTTCTAGGCACTGGGGATACAGACCAAAACCCTGCCCTGGTGAATCCCACATTCCAGTCAGGCTTAGACAATAAACCAGCAAAACTGAGCGTGTTAGATGGTGCTAAGTGCTACAGAGAAAAACAGGCATGCAGGGATGAGAGTGATGGGAGATTAGGCACCAGCTAGAGTGGTCAGGAGAGACTTTACAGGGCAGTGGCTCTGGGCAAAGACCCAAGGGAAGTGAAGAGGTCTGTGTCACCTAGCTCTTGGAAGATGCCAATATTTTACTGGCAATGCTGATATTTATTGGCACTGCTGATATTTTAAAACGTGGATAGTCGTACAAAAATCCAAATGATCAGTCTTGAAAAACAGGAAGGTTTTACATTGCAAAGCCTGGATTCCCACACTGGTCCCTGTAGATGGGCTCAGTTTCCCACTGTGACACTGTAGGACCCCCAACCTCCCCACCTCTGGGATCTCAACCTCAAGTGCCTATGGAGGCTGGCCAGGTAATGGCAATGAATGAAGTGGGCTTACACTTTTCTCAAAACGCATAGCCCTCCTTCATCTTGCTTCCATTTCTCCCTTTTCTGATGGAAGTAATTCTCTGCTGACACAGGATTCAGTTGCTCGGGACCAACAGGGAGGGTGGGGACTGCGGCAAACTAGAAATCCTGGATCCAAAGGGGGCACCCCTACTCAGCCCAGCTAACAGCTGTCATGGATGACTGGCCTCATTGTTGCCACCCCTGAATTCGGCCCTCTGACCCTGCCTGGTGCTTTCCCAGCTCTCCCGCAGCACTTACCACCCCTGAATGACCAGGCTGATATGTTTGCTGAATGCCCCCACATCATTCCTGGGCTCTACGCAAGCAGGGACCTCTTCAGTCTCAGTAGGACTGCATCCCGGTGCCTAAGAGGTACACACCCGCCATCACCGCTACCGCACCGGGTCCGTGTGCTCCACACCCAACCAGGAGCGATGTCCTGTGTTTCAGAAACCAGTGGCCCTTCCAGGGCAGACCAGCGAAGACCGACTTACCTGGGGCCTTGCAGTCACAAGCGCGGGAACCATGCCCTCCTCTGCAGAGAATCTCTCCTGGTGGAGGCCCGAGATCCGAGCTGGGGGAGGAGAAAGAGTGGTGAGAGAGGGGGCCCAGCTGGGCCGTCACACTAGCCCCTCTCTGGGACCAAGAACGACCACATCCCTTGTTGGGGTTGGAGGAATGAGTTAAGTCGCCACTGTTTCCTGTGCCTGATCCAAGCTGAGAATTCAAACTGGAAACAAGGTACCTGGGTTTGAATCCCATCTACGACCCACTAACTGTATGGCCTTGGACAAGTTCCAGGACCTCTCTCTGAGACTCAGTTTCCTTGTTTGAGAAATGGGGATAAGAATAGTATCTACCTGTAGGACATGGTGAGCATGAGCTCGTTACTGTGGCGGATGGTGTCACTGCCCCCAGTTCTTCACGCTCCCTGTAGCTATACCGTTGGCCGTGTACCTTTGCAGTGACCTGCCACCTCGGGTGCCTCCCCACCTCTTGACATCAGGTCTGGCCTTGTCACTTGTGTTGACCAGTGGTGGCCCTCATCTGCTCACCGCCTCACCGCCCTGCTGTTCCTCCAGCATCCCAGGCTCATTCCTGCTTTAGGGCCGTTGTCCTTGCCCTTCCCTCTGCCTACAACACTCTTCCTCCCACTTCTCCTCCAGGTCACTCTCAGCATTCAGGGCTGAGCCTAGACCTCCGTCCTCAGAGGGTGTTTCTAACCGCCCAAACTCAGAGTGGCCCCAGCCCCTAAGTCACTCTGCCCTACTGCCCTCTAGTGTCTTCTTCAGGACATTTGTCAGCGGTGGCAGTATTTTATTGCTGCTCCTGGCGGGAATGCAAGTTCCATCACAGCCCACACCATCCAGGAACAAAACTTCACAGGCATCCCCTTGAAATCTCATATGCAAGGGACAATGACACCTACAGATGAACACAGCCCCACGGACTCACTGCAGTGTTGCAATGTGACCACCTGGTGTGGACACACTTGTACTTATGCAGGAACCCCCCCCCCCCCCC
>CM052803.1:1158740-1175208 GCA_028533885.1 Nasua narica
AGCCACATACAAACCCATAAAATGACGAACTACAATCGACCCTCGCCACACGCAGATCTGCACTCAGTTGCACAGACCCAGGGATGAGTACAAACTCACACTCACACAGCAAGTCCTGTCAACACCCTGCAGGCACACCCGGCCTCAGGCAGGCAGTGGACGGCCCCAGACGAACTCGCGCACGCACACGCGTGACAACTTCAGACAACTTCAGACGCTCACGGAGTCCCACCCGAATTCTGACAACATATATTCCTCGGCAACGCCCCGCTTGCATGCGCGCACACAGCGCCCCACACTCCACTCGCAGGGCCCCAGGCGCTCGCCCCAGGAACACGCACAGACGCCTCACCACACGGACTTCGCTGCATCACAGACACACACGCTCCCACCGGGGCACGGGTCACCAAGGCTCATTCAGCAAAGGACACATGCACAGACAACATTCGCTCGCCCGCCGCGCGCAACTACGCGCGCACGCGCGCTCCGCACCTCCGTCGAGCAGGAGCCCCGACGCGGCCCGTCCGGAAGCGGAAGCGCCTCCGGGGCCGGGGGCGCAGAGCACTCTGGGAGTTGTGGTCCAGAGACTGGCGCGCCGGCGTCCGTCCCTGTGGCGCCGGGCTTCGTCCTTCCCGGGCTCGTCTGCGATCGTGTGAGAAGCAGGAACTGGCACCGCCGAGCGGATGCTCCCTGTCTCTGCAGTGGGAAGTAACACTCCACAAACGATAAGGGACCGGAAGGCAGTAAGACGGGAAAGGACGACGCTGCCGAAAGTGGCGACTTGGAAACGTCTCTTCATCTTCCGAGAGATGACCGCTGAAGCGTGTTTGAAGCGCGTGCAGCGGCCGCGACGCCCCGGCGCGGGAAGTGCGTTCCAGGCTGAGGAAGGAGCGGGTGCCAAGGCCCGGAGGCAGGGCGAAGACGGACGTGTTTGAAGAACCGAGGTAAGGCCCGCAGAGCTCGGGAGGAAAGCTGCAGGGGAGGCGGCTGGAGAGCCCAGTCAGTGAACGCGCCCTGCAGGGCCGCAACGGGGATGGGGCGGCCCGGTTTGCACTTTCACGGGAACCCGTGGCTTCCGGTGGAGGGTGAGTTCAGGAGGCTGGGCGTGAAGGCGGGAAATCAGAGAGCAGGCCGTTGCCGCCTTCCAGGCGGAGGGGACGGTGTGCTGGGCGAGGGTGGTGGCCGTGGGCATGGCGTGAAGTGCGTGGGTTTAAACACACACCGAGGGAAACGCTGGATGTGGAGTGTCACGGGAGGAGGCGGGGGTACGCGAGAAACCGACATGCCTGCCGAGTGCCCTGAGTGCCACCGAGTGGGGTGCAAACCGGGGAAGGCGCGGGTGTGCAGGAGGGTGGAGAGCTGCCCTCTCCACGTGTTTAAGTTTGAAGTACTTGCTACGTATTCACCCAACGTGGTTTAGCATCAGTGTATTCATTCACTAAGCCATTATTTTCTGAGCTTTGGTCCTGGGGCAACTGCGTGCTGGAGCAGGCTGGCACGTCGCCCAAGAGTTCCTTTTGAACGTTCAGAAATGATGCAAATTGGTTGTTAGGCTGTGAACTCCTAGTTTCACATCAGCTGCGGTGAGATTATTTACACCATGGCAGTTGGCAGATGCTACAGTATTTTTTCCCAGAGAGCTGGCTTTCCAGCTCTGACTGGACAGTAGGAAACCAACACGTTTAACCTCTACCTTCTTTGAGCTTTCATTCTAGTGTGTGTGGGATAGATCTGCAAACAAATAGCCAAACAATTCATTGAAACTGCAATGCACATTTTGGAGAAATGGGAGTTCTGAGGGTACAGGAGGAAAATGACTTGGGCTGAGCCGGCAGGGGTGGTCGGGAAGTGGTATCTGATCTGTGAGCCGAAGGCTGAGCGGCGCGCTGTAACGTGGGAAATCAAGATGTGTTTTATTGACAAGATGTCATAGTTTGATTGGCAGTGTTTTTTTCGTTCTTCGTGGAATTGAAAATAAGAGACTATCTTCCAACCAGTGGTGGTTTGGATTCAGCTGCACTTATTAATCTGATTAGGGACGGGTTGTCCGAGCTGGGTTTGTGGAGGCCAAAGGCACCATGCAGGTGTGGCCCAAGTGCATGTGGAGAAGGGGATAAGAAACCAGTGAGTGCTCAGAGGTCCCAGCCCTCTGACTCCAACTGACACCACAGCCCCTCTGGCTCTTGTTTTTGTTGTTCTGCGTCATATTTGTTTGTTCAGAGAAATACATATTGAACACCTACTGTGTGCCAAACAGCGTGCTACACACCAGGGGTGCAGCATTGAAGAAACAGCTCCACTCTCATGGAAGTTATATTTGGAAGGAGGCGGTTGGGGATTTGAGGCAGAACAAACTGAATCATCTAGGTAATTACAGATGGTGATACATGCAAGTAGATAATAAAACAAAACGAGGGCATTGAGAGTGACCAGGAGGTGACCTGCTTTGGATGGGAGGGCTGTGGAGCCTCCTTTGCTCTTTCTGGACAATTTATGTCTCTCCCAAGGGTTATGCATTTGATCAAGAGGTTGGTATTCTCAAGTAAAAGAGGATTCCTCAGTCCTCAAGGATATGTTGGTAGCACAACAACCATCTCCTAAAACCTCCCCACGAAATGTCTTAACAAAGTAAGGTTTTTTGTTTTTTGTTTTTAAGATTTATTAATTTATTTTTAGAGAGGTGGGGGCGGAGGGAGAAGGAGAGAGAATTTTAAGCAAGTTCCATGCCAGCATGGAGCCTGATGTGGGGTTTGATCCCACAACCTGAGCTGAAATCAAGAGTCAGACACTTGAATGACTGCACCACCCAGGCGCCCCAAGGTTTTTAAAGTCATAGAGAAATACAGCCTAATTTCTATCATTCAAAAATAGAACCCCGGGTGCTTCTAGAGTAAAAATATCGATGCTTTCCCCACCCTCTTAACCTTGGGTAGATTGCCTCATCTATCCGAATTTTATTTTCCTTATCTGAAAAATGGAGAGAATTACAATCACATCACAGACGTGTTTCGAATGTTAGAGATAGTGTATATAAAAATGACTAGTAAAGATGGTCTAGGAACAAAAGAAGAATTGGAAGCATGATGATGGGATGAAATAAAAAGATAGTCGTCATCAAAAGAGTGGATGTGGAGGAATGATTAAAAATTAGGAACTGTTCTTAAAAACTAAAAATAAATTTAAAAAATTAAAAAAAAAAAAGAAACTGTTCTTTCCTTCTTTCTAGAGTTTTATCTCTGTGCACGGCAACCCAGCTGGAGATAGCGTTTCCCAGCCTCCTTTGTGGGGCAGTGTGGCCGTGTAACTAAGCACTGGCCAGTGCGGTATTAGCAGAAGGGACATGTACAACTTCTGGTTTACATCCTAAAAGTGTGTTGCTTGTCCTCTATTTCCTCTATGTCCCTTCCCGAAGCTGGATGGTGAATGAGGTGCTGGTGAGCCCTTTCTCGCCCTGTGGATAAAGAGAACTTAGGGAATGGTAGAGCAATGAGGTAGGAGGAATGTGGTCTCGGGATGACTTTGTGGCACAGAGACACCAGGATTGCCTTCAAGCACAGGTATTTAAACAAGAGATCTAAGCCTTCTGTATTATTTAAGCTACTGTTTGTTGTTTTCTATGAAAGCAACTGAACAAAAAATCCAACTCATACAAGGCTATCAGGTAAACATGGCAGAAAGACGAAAATGCCTTTCACATTCCCTTAGGAAGGAGTCACACGAAGATGATGCAGTGTATATGGGCAAGTCCAAGGTGGCCTATTTTTCTTCTGGAATATCTGCTGCTGCTTCTGACGAAGTCATAGGCTTGCATTCAGGACAGATATTGGATGAAAAATGTCTACCACCAACCATAAGAAGCACATTGAGCAGGCCAAGGTGTGTCCACCTGTGGAAGGCCCATGGAAACCGAAAGGAAGGTCTCCTATTGGATGCTCTCGGGCATAGGGTCTTTGAAGGACCTCTTGGATGGAATGATCCCCACTATTTAAATTATTGACTCCCTCTTGCTCCATCTTCCCCATGTACATATAGTACCATTTGCCTAAATTAACTGCACATCGGACCTATCTCTAGCTTACCTGGACACTGAGTAGGGCCTCCTGTGTGGCTCATTGTCATCCCACTTTGTTGCCAACTTTTTGGCTACAGGCATGTCCCTGTGGTCTCCGGGGCACTAACACCTCTACTGTGACCACAGGGCAAATCCTATGACGGTGGATTGCTGGCTCCCTCCCATGTCCAAATGCCAAGTCCTAAAATAGCCCCCGAGGATAAAGCTTCTGCAGGGCTCCCTTCATGTCCTTGTTCCTCAGGCTGTAGATAAGGGGATTCAGGGTGGGCGTGAGGACGGAGTAGAAGACAGCAGCCACGCGCCCCTGCGTGGGGGAGTAGCTGGTGCGGGGCTGCATGTAGGCAGAGCTTCCAGTGCCGTAAAACAGGAGCACCGTGGCCAGGTGGGAGGAGCACGTGGAGAAGGCCTTCCAGCGGCCGGTGGTGGAGTGGATCCGACACACGGTGGCCAAGATGCGGACATAGGACAAGACAGTGAGGCCAAAGCAGCTCATGATGACGCAGCCGCTGGCTGCAAATCCTGCAGCCTCGTGGGCATCTGCATTGGCACAGGCTAGCCGCATGAGTTGGGGGATGTCGCAGAAGAAGTGGTCGATCTCGTTGGGGCCACAAAAGGGGAGGGAGAAGGTGTTGGCTGTGTGGAAGGCCGAGAAAACAAGCCCACTGCCCCAGGCCACCGATACCAGGGAGATGCAGGTCTCGGGGTTCATGGTGGCTCTGTACACGAGGGGCCGGTAGATGGCCAGACAGCGATCGAAAGCCATGGAGGTGATAAGAAAACACTCTGTGGACCCAAGGCAGATGAAGGCAAAGAGCTGGGATGCGCACGCACGGAGGGAGATCTCTCCGGAGCCCAGCGTGGTGGCCACCAGGGCCCGGGGCAGGGTGGCCGACACGGAGCAGATATCCACCAAGGAGAGGTGTTTGAGGAAGAAGTACATGGGCGTGTGCAGGCGGGCGTCGTGGGTCACGGCGGCCACGATAGCCACGTTCCCCAGAATGGCAGCCAGGTAGATGAGAAGGAAGCTGGCAACACTGAGCAGCTGTAATTCCGGGACCTCCGAGAAGCCCCGGAGGAGGAAGACAGAGACCGCCGTGAGATTGGCCATGGTCTGCCTTCGGAAAAACTCCTGAACCACTACGGCCCACGCAAGGAGCAGCACAAGAGGGGAATAACAAGACAATAGCAAAGACCTAGGAGGAAAGGAAGGGGGGTGAGCTGCGTCTGAATTAAAGGCACATGCACCGTCTTCCCTGGAGGTCCTATACTCCAGACACTCAGAGAGGCCTGGCAAATACATCCATCTGGGAATCTGGCGGAGTGTCATGGGGGTGGGGGTGGGGCGTACAGAATGTTCCATCCAAGAGAGACAGCTGCTCTAAGCTCACGCCAGCTTGTTGTTGGCGGACCAAGCACCCCCAGATCCTCTCATGTTTGCCAAGAAAAGCCAGAATTCCAGGTTGTTTTTTCAATTATGAAAATTGTGAAATTTCCTGGGGCACCTGGATGGCTCGGTTGTTTGAGCGTCTGACTCTTGATTTGGGCTCAGGTCATGGTCTCAGGGTCGTGGGATCGAGCCCCATGTTGGCTCCCTGCTCAGCTCAGAGTTTGTGTCTCCCTCTCTCTCTCTCCCCTCCCCACCACCCAGCTCGTGCTTGAGCGCTCTCCTTCTCTCTCAAATAAAATCTTTTAACAAATGTGAAATTTCCTGACTTCTTTACGTTGGCAGGAATTTCAAATTTAAAGCACTGTGCGTATCAAATGGGACCTCCAGTGTAAGACTTTAGGTCTTGTCATGCGTATTTGCTTCATAACTGGGTAGCATCGTAATTATGATGCCCAACCCAAGGCCTTCTAATGGTCTCTTTCCCCCACCAGGGCGTGGGCTCCCCCCACCTGAGTGCAGGGCCCACTTCTTCCTTGTGTCTGTTTCCCGGCACCCCGCAGAGGAAGTGGTGTAGAGTAGGGCAGTGGTGCTCAGGAATGTTTTTGCAACCAGACATCCAGGGTTTGGATTCCGTGAGACCTTGGAGAAATACCTTAATCCCCTGGAGCCTCAATTCTTCCTCTGTAGAATGGGATGGTGAGTGCTGTGAGGGTCACCTGAGACTGCAAAAGACGTACTTAAAATAAGTCCTGGCAGGTGGTGGGGCTGTCACTGAAGGTTTCTTTCTTTCTTTTTTTTTTTTAAGATTTTATTTATTTGACAGAGCGAGAGAGATCACACGCAGGCAGAGAGGCAGGTAGAGAGAGAGGAAGAAGCAGGCTCCCCGCTGAGCAGAGAGCCCGATGCGGGGCTTGATCCCAGGACCCTGAGATCATGACCTGAGCTGAAGGCAGAGGCTTAACCCACTGACCCACCCAGGCACCCCTGAAGGTTTCTTTGTAAGGGTGTGTTCCTTGTTTTCCTTTCCATTGTGGTCCCTGAGCTGCTGGGATTGTGTAATAAAATAGACGTGAAAATATATCTTTAAACTTCTTCGTGGAAAGTATTACTTTTCTCACGCTCCATCAGCCCCTGCCGCTGTTGTCACTTCCAGTGGTATGGGATGGCAGCCGCGGACAGCTGGGGGCGGGCCTGGCACTCCCAGCTGGGTCTTGGTGGTCTCCTCAGGGACATAAATCACCTCACTTACTATCTGTCCCTTATCGGCAGAATAATGCCTGCCCCCCAAAGTGATCTCTGTCCCAGGCCCTGGAACCTGGGGGTATGTGACCTTACATGGCAAAAGGAACTTTGCAAGGGTGATTAAGTTGAGGCTTTTCAGATGTGGAGATCATCCCAGATTATCCAGGGGTTATGGATGAATCGTGTCCCCCTTCCCCGGCCCTGCTCCCAGCAAAAGATACATTGCAGTCCTAACCCCCAGTACCCAGAACGGAACCTTATCTGGAAATAGGCCACTGCAGATGAAATTAGTTGGGATGACGTCCTTATAGGAAGATGGTCACATGAAGGCAGAGACACACAGGGGACCGCCGAGTGATGACAAAGATAGATAGTGAGACGACGCACCTACTGCAGAGGAGGAATGCCGAAGAGCTGGCGAACCACCAGACGATAAGCTACGCAGAGGTGGGGGGAGGGGGCCCTGCAGGGGTCAGGAGGAGTGAGGTCCTGCGGACAGCCTGACCTCGGACTTCTGGCCTCCAGAACGAGAGAACACAGCTGGCCAAGCTGGGACTGCCGTCTCTAGGGGCGTACCATTACCGGCTCACTCAGATATTTTTTCAGAATTCACTAGGAACAAAAATAAATGTGGCAGAGCTGCGTGCTGTCACTTGGAGAGGAAGCGAGGTTTTGCGATGGGGTGTGGGCCCCGGGGCCCGGGGGGCGCAACATCCGAACGATAACCTTCAGCCCTTGGGGGTGCTCGTTAGTACTCCTGGTTCAGCTTTGCTGCCCTGGAAACTGAGGGGCTGGCAAAGGCACTTCCAGCTCTTCCACCGAGCCCCCAGGGGTCACTGAGGCACGGGCAGCTTTTCTGTTGGGACCCGACCCCTTTCCTCCGGCTAGAGCCGGTTACACAGTTAGCCATTATACTGTTATGGATTCTCAGCGCGCTTTTCATTTGATGACAGGTTTCTGCCGTGAAAAAGTTGGAAAGACACCGGAATTGGGACTCACAACCAAGAGGCAGGTTGTCATGGTTTACAGAACAGACTCGGAAGGGAATGCCTGGCCCTGCCACTTCCCAGCTGTGTGACCTCAGGTGAATTACTCAGCCTCTCTGTGCTTTGGTTCCTTTTTTTTTTTTTTAAAGATTTTATTTATTTATTTGACAGAGAGGAGAGAGATCCCAAGTAGGCAGAGAGGCAGGCAGAGAGAGAGGGGGAAGCAGTCTCCCCGCTGAGCAGAGTCCAATGCGGGCTCAATCCCAGGACCCTGAGACCATGACCCGAGCAGAAGGCAGAGGCCCTAACCCACTGAGCCACCCAGGCACCCTGTGCTTTGGTTCCTTTGTCTGTCACACCTAGGAATAACGACGCAGCCATCCCTTCCCTGCCCCATGGAATTGTTAGTATGTGCAGAGTATGTGTGGAGCTCTTAGAGCACCGCCTGGGACCTAAAACTGTGCATCTTCAGGATTTTCTCCCGATGGAAGAGTCCATGTTTCTCAAACTGTGTGGTATTACCTTGTGGTGGATGTAAATTAGAATACCACCAACAGAGATGCCTGGGTGGCTCAGTCGGTTAAATGTCTGCCTTTGGCTCAGGTCTTGATCCCAGGGTTCTGGGATCGAGTCTTGCATCAGGCTCCCTGCTCAGCGGGGAGCCTGCTTCTCCCTCGGCCCCTCCCCCTGTTCATGCTCTCTCTCTCTCTCTTTCTTTCTCAAAATAAATACATGAAATCTTTAAAAAAAAAAAAAAAAGGATACCACCAACATCCTGATCTGAAGCGGTGGACTTGGGCCATGAGCCGATGGGAGAAATGAGCCTGGCCGGCGAGTGACACAGAAGCATTGGTTCTAGGGTTAGCATGAGATTTTAGGAACTGCCTCTTCACCAGAGCCTGAGTGTCTCCCCTAGTGCTCCCACCTCGCCGGCCCACAGCCTTGGCTTACATGCCCCCATTCACAGGGAGCTCACTCGGAGCAGTGGTTCTCAACTGGGGACGATGGTGTTCCCCCCAAGGCACACATGGGAAAGTCTGGAGACATTTTTGGTTGTCACGACCGGGGAAGATGTTCGTGGCATCTAGTGGGTAGAGACCAAAGGGATGCTGAACACTGTTCAGTGCACAAGACAACTTCCCGCTCTCCCCACAGCAAGGATGATCTGGCCCCAAAATGTCACTAGCACTGAGGTGGCCTCTTTGACTGAGTCTCAAGTCCCTCTTACTACATCAGCAGGGTAACTGGCTCTTAAATATCCCTTCCTGAGAGCCAGACCCGGAACTGAGTGCCTTCCATTCAAGCCACTTTGTCCTGCCCACCACCCGAGAGGGAAGGCGCTATTTTATCATCTTCATTCACAGATAGGAAAACTGAGGCACAGAGAAGTGAAGCACTTTGCCCAAGGTCTCAGAGTTAGTCAGAGGTAGGTAGTGCTACGGCTTTAACCTGGCTGACGAGCCTTGTAACCACAGGCTTCGGTCACGGTTCTGCTGCCTCCAGTCACCCCAGGTATGAAATTTGGGGCGGCCCGACCTACCTGGCAGAGTGTCCTGACCATCTCCCCCAGCGGCGGTGAAGCCAGACCTCTTCAAGGCGCTGAGCTGGGCTTGTGGGAGGCCGATTCCTCCCAGGGGGTGAGGCGACACAGATCCAAGCTGGGATTCCAGGCTCTACGAGGGAACCCATTTAGAAGTCGCAGGCAGGGAGGGCACTGGGGACGGGCCAGCGTTGCTGACGGCAGCTGCGGTCGGCTGTGAGCCACCCAGTCTTTGCTTGGCTGTCTCTCTCTCTCCTGACTTGGGAATTCGTCCAAAGTCACCTCTGGGGACTTTCTGTCCTACGGTGGCTCCAGACTTTGAGAACACGACTCCGACAAGGAGGGCGTCAGCCAGGGCATCCTGCTTACATCCTGCTTACATCCTGTCTAGAGTGGCCTTGTCAAAGGCCTCACAGTCAATATTGTTGGACATTGTTAATACTGTTTACTGTTGAGGACACTCTC
Organism: Nasua narica; assembly: GCA_028533885.1. NCBI lineage: Eukaryota > Metazoa > Chordata > Mammalia > Carnivora > Procyonidae > Nasua > Nasua narica. The sequence continues at coordinate 1,168,433 of CM052803.1, forward strand.
CTGCAATGTGTATTTTTTTGTTTAGTGTGTCTCGGAGATTTATCTGTTGAAATAAATAGGGATTACGCTTAGAATTACATCGGTCTTGTTGACTACTGCAGAGTACCTCACACTATGGGTAAAAAATCCGTGTAGCCGTCATGTTGGTGGACTTTCAGGTTGATTTCAGCATTCTTTTGCCAAGACAAATATCCTGCAGTGAGCATCCTTTTTTAAATTTTTTATATTTTATTTATTCGTTAGGGGGGCGGAGCACAAGCAGGGGGAGCAGCAGGCTCCCCACTGAGCCGGGAGCCCGATGCGGGGCTCGATCTCAGGACCCTGGGATCAAGACCTGAGCCAAAAGCAGATGCTTAACCGAGTGAGCTACCCAGGCAACCCTGTAGTGAGCATCCTTACACCTTTCTCAGAGATCTTATTTTATTTCTTTAAGAAAAGTTTTTTTCTTTCTTTTTTTAATAATTTTCTCCATGTAAGTTTTACCTACTTCTTTTTTCTCTCATTAACTTTGAGCTTGGTGGTTCCTGTGAATGGGATTTACTTTTCCATGACATTTTCTGGTTGATTATTGCTTATATTCACATAAGTCATTGACCTTTGTGTTTTGATCTTGTATCTAGCTGTAGGGCAAATGTGCTCTGTTCACATATATGAACAGACGAGGTTCCCCTAAAGTGGGAGTGCTAAATTGGAGGGCTTGTATAATTCTAATTCTGGTTAATTATGCAAAGTCACCATAGATAAGCTTTATCCACGAATACCAACTATGTATAAGACTATCAACTTTTTGTCTTTCTGGCCAGATTTAGTGGATGCATCGGTCTTTTAAACTTATGCCCATCCAGTGGCTAGAAGTCATCCCATTTTTAAAAAAATATTTTATTTGGGCACCTGGATGGCTCAGTTGGTTGGGCGGCTGCCTTTGGCTCCGGTCATGATCCTTGGGTTCCAGGACTGAGTCCCGCATCGGGCTCCCGGCTCCGTGGGGAGTCTGCTTCTTCCTCTAGCCTTCTCTCCTCTTGTGCTCTCTCTCACTTTCTCTGTCTCTCAAATAAATAAATAAATTAAAAAATCTTAAAAATATATATTTTATTTATTTGTTTGAGAGCAAGAGAGAGAAAGAATTTCCAGGGGGAGGGGCAGAGGGAGAGGGGGAAGCAGACTCCCGCTGAGCAGGGAGTCCAATGCTGGACTCCATCCCAGGACCCTGAGATCATGACCTGAACCAAAGGCAGAGACTAACCAACTGAGCCACCCAGGCGCCAGATAATGTGTTTTAAAAGCTATAATACACACTTCCAAAGTAGAATCACTGTTCTCACCTATGCTGCAGGGGAGGGGATTATACATGGATGTGAGTCATTCAGAGTCATCTTAGAATTTTGCCTACTGTATTGCTAGAGCAAAGCAAAACTTCTTTGGTGGAAGACATGCTTATCTTGTGCCTTGAGGAAAACTCCCAAATTATTTTTTTAAGGACAATGACTGATAAAAGTTAAAAGATAACTAGGCACCTGAGGAAACAAGACAAAATGCACAAAAAGCAGAAGAAACAACACACAGCAGAAGGTGACCCAGGAAACCTCCAGGCACTGGACCCATCTGTTACAGATTATAAAACTACATTTTGCTATATTTGAAGATATGTAAGTTTGGAAATACCTGTAGGAACCAGCAACCTGTAATTGACAGGTGGTTTTAAAAAGAATCAGAGACAATATCTAGAAACACAAAAATCACAAAACTGGAAATATAAACAAAATAGATTTATTTAACAGCAGATGGGACACAGGCAGAAGAATTATGACCTAGAAGGGATAGTAGCAGAAATTATCCATAATCCAGCACAGAGAGATAAAAAAAAAGATGAAAAAATCCAAAAGAGAGACTAAGCGGTATGAAGTGTTTAGTGAGAAGGTCCAATGTGTGATCGATTAAAGTCCCAAGAGAAAAGAGACAAAATGGGGTTGTGATGGTTAATTTTGTAGTGAACTTGACTGGGCTCCGAGAGAAACCCCCCATATCAGAGGTTAGGGCAATATTTGAAGGAAAAATGGCTGAGAATTTCCCAGAACTGATGACAGATATCACTATACACATTTAAGAAGTTCGGCAGATCCCAAGCATGATAAATAAAAAGAAATCAATACGCAGACATACCACAGAATTCAGAAAAACCAAAGTTAAAGAGATCATCTTGAAATCAGCCAGAGGAAAAAAGGTCACCTTCTAAGAAATAACGTTAGGCTGACTGATACCAGCAAAAATGGAAGTCAAGCTCAGCGAATGATTTCTTTAAAGTGTTCGAAGACTGTATCTACTTACCGTACACCAGAAAAAGCATTGCTCAAGAATGAGGGCAAGATAAAAATATTTTTAATATGAAAAGATTGAGAATCTGCCACCAGTAGACTAATGGAAACTATAGTGGGCCTACTTCAGACAGAAGCAAGGAGATTTAAGGTGGAAAGTCTGAGCTGGAGCAAGAAACGGAAAGGAAAGAGAGGTAAGCTTGTATCCAGGTGTGAGCCAACATAGAAAACAGAAATAAAAATGTCTGAAAGGATCTGGAAAACAAACAAACTACATTCAAAACACAAGGTAGTGATGACATTTAAGCTGGGAGGGAAACAAGAGCTAAAGCTTAGAGGCGCAAAGTGCGTGTGTGTCTGCTCCCAAGCTCAATTTAGATAATGTTTTAGATAATGTTCTTAGCTACGTTGGTTGCAACACCTGGAAACACAATGGAAATAATTCAGATGTCTATCATCCTTAGAATGTGCCTGTGTACGCGTATATGTGAGTGGGCTGTGATGGGGGCACATTTTTGTGAAAATGCTACCCCCCCCGAATGGTACACTTAAAAATTAGATTATATTGATAGTTTGTACAGCTCTGTGAAGATATGAAAAACCGTTTAACTCTACAATTTAAATGGATGAAGTTCATGATGCAAATTATGCATCAATGAAGCTGTGAAAATATTAATTAAAATGTTCACTCTTGGGGCACCTGGGTGGCTCAGCAGGTTAAAGCATCTGCCTTCGGCTGAGGTCATGATCTCAGGATCCTGGGATCGAGCCCCGCATCGGGCTCCCTGCTCAGCAGCGAGTCTGCTTCTCCTGTCCCCTTTCCCTCTCCCTCTCCCCCCTGCCCAACTCATGGTCTCTCTCAAATAGATAAAATCTAAAAAGAAAAAAAAAAAAGAAAATGATCCTTCTTCCCTTCAGAAAACAATACCTATTTCTTTCGCACCAACAGAGCAAATGAGTTCCCGTTTACTGATAGTCATTGTCAATGTTTTTTTTTTTTTTTTAAAGATTTTTATTTATTTATCAGAGAGCGAGAGACTGAGAATGAGAGGGGAGAAGGTCAGAGGGAGAAGCAGACTTCCCGCAGAGCCGGGAGTCCGATATGGGACTCGATCCCGGGACTCCGGGATCATGACCTGAGCCGAAGGCAGTTGCTCAACCAACTGAGCCACCCAGGCGCCCCTTATTGTCAATGTTTTAATAGTTGCCGATATCATCAGCAAAAATAAACATAATGCTAGCAAGTATTTACTGCTTCCTGATTTTTGGATGGTGTTCTGCATTCACCTGTATCAAACCCTCAATCCTCACAACAACCCTAGAAAACGAGTACGATTATTAGTCCCTATTTTACAGATGAGAGTGTGAAGGCTCATGGAGACGGGAACTTGTCCAGGGCCACATAGCTGGTAAGTGACAAGGACCATGACATTAATCCAGGTCATACTGCTCCAGAGTCCTAGACTCTTCACCGTGATAGTCTGTTAACTGAATCCTTTAAAATACATATATATTTTTTATTTTTTTAATTTAATTTTATTTTTTCAGTGTTCTAAGATTCATTGTTTATACACCACACCCCCCAAAATATATATATTTATTAATTTAAAGGATTTTTTTTAAAGGATATATATATTTTTAATTTCTTGTACTTTAATAGTTTTAGATTTATGGAACCATCACAAAAATAGCACAGTTTCCATACAACCTCCTCACAGCCTCCCTTAATATTACAACTTACACAACCGTGTGTGTCTGCCAAAACGAAGAGATTAATGTCGATCAGTTATTAGTAACTAAAGTGTGAATTTTAGTTACTTTATTACATTTCTCCAGTTTTCTGGCTCATTTCCCTCTTCTCCTCCATGATCCAGTTCAGGATCCCAGTTGCGTTTAGCTGCCTCCTTTTTACTGCACGCTTCTTTTGGTATGTTCTACTCCGTAACATATTTAATATTCCTTGGCCATTTGCCTTTCTCTTGTGAATTTTATGTTCATTCTCTTTGTCCAGGCCTCATTGGCATTTTGATGTCATGTGAGTGTATAAGAATCCCTTGTATATTCGTTGAGATATTTGATAAAAAAGGTCCTACTCAGCGCTTTTGTTTTCTAGAACTGGGCCACAGACAGTGGCTGTAACAAGAGAAATTTGCTGTCTCAGAGTTCTGGAGGCAGGAAGTCTGAGGTCGAGGTGTTAGCAGGTTGGTTGCTTCCGAGGGCTCTAAAGAATCTACTCCAGGTCCCTCTCCTTGGCTTGTAGATGACCGTCTTGTCCCTGTGTCTCTACACATCGTCTTCTCATTTTTATAAGGTCACTGTTAATATCAGATTAGGGGAATTTAACCTGTGCAAGTTTCCAAATGAGGTCTCATCCTGAGGCCGTAGGGGGTTAGGGCTTTGGGGTGGGGGACACAATTCAACACATAACAGTTTATCATTTCTTCATTTTATCGTTATGTCGTTGGCTCATTCAGCAACTAATTTTTCAGTGTCTCTAAGACATTTCTTTAAGGACCACCGTAAGCCAGAGATCCAAGATCTCTGAAATCGTGGCTATTATATTCTAGCTGGGAGGCAAACAGTAAATAAATAAGCAAATATATTTTCAAGATTCAGGTGGTGGTTGGTATATAAAGAAAAAGAAAGCAAGGTAAGGGGCAGAGAAAGACAATGGGGCACTCACTGAGCCAGGCCGATCAGGGACAGCTGCGCGGGGAGGTGACCACCGAGCTGGGACCTGAATCAAGTGGCCGAACCAGCCGTGCAGTGAACTGCGGAGGGAACATTCAAGCAGAGGGAACAGTGCATGTGAGGTCTTGAGGTCAGGAGGCACCCGGCATGGTGGAGCGTTGGCGAGAAAGCCCTGATGTGACCCGAGCAGAGGGGGCAGGGGTGGGGGTGGCAGGAGATCAGGAGTGGGGAGTGGGGCCCATCTGGCCAAGGTGAGGAGCATGGGTTGGACAGCAAGCGTGACAAGCGTGATAAGAGACCCCGGGAGGGCTTGGGTGAGGGTGTGGCACGGTCCGAATTACGTGCTATAGGGAGTAAACTTTAAATAAGAGCGTGAGGGTGGAACTAGGGGGTGTAGGTGCACTGGCAGGGGTCTGGCCGAGGACCGTGGTGACTTAGACTAACATGGAGACCGCAGAGGTGGTGATGGGTGGGCGTGGGTGAGTACATTTTGGAAATTGGAAGTTCAAAATGTGAAGAGTTGAAAACTCTTGCCAGTGGTTGGGTATGGGTTGCAAATGGTTACAATAATAGTAATGTAATACAAAACAATACATAGTATCATAATGTCGTAATATGAAATACCAGCCTAATACGACCTAACAGTATTATAATACGAAACCATAACGAGAACAAACACATGCTTACTCTGTGCCACGCACTGTCACGTATATGACATGTATGATCACATACGTATAGAATTACGCACACCCCGCTCGGTCCTCACAGTAACCCTCTGGATCAAGTTCTGATATATTCCCATTTTATAGATGAGGAAACTGAGGCATAGAGAAACTACGTCCAAAGCCACAGAGCGAATAAGTGGGTTTGAGCCCAGCCGTGTGACTCCATAATTACAACTGTCCCGTTCCAGGGTTGGGGTGAGTTTTAGACTCTTAGCCTGGGCGTCTGGGTGGATCCTGGATGCTCTTTACTGGGCTGGGGAGACTGGTAGGGAGAGCAGATTTGGGGACAGAGTCGTGGTTCTACTTCACTACGCTCGGTGGGAGGGGCCGGTAGGACATTCAGGTGGAGAGGGAAACAGGTGGCTGGGGGCCTGGAGGGGTCCTGGCCGGAGCGGTCAGCAGGTCAACATCAGTTAGAGCCGCGGGGCTGGCAGTCATCATCAGGGGGTCGTTGCAAGTAGAGCGGACACATCTTCAGCTGCGACGTGGGCTGCATATTTAGTGTCTACGCTGAAGAGGCCAAGCACCTCGGTGAAGAGCACACAGACGCAAGGGTGCTGATTTCCCCTAACCTTGGCTAACCTCTTGTCTGCGGATCCCGGGGTCCAGTGAGACTGCGCTCACCTGCTCACACAAGTTGGGAATTCCTCCCGCCCCAAATCAATTTAGCGCCCCGTAACAACATGTTTTTTTACGGCTAAGAAAACCTCATTATGCGGAAGCTCCTGGTGGTTCCCCAGGGATGAGAACTTCGCTAACGTGCTCTGTGCCTGAGAGAGGTCCCCCGCCCCCCGCAGGTGGAACTGGGGTAATTGGCCTCCATGTCGCCTCTGGTCACCGCCGGAGACCAGGGCCTCTGAGCTCGTTAGGAGCTGACAAGCGGAGACTGGCCTGGGGATTGTGAGGAAACTTTTTGACTCGTTGAACTCATTAGCAAAGCAGCTGAGGCTCTGCTAGGCACTTCCCTCCCAGGGGAAGTGGCTTCGTCTTTGTGCGGAGGAAACACATCCCCGAGTTGCAAGAGAGGACCAGATGTCAGGTGCAGCCC
>CM052803.1:1175708-1193091 GCA_028533885.1 Nasua narica
AAAAAATGGGCAGAAAACATGAACAGACACTTCCCCAAAGAAGACATACAAATGGCTAACAGACACATGAAAAAGTGGTCATCATCTTTAGCCATTGGGGAGATTCAAATCAAAACCACACTGAGATACCACCTTACACCAGTTAGAATGGCCAAAATCAACAAGACAGGAAACAACAAATGTTGGAGAGGATGTGGAGAAAGGGGAACCCTCCTCCACTGTTGGTGGGAACATAAGTTGGTGCAGCCACTCTGGAAAACAGTATGGAGATTCCTCAAGATGTTAAAAATAGAGCCACCCTGTGACCCAGCAATTACACTACTGGGTATTTACCCAGAAAATACAGATGCAGTGAAAAGGAGGGGCACCTGCACCCCAATGTTCATAGCAGCAATGGCCACAAGAGCCAAACTATTGAAGGAGCCGAGGTGCCCTTCAACAGATGTATGGATAAAGAAGATGTCGCCCATATATACAATAAATTATCACTCAGCCATCGGGAAAGGAACACCCACCATTTGCATCGACATGGATGGAACTGGAGGGGACCATGCTGAGTGAAATACATCAAGCAGAGAAAGTCAATTATCATCTGGTTTCCCTCATATGTGGAGCATAAGGAATAGCGCACAGAACCACAGGGGAGGGGAGGGAACACTGACTGAGAAGAAATCAGAGAGGGAGACAATCCATGAGAGACTCTGGACTCTGGGATACAAACTGAGGGTTTCAGAGGGGAGAGGGTGGGGGATGGGGTAACTGGGGGATGGGCATTACGGAGGCACATGTTGGGATGAGCACTGGGTGTTATACACAACTGATGAATCATTGAACACTGCATCAAAAACTAATGATATACTGTATATTGGCTAATAGAACATACTAAAAAAAAAAAAAAAGAAAGATGTGACTGCTATAAAAAGGAGAGGGGGGAAAAAAAACTTAAGAGTAGAAAACACTGGGGAAGAAATTGAAACTAACACACCAGAAAGGGGCTACTGAACCAACATACCATACATGAAAAAACCCGCACATGTGTTACCACTGAGGAAAATGCAGAAGAAAACTTGAGACGTTACCACAAAGCCTCGTATGCAGCAAACATCAAAACAGAGCTTCCGGATGCACGGATGGCTTAGTTGTTTAAGCACGTGCCTTCAGCTCAGGTCATGATCCCGGGGTCCTGGGATCGAGCCCCACATTGGGCTCCCTGCTCAGTGGGAAGCCTGCTTCTCCCTCTCCCCCTCCCACTGCTTGTGTTCCCTCTGTCCCTTTCTCTGTCAAATAAATAAATAGCATCTTTAAAAAAATTTTTTTTTTCACAAATGAGCTGAACAAGATGTCCAAGGGGCGTCTGGGTGGCTCAGTGGATTAAGCATTTGGCCCGGGTCAGGGTTCCAGGGTTGTGGAATGAGCCCTGCTGCCTCCCCCACCTGCCTCCTCCCCCATCCCCCATCCCCCTCGGGCCTGTCCCCCTCCCTCTGTCCCTCTGCTTCCCCCACCCCACCCGTGCTCACACTACCCCCTCCCAATCGCCTAACCGCGCTCTCTTTCTCTCAAATAAATAAAATCTTTTTTTTAAGTCTTTTTTTAAAAGGAGCCTGTGAGACTGTGAACTCTGAGGAATGAACTGAGGGGTTTGGAGGGGAGGGAGTGGGGGGCTGGGCGAGCCTGGCCGCGGGTATTGAGGAGGGCACGGATTGCATGGAGCACTGGGTGTGGTGCATGAACAATGAATCTCGGAACACTGAAAAAATAAAAGTATTGGGGGAAAAAAATTCTTTTTAATAAAAAAAAAAAAAAAGAGCCTGTATATTTTCCGTGGTCAGAGACTGCCCTCTGCCGACCACATGGGAACCCGAGGAACGCCAAGGGGATCTGTCCCTCAAATCACAGCAGAGCCAATACACCAGATACCTTTAGGACGCCTGTATTTATATTTGGGGGGGGGGTTGTGGTTTAGCAAGCCTGCTCCCTCCACAACCATCACGGGGCACAGGTACAGTCTCGGGTGGGATCCCACAGCCCCCGGGGTGGACTCAGCGGGTTTCACACCCCCGCTCATCTCCCTGGACGCTCCCGCACCTGCGGAGGGCCTCCCCTGCACCCCGCCCGGCAGGCCTCCCACAGCTGGGAACGTGGGGCTCAGAGAGCAGGGCCCCCACCTCTAGCCCTGAGTCCGCGTCTCCCCCACCCGCACCCCAACCTCCCTCTGAACATCGGGGGGACCGGGCACCCCAGACCCGGCTTCTCTCTCTGCCCTCTGGCTTGGGCCAGGTTTGACCAGGGTCCCACTAAGGTAAGATGGGCAGGGAAGGGGGCCGGAGACTGCAGTTTGGTTGTGCACGGAGTGATCTCCAAACTCCCCTTCAACGCCATGAAGAGAAGCATCAGGGCTCCACGGGGCTTGCACAAAACGCAAGTGATGACTGCATGAGTCACAAAGTTTTAAACACGACAGGGAGGCGTAACTGGAAATGACGGTCATTAAAAGGGTGTTACTTTCCCAAGAAGTGGGGCAGGCCTTGCCCAGAAGGGGCCCCCAGGGAAAGCACTGGGGTGGGCCGGGCGGAGAGGGCCAGTGGCTGTGGGGCCCCCAGGGGAGCCTGAGGGAGCCGGGGCCAGGGGCGGGGCTCTGCTGGATTGGCTGGTGTGCCCACAAAGTCACACTCTGCCTCCAGTGCGCTACCTCTAGGCCTGGCCTGGCCCTGGGAGGGACCGTCCCCCGGTGAGAAAGGATCAGAAATATGGAAATACACATCGTCACGAAGCTCCTGTGTTCCCTGTAGGTCTGGATGCAGGCCATCACCCGACCGAGACCACTGCCCCTGGATTCCAGCTCACGTAGAAGAGGAAAAAAGCCACATGCTGGCTCTCCTAGTCTCGAACCTCTGACTCTGTCACCACCCTGCCACGTGATTCCCATTTCCCTGATGAAAGTAGCAGCACAAATAGAACACTTTATTGCTTTTTTGGACAAGAAATCACTTATGGTCACTTTTGTTCTTTGGACTTTTACATCCCCCAGTGACAACCCTGGTACCAGTAGCAAGACCTTAGCTCTGTTCTGTCTACCCCACACCAAGGAGCTCCCATTCCAGGGGTGGGAGAAGCAATAAACAAGTGTGGGAATAAAGAAAGCGTCAGCACTGTGATGGAAATAAGGCAGGGGAAGTGTGTGGAGGGTCTCTGGGGATGGGGGGGGGGCTTCCCTGAGGAGGTGACCTCTGAATGGAGAAAGGATGGAACCCCCGATGACCCAGGTGAGGAAGAGTTAAAGGAACAGCAGGTGCAAAGGTCCTGGGGTTGGTTCTTTGGAGGCACCGAGGCCAGCGTGGCTGCAGCCTAGTGACCAAGGTGGAGATAAAAATCAGTAGGACCACGATGAACTCAGCAGGACCCAGCAGGCCAAGGGAAAATCTGGGTTTCATTCTGAGGGAATAGGGGGTCCCTGTGGGAAGTGTTTAATTGGGGGAGTGGAGTGCCTTAACTCATTCACTCTTCTGGGTTTCTCCCCGCTGCCCAGCAGAGATGCAAATGGGACTGAAGGGTGCTGGGGGGACAGGAGACAAGGGGAGAGGGTCTGCGGCCTCCCAGGTGGGGGTGGAAGTGCCTGGATGAGGTGAGAGTCCCCATCCGAGGACACTGGCTGCTCTAAGCCCTGCCTCACGCAGGGAGATCAGACTCGCCAAGAGAGCTGGGTCTGTGGGAGGCAGCAGCCCCACAGGGATCAGCGAGGAGGGGGCCCAGGGGAGAGGTCTGTTGGGGAGCTCACCTCACAGCCTCCGCTGCCTGACAGGAGCTCCAGGGAGGGGGGGTGTCTACCTGAACCCAAGATATGCCTGTGTATCTTCTTTTTCTCAGAGCCTGAATTCCATTTTCTGACCAAGTGGGGCTTTTAGCTGCAGGTTCCCATGACAACGGGCCCTGCCCCTCCCCCTTCCTAACACTCTGTCCTGATTTTCTGCAAGAGGAGGAACTGCAGGCATGGCAACCAGTGGGGGGGGGGGGGGGGAACCGATTGCAGAAGCGGGAACATTGAGCCTCCAAAGTGGTTAACATTCACAGAGCCAAAGGAGACAAAGCCAGTGTCTTCACAAAGCACTGTTTCAACATCAGCCAGCCATTGACTATTGTAGGAAACTTAATAACAAAAGAAAAATGGCCCTATGGATATTTTACACTGGGAACTGCCTACCCCCACAGCTCACATTTGCAACATTCATTCTCTCTGCATGCCTTCCCGATGGCAAATCTTTGCGAGCTGCCTTGTCAGTGGCAGCTGTTAACTTAAAGTAAGCACCGCTGCGCGTGAAAGTCAAGGTGAAACAGGAAATGACAGTGGAATTGTCCTAATTCCCAGGTTGGAGAAGTTGTGCAGTGCCCAACCTTCACACATGTACCGTTATTAGGTAATTGTCATCGTTTAAGATTGTAAGAAAATCGTGGTAAGGTGAGCGATGCCTCCAATACCCTGCTCTTCCTGAGTCTGGACCTTTTCCTTCCAGTGACCTTGTTCTGTAAACTACCTTAGTGCTCCTTCCCAGGTCACCCCCTCCACAGTGGTGAGCTCCCCTCTCTATGAAGTGATCCCAGTAAAGACTTGACCTCACTGGTGCCTAAAATGCATGGGTCCTTCCGCTCTTCCATTGCTCCTCATTGTCCTCATCTCTCACTCCTCCCCCCGCCACCCGCCCCCCGCCGCTGCCACTGGGGTAAATCCATGGCCCATCTACACCACATATTCATTATGCACAACCCAGGGCCCTATCCCTCTGTACCTTCCTTCTTCTTATCTTCTTATCCTGCAAAAGTCCACCCACCACCCTTGAGAACAGCTCCCTGCCTTCTCTGTCCTCTCCTTCACGCAGCTGAAGGTGGCTGGGCGAACCCCTTCTTTGCTGCTCTGGCTTCAATCGTGTCTACCCCCCCCAAAAAGGATGGTGTTAAAATGCTAACTCCCAGTCCCAGTGTAGGCAGCCTTATTTAGAAATATAGGGTCTCTGCAGGTTATCAAATTGATTAAGCTGAGAACGTCGGGGTGGGCTTTGAGCACTAATGGGGTCTTTACAAAAAGGAGAAACTGGCCAGGGGGAAGGTCGCAGGAAAACTGGAGTCACAGTGCCATGGGCCCAGGAGTACCGGAAGCTGGAAGGGAGGCCGCCGAGCACCTGCCGCGGGAGCGCACACTGTGGTCTGCGACTCTGAGCTCCTGGGCTGGGGCCAGCACATTTCTGCTGTGTAAGCCACTCAGTCTGTGGGACCCTGCACGACTGTCCGAAAACGGATAGTTTTAAAAACGCGTATGTCCCTGAGCCTCCTCTCCTTCTCTGCTCTCCCCTATTCCTATCTTTAAAGTGAAATGTTAAAAATATATACATATAACAGCTTTGACCTTTTTAAAAAAGCGAGATTAAAATAAATGAACATTGTCTTAAAGATGTAATTTGAGAGAGAGTGTGAGCTAGGGGAGGGGCCGAGGGAGAGAGAGAAACTGACTGAACAGGGAGCCCGATGTCGGGACTCGATCCCAGGACCCTGGGATCATCACCTGTGCTGAAGGCAGATGCTTAACTACCGAGCCACCCAGGCACCCATGATGTGATGTATTTTAACAGGAGATAGGATCCTACAGGCCGCGTGTCCAGGGCCTGTGGATTTGTTTTACCGTTTCCTAGAGTTTCAGATTCTCCACTATAAGCATGTATTATAAGACAAAGAAAAAAAATTCCAGGGGAACATTCTCAAGAAGCACATTAACAAAAAATCTTAGGGACGATTTGGAACCAAAAAGCCTGTTTCCTCATCTCAGTGAAGGCTTGTGGACTGTCTAAAAATAAATACATAAAGAAAATGTCCTATGTCACTTACATTTCAATAAAACTGGCAAAAATCAAATTTTAAAAAAGTGCAAGTTCTATTTGTATCAACATGGACGGGACTAGAAGAGATTATGCGGAGTGAAATAAGTCAAGCTGAGAGAGTCAATTATCTTATGGTCTCACTCACGTGTGGAGTATAAAGAAAATCATGGAGGGGGACGCCTGGGTGGCTCAGTTGGTTGAGCGGCTGCCTTTGGCTCAGGTCATGGTCCCAGCGTCCTGGGATCGAGTCCCGCATCGGGCTCCTTGCTCGGCAGGGAGCCTGCTCCTCTCTCTGCCTCTGCCTGCCTCTCTGCCTGCTTGTGTTCCCTCTCTGCGAAAATAAAATAAATAAAATCTTTCAATAAATAAAAAAAAAAAAAAGAAAATCATGGAGGGCATCGTGAGAAGGAAGGGAAGGGCGATTGGGGGGAAATCGGAGGGGTGATGAACCAGGAGAGACTGTGGACTCTGAGCAACAAACTGAGGGTTTTGGAGGGGCGGGAGTGGGGGCTTGGGCGAGACTGGTGGTGGGTATCGAGAAGGGCACGTATCGCATGGAGCACTGGGTGTGGTGCATGAACAATCAATCTTGTAACACTGAAAAGTTAAAATAAACATATTTGGGGAGAAAAAAAAAGTGCAAAGTTCTCTAGACAGCTAGAATTGGTGGACAACTCCAGCAATGCTGTTCTTAGCAAGGTCTTAAGCCAACTGTAGAACCCAAAGGGAAATTGTCCAGAAGCCTCACCTTACATGGTTATTAATGCTCTCCTCCCTAAACATTTCCTATTGTTCAGAATGCTTCATCCAGTCCTCCCCCACGAAGCTCAGACACTCCCATTTAACTACCTTCTGGAAACTTCCAGCTGATGCCTAAAAGAGAACTCGAATGGCACGCACCCACCGAAGAGACTCTAAGGGGTTCTACCTTACCTGCCTCTCCCACATTTTCTGGCATCTCAGTTAACAGAGACTTGGTGGCTTGTCACTCAGTGTTGAAAACTTTGGTGTCGTCCTTGCCATTGTTTTGGACTTCTAAGTTATAAGCCAATCCTGCGGGCTTTTCTCGTCCAAAATAGTGGCAGTCAGAACACCTCTTAACGCTCTCCGTCACTGTCATCCTTGCCAAGCCACCATCCCCCACACATGGGTTACTCTCCCCTCCCCCATGCTCGTCACCTGCTCCTTTCCTCTCCAAAATCCACCGTCATCTCAACAAAGTCATTCTATTAAAATGTCAATCGCATCATGGCTACTCTTCTTAAAACCCTCCATTGGCTCCACACCACACTCAGGGTGAAGGCCAAGATCTTAGCGTGATCTGGGCAACCCTGCATGTCCCCAGCCCCGCTGTGTCTCCTGCGGGAGACCCTGTCCACTCCACTTAAAGCACACCATGGGCCCCGTGCCCATACCCCAAGGACCGGGTATTCCCAGTTCAGCGATTTTGCCCTTGCTGCACCTTCTCTCAAAAACATTTTTCTCCTTCACCTCCTTGTATCTTTGCCTAATCAACGCCTGCTCAGTGCGGCATTCTCTGAAGAAAGTATTTATAACCAAAACATCCATCCAGAATCAGCCCCTCCGACCTCCGTTTGTCAATTTCTAGCATACTAGGTAATTAACGTATTCACTGGGGAAGAGTCTGTCTTCTTCCAATGGAATGGAAGACCCAGCGGGGCAGGCATTTTTATTTTGTTAGTAGATGTATCCCCAGTGACTAGAGTACTTTCTGGCACACAGTAGATACTAAAAATATAGATGATAGATAGATGATAGATAGATAGATCGGTGGATGGATGGATAGATGGATGAATGAGTGGATGGATGGATGGACAGACAGATGAGTAGATGGGTGGGTGAGTTGATGGATAGATGGACAGATAGATGAGTGGATAGGTGGGTGTATGGGTGATGGATGGATGGATGGATAGATGAGTGGATGGGTGGGTGGATGGATAGATAGAAGATAGATAAGTGGATGGTTGGGTGGGTGGATGGATGAATGGACGAATGAGTGGATGGATGGATGGATAGATGGATGAGTGGGTGGATGGATGGATGGACAGATGATAGATAAGTGGATGGGTGGGTGAGTTGATGGATAGATGGACAGATAGATGAGTGGATAGGTGGGTGTATGGGTGATGGATGGATGGATGGATGAGTAGATGGGTGGGTGGGTGGATGGATGAATGAGCAGGTGGATGGATAGATGAGTGGATGGGTGGGTGGATGGATGGATGAATGGACGAATGAGTGGATGGATGGATGGATAGATGAGTGGGTGGGTAGATGGATGGATGAGTGGATGGATAGATGATAGATAAATAGACGAGTAGGTGGATGGAGGGATGGATGGATAGACAGACAGACGATGTAGATGGGTGGGTGAGTTGATAGATGGATAGATGGACAGATGAGTGGGTGAGTGGGTATGGGTGATGGATGGATGGATAGACAGATGAGTAGATGGGTGGGTGAGTGGGTGGATGGATGGATGGATAGACAGACAGATGAATGGGTGGGTGGGTGGGTGGGTGGATGGATGGATAGATAGATAGATAGATAGATAGACAGACAGATGATACATAGATAATTTGTTGAATGAATGCATCATCTCTATAAATCTCACAATGGCCTTAGGAAGGAAGTACTTTTTTTTGGTCTCCACTTCACCAATGAAGAAATTGAGTCTTAATGCATCGCTGGTTTGTAAACATTAAATACTGTATTCCAGGGGCCCAAGCTGATCGGACAAATCTGGTTAGCCTCCATCATTACCACCGTCATCCCTGTGGCTCTAATATGGCACTTCTCCTGGGCCAGGGTACCCACTGTTCAGGGTACTTTCAGCGGCACCACACTCATAAGAGGTGGGACCGTTCCCAGTATCACCCCCATTTTACACACAGGAAAACTCAGGCACGAGAGCTGACATAGCACCACCCGAGTCACACAGCTGTTTCAGCTTAGCGGGGGCCAAGGTACAAAAGTCCAGCTCCTCTATGGACGCTTTCAACCGCAGTGGTTTTCAGCTGTCCCTAAAGGGGACAGTCTGGACTGGTGGGGGTGTAATCAGTGCCATTTATCCCGACCAGCATATTTTAATGAGATAAAATAGGGGAGACTGGAACATACTTTTTAAAGACAGCAGCGTGAACGGCTGTGGAGGATTTCAGGCCCGGGGACCCCGCCCTTCCCTCCCCATAAGCCGGCAGGCACAGCAGGGCCAAATCACTGGCCCCCGGCGGTGCGGGGGGAGCACTCAGCAGAAGCCCGTGAGGTCAAGGCTGGAAATTGGGACCTGGGGGCTTTCTGATCCCATCACACCAGCACTGCTAGGGGCAAAGACAAGGTCGCACCAGGCTGCGCAGAGCCAGTGACACTCCTGGAGTGTCGCTGGGACATCTTTATATCCCGGACCCTCCTGCCCTGCGAGCCAGGCCCTGCACAGGTGAGGGGGCAGCAACCTATCACACTCCTTTTTGCTCCAACAAAATGTCATGCCCTGTACTCCCAGCGGCCTATGTGCAGGGAGTTCTCCTGGGGACAGGGGCCTAAAACTGCATTTCCCTGGGGGGAAGGGACTGGGGACCCCAACCCAGCCTCCCCCTAGCTCTCAGGCCGCCCACTGGAATCTTGTTTTCCCCTATTTTTTTTTAAGGGAAAGGCTTTGTTTGAGCAGATTTTTTTTCCTTCTGTGAGGCCACAGCGCCCCCAAGTGATCAACACGGTAGTTTGAGAAAAGAGGACGCGGGTCCTTGAGGTAACCGCAGAACGTGATTCTATCCACCGGTTTACATTTGGCCTCTTTCCTTTTTCTCTGTTTGGAGATAAGGCGTATTGGTGATTTCTCTAATTACACTGAGGGCTCACATTTACCTCCGTCCCCTCTCCCCGCATGCCCCCGTCCTTCCCATTTCCCCTCGAGACTCCTGCGATGCTCAAGTCCGTGCGGGCGCTTGGTGAGGCTCCGGGCCCTGTGAGGGAACCCCAGGCTGATTCAGGGGTTTCTGCCCAGACATCTGGTGGAGGTGGCCGGCACCTGGGGTCGGTCCCCCCGTGTGTGTCTGCCTCTGTGTCCAAGCGTCCCCTTCTCACAAGGATCCCCCTCATGGTGGACGAAGGCCCTGCCCTAAGGACCTCATTTGAACTTGATTACCTCTGCTAAGGACAAAGACCCCGGGTCTGGCTATGGTCACATTCTGAGATACGGGGGGTTCAGACTCCCATGTCAGGTCTTTCTTCTCTTGGAGCTGGGGTGGGCGCACAATTCAGCTCGTAACAGTTCAATGTAGCTTTGTAAAGAAAACAGCTTTAACAATCTTATTTAAAGGAAAGGAATGTGTAAGCTGTTTCATGGTCCTTTTTTTTTTTAGGATTTTATTTATTTATTTTTCAGAGAGAAAGAGAGAGCACAAGCTGGGGGAGCAGCAGGCAGAGGGAGAAGCAGGCTCCCCGCTGAGCAAGGAGCCCGATGCGGGACTCGATCCCAGGACCCTAGGATCAGGACCTGAGCTGAAGGCAGACGCTTAACGACTGAGCCACCCAGGCCTGCACTGTCCTTTCTTTGAAGAAAATGTCCCCTGTCATGATTTCAGTAAGGGTGGACAAGGGTCCCTAAACACTTACACATGAAGCCAATATATCACTGGAGGGAAACCGTCACTGTCTTCCATCAGAGAAAAAACAATAACATTCCTCTTGGCAGAAATTCAGACCATTTCTGGTTCTCTTTGGTAAAATCACACTTACTATTGTTTTTATTTAAAATGAGGCGAATTTCAATTACAAACTTCAATTAGGGACTTCTGCTCCTGGCCAAGCTGGAGTAATGGGGACCAGACTGACCCGCTCTGAAACAACCATAAAACGGCAAAACACAGTGGTATGTAAGACCGTGGACACCAGGCTACGAAGGACGGCGATGACCGGCACGTGTGGGAGATGAATGAGGTGAGCCCCACGATCACCCCAACTTCCTGTCTTCAGAGAGTTTCCAGGTCACGGGCCGGGGAGGAACCCGGCAGAGCCTTGCAGACCCTCCCCCAAGCTGAAGGAGGAGCAGGGGCCCGGGCTTGATGGGAGAGAGTACACAACAGGATAGAGCAGCAGGGGGAGAGAGGAGTCAGGAGAGCCACCAGGGCCCCCCGGGAGCACTTAGCAGGGCAGCGATCTGAGCCTCAGGAAGGGACCACCCGACAGTTGGTGTAAACAGTACCCAGCACCCACACTCGGCAGGGACACGTGTCAGCAGAAAGAAGACTTTAAAAGCACAATGGTGATTCCCAACTACCCTCAGGAAATGTTCTTAGCATGACCCACAAGGAACCGAACTACCTTCGTCTTCAGCCTCCACTCTGGCCGTGCCTCTGTCTCAGTCAGCTGTTGCCACCAAGCTGCTGTGTAACAAACAGTCCCTCCACTCAGTGGCTTGCTCCTGGATTACTCCTAGTAAGGCCCTGAACCACCTAAGAAGTTCTCCTATTCTCTTCTCCGTGCCATGAGGAAGCCCAAGCTAGCCACCTGGAGATGTCTGGCCAGCCCCAAGGACACCACCGGGGCAGGAACCCAGGCCCCAGACGGATGGCCCCACGGAAGCCAGCCCAGCCACCTAGAGCTGTTGGGGCCACCTCCGATGAGACCCCATGGTGGAGCAGAGGGCAGGCCTCCCTGCTGTGCCCCGCCTGACTTCCTAAACCACAGAATAATGAAATGAACATAGTAAAATGTTTTTCCTCATGGTATACATGAGTAGAAAGGTTCTTTCCTGTATTTGAGTAATTCCTGCTAGTTTATCAGCGGTAAAAAAAAAAAAAAAAAAAAAAAATGCTGAAGACTTCCGAGCTCTCCACCTGGCTTATTGAGAGGTATTTTTTAAATCTTCAAATATAAAACTAAACCAGACCCCCCCCCCCAAAAAAAAAGCCCTCAGTGGCCTAAAACCACAATCCTTTAATCTTGAGCCCACAGGCGGGTGCATTTGCTGGGAGGCTTTGCTCAGGAGTCGTGGTCTGAAAGGACATTGGGCTGTTCTGACCATGGCAAGGCCAGGAGCTTCCAGAAGGATAAGGGAAAACCCCAATGCCCCTGGAGGTCTCCATGTAAGATGAAAACGTGAAGCGTAAAGGAAGTGTGTGTGATGGTCTAATGGGCAGCCTTGGGGGTCCATACAATCAAAGGCATGCTGATGTGGGTGAAATACATCCGTCTTCCCATTCTAGGTTCACCCGTTCCTTTGCTTTCCCAGTCACCTAACGGGCCAAGTTAACAATTTGTGAATGCTGCAGAATTTCTTCCTGGGAAGCACTTGAAAATACTGGCAGGACGGGCCCCTGGGTGGCACAGTTGGTTGAGCGACTGCCTTCGGCTCAGGTCATGATCCCGGAGTCCCGGGATCGAGTCCCACATCGGGCTCCCAGCTCCATGGGGAGTCTGCTTCTCACTCTGACCTTCTCTCTCTCACTCTCTCTCTTTCCTCATAAATAAATAAAAATAAAATCTTTAAAAAAAAAAAAAAAGAAAATACTGGCAGGACAAGAGCACAGAGTGGCGCGCGTCCGCTCTTCCAACCACAGCCCCACATGGGTGCAGGTGCCACCTGCTCTGCTCCGGAGGGAAACCAGATCAAATTCCTGAAACAAATGCTTTCCACGACTCCATGGCGAGCTGTGGGTGGTGAGCGCCAGCTCCCGCCCTCGCTGTGCTGTTCAGCCTGCGTTCAGGGACTTGGCTTCTCTGATCCTCACTGGGAGCTCCTGCTTAGCCCGTAGACTGCGCCCCGCCCCTGAGGAGGAAGAGTCCCGCCCCCACCCGAGCCCCCAGCAGGCCACCGTCCTCCGCGCGCAGGGCGGGGGAGCTTCCGGGCCCTGGCGCAGCGCCTTCCGGGAATTGTAGTTCTCAAGAGTGGCTCGCGGGCCCCGTTGTCCCGCCGCGCACGCGCGGTCAGCACCGGCCTGGTGGCCCACCCGGGTGGTCGCGACCCTGACCTGTGCGGCCGGTTTCTCCGAGCCACCGCTGAGCCAGGGGCTACTGGGGTCCGCGCCGGCCGGGCAGGGCCGGAGACGGAGGAGAACCTGACCTGAACCCACCGAGCTCGGGGGGAGCCGCCCACGACCTTTGGAGGTGGCGTTGGGAGGCGAGGGCATTGGTGTGCGGGGTGCGCGTGCGCGGGTGGGTGTGCGCGCGGGTGTGCGTGTCAATGTGTCGCTGGATGTTTGTGACTCGAGCGCGGTGTGCATGGGAGTCCCGCCCCACCTGTCTGCATGTGCATCACTCCAGAACTTTGTGTGTGTGCTTCCGACCCCGCATGTGTTTGCACCTGCGTGTTTGCACCCGCGTGCTCGCGCAAGTGAGAGCTGTGCGTGTGAGTGCGCCCCTGTGTGTCTGCCTGAGGGTGACCACCTCAGCCGGTGCCTTTACGGGAAACTGTGGTGCAACTCTGCAGGTGAGTCCGCCCCCCCCATGTCACTGTGTTTACACGTGACTGATCTGCCGGCAGGTGCCCGTAAAGGGGGAGCAGTGTGCGTAATTGAGCAGGTGTCAGCCCTTGGAGACCTGTGCCCATGTGTGCCCACGTGTGGAACCTGCTCTGGGTGTGCTGCTGTCCTCCGTGTTTTCGGACGGGCATGTCTGCCAGCCTGAGCCTGCCTGCGTCTTCCCAGATGCCTGACCAGGAGTGCAAGGGGAGGTCTGTGCAGGGGCAGGGGGCGCAGGAGACGCCACGCAGCCCGGGGTCGCTGGGTTTCTGCCCACGGGGCAGACGTGGCGTGTGTCTGGGTGTGGCACCATGGGTGGTGTGACCGTGTGTGTGTCTGTGTCTCTCCTCTGGTTGCCTGCCTGTGTGCACGCCCGTGCCAGGACTACCCCGCCCTGCACACGCATGCCCTCTGCCCCTGCGTCTTCCTTCACGGCTCCCACTTCTCGCTCACAGGTGCTGACTGGACCCACCAGTGCACGGCGGCCAGAGCAGGGGTCGCAAGCTGAGGGACGCCGACAGGACCCGATGCTCCCAGAACAAGGTGGGTACCCCTGCCCTCTCTGGGGACGCAGCTGGACCTGACTCTGGCCCGAGGGCTGCCTGTGGAGGCGGCGCCAGACCTGGGCCTGGCTCTCACCACCGCACCCAAGACCCTGCTTGGTCTGACCCTCCCCCATCTCCCCTGCTACCTGCCTCAGTTATTCTTCTCCACATACACACATCCCCTCCCCCTCAGCTCCTCTGCTTTCCCTGTCACCCCCGCTGTGGCCCTGCTGGGACTCTGCCCCTGCTGCACTCGTGGCCAGAACGCTCACTCCTTCACTTCTGGGTCTGCACTCCAAGAAGTCTTCCCGCTGAGGCCTGGGCAAATGCAGCAGCCAGTGCAAAGGCCCTGAGTCCGGAGCATGCCTGGGGAGTCTGTGGAACAGGGGGAGGCCCATGTGCTCTGGCGTTTGGCTGTCACACGCCATCTTGGACGGGCTTCCGGGTACACGTGTGTGCAGCTGCTCTGCTCACATTCCAGAAAATGCCATTATTGCGCTACAGGGAATGTGTATCTGCAGCTTTCCTCGAAAACGCCAGTGGTTTCTCCAGGGCCTGCTCCCAGTACCGGTCTGTTCCCCATGGAGTCTGGGAGCTCCCTGTTCCTCTGGGTGTGGTTTTTCTCCAGCAAAGAAAACTCTCAGCTCCGACAGACATAACCAGGGACTACAGACCCGGTGGGGGGAGGGAGCTCTGGCAGAGACAGTCCTGCCTCGGGCTCCTTGCTCAGCCGGGAGCCCGCTTCTCCCTCTCGTCCTCACTCGTGCTGCTCTCTCTCTCTCAAACAAAATCTTAAAAAAAAAAACCAACTATCAGAGCCATATTTTTCTAAGGACCTTTTAAAACCATTTTCAGTTGGTTAAGTCAGTGATTCTCAATCAGGGATCATTTTGACCCGCGGGGGACACCTGGAAATGTCTGGAGACACTTTTGGTGGCCACACGGTGGGGAGGCGCACAGGACAGCCCACAACAAAGAGCGGTACGACCCCAACTGGTAGGGGTGTGGAGGCTGAGACCCTGCACTAAGCCTTTTCCAGCCCAAGACAAATGACCAACCTGTTCTGTTTTCTTTTCTTTCAGATTCAGTCTCGAACGTGTGAAAACAGGCAGGAAGGAGCTCAGGAAGCGGGGATGGAAGGACTCTTGCCCGAGGCCGCCCCCCAGGGCTCCGAGGCGGGAGAAACCTGGAAACAAGAGGGTCAGGTCGGCTACCCGCTGGAAAACCAGGAAAGCCGTCTGAAGCAAGAGGCCGTGGCCCACGGGGAAGACCCAGCCGGGAACGGTGTGCGAGCGCAGGATGAACACGGCGGACCTCCCGGAACCGGTTCGAGCCCGCCCCGTCCCCAAACCCCCCAAGCCGACAGCGGGCCCCAGAGGCGCGGGGCGCCGAGAAAGAACCCGAAGCAGAAGCAGGCCGAGCCAGGGGCGCAGGAGCGAGGGGGCGGCCCCAGGAAGCCGTGGAAGTGCGGGGACTGCGGCAAGGCCTTCAGCTACTGCTCGGCGTTCACCCTGCACCAAAGAACGCACACCGGGGAGCGGCCGTTCGCGTGCGCCGAGTGCGGCAAGGCCTTCAGCCAGAGCGTGCACCTGACGCTGCACCAGCGCACGCACACGGGCGAGCGGCCCTACGCGTGCCCCGAGTGCGGCAAGGCCTTCAGCCAAGGCTCCTACCTGGCGTCGCACTGGCGCACGCACACGGGCGAGCGGCCGCACCGCTGCGCCGACTGCGGCAAGGCCTTCGCGCGCCCCACGCACCTGGCCCAGCACCGGCGCGTGCACACGGGCGAGCGGCCGTACACGTGCAGCCAGTGCGCCAAGGCCTTCCGCAACCGCTCGTCCCTGCTGGAGCACCAGCGCATCCACACGGGCGAGAAGCCGTACGCATGCGCGCAGTGCGCCAAGGCCTTCCGCTTCTCGTCGGCGCTCATCCGCCACCAGCGCACGCACACGGCCGAGCGGCCCTACGCCTGCGGCCAGTGCGCCAAGGCCTTCACGCAGATCGCGCACCTGACGCAGCACCGGCGCGTGCACACGGGCGAGAAGCCGTACGCGTGCCCCGACTGCGGCGCGCCCTTCAGCCAGAGCGCCTCGCTCGCCGAGCACCGGCGCATCCACACGGGCGAGAAGCCGTACGCATGCGCGCAGTGCGGCAAGGCCTTCACGCAGGTGTCGCACCTGAGCCAGCACCAGCGCGTGCACACGGGCGAGCGGCCCTACGCGTGCCCAGACTGCGGCCGCGCCTTCAGCAACCGCTCGCACCTGGTGCAGCACCGGCTGGCGCACACGGGCGCCAAGCCCTACAAGTGCCTGGAGTGCGGCGTGGCCTTCAGCCACGTGTCCTCCCTCATCGAGCACCAGAAGGTGCACACGGGCGAGAAGCCCTACAGGTGCGGGCAGTGCGGAAAGGCCTTCAGCCAGGGCTCCTCGCTCACGCTGCACCAGCGCACGCACACGGGCGAGCGGCCGTACGCGTGCCCCGAGTGCGGCAAGGCCTTCAGCAACCGCTCCTACCTGATCCAGCACCACATCGTGCACACCGGCGAGAAGCCTTTCGAGTGCAGCGGCTGCGGCAAAGCCTTCAGCTTCTCCTCCGCGCTCATCCGCCACCAGCGGACGCACGCTGACAAGAAGCCCTACTCGTGCGGCCGGTGCGGCGACACCTTTGAGCAGCTGCCGCACCTGACGCGACACCTGAGCTGCCACCGGGAGGAGAAGCCAGCTGGCGGCGAGCCTGCAGACACGGCGGCCGGCGGGCGGGAGGATGAGAGCTGACGTGCCGCGCGCGCCCCCCCCCCGCTAGCCCGGCATCGCGCCTGCGCGTGTTCACGGTGCACTTCCGGCCGCGCGGCGCTCCGGGGCGCGCCCCTCTGCTCTCGGTGCTGCCCGCGCAGGGACCCGCCCCGGGTCACACGCAGAGGGGAGGGAGCCCCGGGGTCGGGACTCGCCCCCACATCTGCCCGGCTGCTCCCCGACCGCCCACAGACCCCCGCTGCCTCCCGGTTCCGAATTATAAACGTGGCCCACGACAGTGGACCCAAAGATGTGTCTGTGCGTCCCCGGCGAGCCTTTGAATGGCTGAAGGTTCTATGACCGAGTAGGCATTTGTTCAATAAATTTAGCTGCGTAAAAGGTTCAGCTCCTTTGGTAAAGTGGGTACGGTTACGAAGGGAGCAGGGTCTGAAGGAGAAGTATGGATTCTCAGGACTCAAACAGTGCTTCCCAAATGAGAATGCACCAGAGAAGGACATGTTCTAGAACAGGCTAGCCTCTCCCTTGACAGACCGAAAGGGGAGTTTTAGAGTGGAGTCCCGGCCTTTTCCAGTGGGAGGACACACTTTCCCCTGCTCCAGCTCCCCCCCCCCTCCAAGCTCCAAACCCTCCCTTTAATGATCGTGTCAGTTAGCGGCCACTGTGTAACAAGCATCCAAAGTGCAGTTGTCCACTTAAATATTTTCCATGGTGGGCGTTTCTCTGGCTCTGGACCAGGCTCG
>CM052803.1:1193591-1211452 GCA_028533885.1 Nasua narica
GTGGATGGGGGCCAGCGGGCCCAGGACTGCTCATCTGGGCCAACTTGGCTGTCTTCCTCAAGCCTCACATCTAATCTGGGTTTGCGCTCACAGCGGTAGCAGGAATTGGGAGAGTGGGCACACACAAGCCGTTTCATGCCTCTGATTAGGTCGAGTTTGTTTCTACACCTATCAGCCCAAACAAGCATCACAGCCAAGCCTGGGGCAGAGTAGGAAGGGCCTTCCCAAAGGTGTGATGAGACAGAAGAGAGTAGTCAGCTATTATCTCAGTGAGGCAATTTATAGTCCCACAGCATGAGCTCTACAACATTGCATTGTGGGTGACACATTTCTTGGGTCCACAATTACCAAATTAACTTTCCAGCATCTTCCATGCATATAGAAGCAAATATTTATGTGGATATTTGTTTATATGTATAAACATGCTAAAAAGACGTACAGCATACCTTTCTATACAATAGTAGCATATGGCACACGGTCTCCCGCCTTTTATTATTTGATAATTTGGAAGCACCTTGTACCATTAGACAAGAGAACAGATGTTCTCATTTCACAAAGCTTGGGCATCAGATTTCATGAGTTATCACTTATGATTGTTTTGATCTCACTGTCATGTGTTCAGCTCCAGAAAAGAAAAAATCACGGGAAAAATATTTTTCAGTTAGGAATGCTTTTTTTACAAGGTTGACCAATAAATTGCCCTATATTATGGGACAATGTTAACCCCCCTCTGCATAAAAATGAACCCTCCACATTAAAAAAATTTTATGAGATTTTTCATTTGTACAAAAAAGTATAAAGTACAGGGTGCCTGGGTGGCTCAGTTGGTTGAGCAACTGCCTTCGGCTCAGGTCATGATCCTTGAGTTCCAGGAACGAGTCGCACATGGGGCTCCCAGCTCCACGGAGAGTCTGCTCCTTCCTCTAACCTTCTCTCCTCTCATGCTCTCTCACTTTCTCTGTCTCTCAGATAAATAAATAAAATCTTTAAAAAAAAAAGTATAAAGTACAATAAATGCCATATGCCCATCCGATTTGAATGCCTTAAAGAATACTATTTTAATAGAATAGGAGCACAATACCTAAAAATGTTTTCATAACAAAATTTACCATATTTTATGATATATATTTGCTTTTAAAATAGGTCATGAAAATATGTCTGTATTTTTTTCCTGGTCTGTTTTAAGTGAACTGCAGACGTGAGATCACTTTACTGCTAAATACCTTAGTTTGCATCTCCTTGGGAAAAAAAAATGTATCTTCTTTGAAATCACAATATCGTCACACCCAGTGAAACATGAATTTCTTGATTATCATCCAGTCTATTCCATATTCAGATTTCCTTTCCTGAAAAATTTGAAAAAGGGATGTAATTTGTCTGGCGTGTCGGCCACTTGGCCGACTGTGCCCCTCAGCAGACCAGGGGTGAGGGGACGGGGGCGCATGTGCGCGACATCTGGGGTCCCTCCCGCTTCAGAAAGGGCGCAAGAATGCGAGCGGTGCCCGGAATGCACAGCGGTGGAGAAGCTGAGCCTGCGGGCCGGGGGGCGGGGTTGAGGGGGGGAGGGGGAGCTGCGGAAGACACCTGTTTCCGGAGCTTTCGGAATGGCCGGATGAGGTGAGGAGGAAAAGGAACCTGCCCTCGAGCGCAGCCAGCCCTTCAGCCTCACACCGCGCATGCGGGTTTCTTCCTTAGGGTTCTAGATTTGCCATATTTGCCACCTTAGGTGACGTCCCCTCCCCCCCCCCCCCCCCCGCCCACTGTGTTCCCCAGATACTTTATACAGATGCTTCCCTGGGTCCAACATGTCCCTTTCCAGGAGGGGACAGAGCAGCTTCAAGAGCAAGGGGGAGTGGGTCAGAAAGGTTTGGGATCCCACCAGCTGGCGTGGAGAGAGTTCCCGGGAAATGCAAACTGTAGTCTGCAGCCCCCACCCCCGGTTCAACCTTCCTGGGACTCAGTTCCTCCAGGGAGACCCGGGCAGAGGAGGAGGACAGACCAGAACCTGTCAGGTGGTAACACACGCTATGCAGACAGTGACCAGCGGATGGAAGTGCTATTTGGGGACCTTGCGGGAGTCCTCTCCGAGGAGAGGAGACGGGAGACGCTGGAGCCGAGCACTGCGGGAGGTGAGGGCGCCACCTCAGCTTCTGGGGGAAGAGCATTCCAGGCAGAGGTCCACTCCGGAGTTCGCAGGAGTTTGCGCAAAGGTCCGGAGGCAGGCGCATGATGGGCTTGTTCAAAGAGCAGAAGGCCAGTGCGGATGGACTGGAGGGAGGGGTGCAAGCGCAGACCAGTTACTGCAGGGATGGGCGGCCATTGTGAGGACTGTGGCTTTTACCTGCTGAAGCGAGTGGGTGAGGAATGGTCTTAATTATGGTTTGATGGGATCTGTCTGGCTGTCGGAGAACGGAACATCAGGGGTGCGGGTGGATACTTCCATCATGGGTGAATTGAGGTTCTGGCATTTGATAGAACCCAAATGAATGACCACTGCTTATATGATTTACATTATTTTCTGATTATTTCCCAAAAACTTGATGAAGATTGTGACATGGGCCAAATGAATCACAGCCTACAGCCCCCACAGCAGCCCCTCTGGCCTGGACATCTAGGGCGATCCCCACGGGCATCTCCCTATTTCCACCTTTGCCCTGTCCCTGCTGTCCATTCTCTGCCTGTCCCCATGACAACTTGTTCCTGCCTCCAGCTACTGTCCTCTCCATCCCTTACCTCCCTTACCTCAAGGTTCCAGTTCCTGTGGCAGAGAAGGGGTGGGAGGTGGGAGTGGGTGTGACAAGAGTCTGTCCCGTGTCCCCCACTCTGTCACTTGGAAGATCAGGGTGGTGGTGGTAGCCATCCTCCCAGCCATCTGGAGAAAAAGAAGGCGGCCACCCCTGAAAGGGACCATAGTCCTGAGGCCTATGAGAGGCCTAGAGAGGAAAGGTCTTAGTGACATTTTTAGGCCCCAGGAACTAGCTATAAATTAAGCCAGTTTCATCCTGAACTTTGGTAGTGTAACATGAATCAATAGTTAATTAATAATGAGTTTAAGCTCATTTGAATTGAGCTTCTGTTATTTACAACCAATAAATCCTAATGAATGAGGCTTGTGTTTCTTTTAAGGGACTGTTGTCACTTGTGGGATGCAATTGGCTGGCAAGGAGGATGGGGACAGACAGAATCTAAGGCTTCTTCCCACCGATTTCTTTGGCAAACTCAGAAGAAGTGACCGGAAGTCCTATCAAAACAAAATGATACAAAGAGTCTAAATACACACACGTACACACACACACTCATGAATTTAAAAAGATCAGGATGGAAATACCAACCTCTATCAGACAAGGTAAAATAAAAGCCAAAGGATGAAGTTGGTTTAAAGACAATCATTTTCTATTTGATGAAGGATTAAGAATCAGGTTTGAACTATACATTTATTGCATGGCTACTCTGTGCCTGGCCTTGTGCTTGGTGCTTTACCTTTATTCTTTAATTGACAAAGGCGTCACATTATGTGCTGTAACTTATATGCATCAGATAACACAGTGGCTGAATACATAAAGCAAAAGTTATAAAAATGTATCGACAAACACAGTCGTACTAACAGATATTCATGTGACCTTATTGGCTTTTGACAGATAAGGTGAGCCAGAATTAAAGAACACATGAGTCTAAGCAATAGAATTGATAAGACTGAGTTAGTTAAAAAAAAACAAAACAAAACTGAGTTAGTTAACAGACATGTAGAGCTTTGACTCCTACAGACTGAAAATACATATTCACCTTAAATGTACATGTACAAACATTGGGTGTGTTATAGGCCACAATAAAAGCTTTTAAAAAGGTGTTGAAAGCAGACATATTAGAGGCCACATTCTTTGTTCACAGTGCAGGAAATCATTAAAACAGAACTATTTTTAAATAAATGTGATCACTGAGTTTAAAGCACTCTTTATATTGTAGAAACACTACAATATAACATTTAGACAACGGCATAAACAAGAATACAAATTACCAAACTCTAAGATGTGGCCAAGGCTATAATCAGAAGTACATTTATTATTAAGTTCACTACTTCAGCAAATAATTTTGTAAAAAGAGATTATAAATGAATTAATTATTCAACATAAATAGAAATAATAAAGTCACAAACTAGAGAAATATGGATATAAATAAATCCCAATGCTAGTTCTTAGAAAAGTAATTGTAGATGAGGGAAAACTTTGATAAATCCAATAATGGGTCAACCACAAACAGAAGTTGAAAGGAAAAAAAGAGGTTCGAACAAAATAAAGGGAAGTTTTTCATTTAATTATAGAACAGTATTCATAGGGCACCTGGGTGGCTCAGTTGGTTAAGTGTCTGCCTTCAGCTCAGGTCATGATCCCAGGGTCCTGGGATGGAGCCCCACATCAGGCTCCCCGCTCAGCTGGAAGCCTGCTTCTCCCTCTCCCACTCCCCCTGCTTGGGTTCCCTCTCTCGCTGTGTCTCTCTCTGTCAAATAAATAAATAAAATCTTAAAAAAAAATAGTATTCATAATTCGGCTAACAATCTGAAAAGTTCAATGGAATGAAGAATTTCCTAGGGCATAAAAATCACTAGAAATCCACCAAAATTAATGAAGGAAAAAGTATTCCCAAGTCGATAACATGGGAAGAAACTGAGAAAGCCCCCCCCCAAGAATTTAGCTGAAACTTTCTCCCCAGAGCTCCAGGCCCTGATTCCTGGTGAATTCTTTCAATATGTCAAGGGAGGGATACTTCTTAAGCTACAGAAACTACTCTAAGGCTTAGATAACAATAAAACAGACGTCCTTCTATGATGCAAGCCTCGCCATGTTACCAAAACGTGACAAAGATAGCACCGATCTTATGTACAAAGAGAGAGGCAAGAGTCGTCCCTAAGATATCAGGAAGTACCATCAGAGTCCGGAAAGACTGGCACACCACGATCCTAAGACTACCAAGCTGATGGGATATTAGGAAGTCTACCAGATTTCATCAATCCCAAGTTGCACGTTTTTTCATCCTCTCTGAAACCAGGATGCAGCTTCCGGTCAGTGGCATCTTATGATGAAGAAACACGTTTTTATTTCCCGGTCGCACAGAAAATAATATGTGTTTTACAATCAACCATGTCTTAAGTCTGATGAAATACAGTAATGTGAAATCTAAACCCCACCCCAGAAAGTTAAATATTAAAAAAAAAAAAATTCATCGGGTACCTGGGTGGCTCAGTTGGTTGAGTTTCTGCCTTTGGCTCAGGTCATGATCCTAGAGTCCCAGGATCAAGTCCCGCATCGGGCTCCCTGCTTGGCAGGGAGTCGGTTTCTCCCTCTGACCCTCCCCCACCTTGTGCTCTCTCTCTTTCAAATAAATAAATAAAATCTTTAAAAAGAAAATCACCTTGATGGATGTTTAAAAGGCATTTGCTCGTAAACCTATTCCTGATTTTTAACCAAGATGTTTCCTTAACAAGAAAGCGCATCAATTTCAGAACAATCTTCATCATTGTAGTTAAATGTGGAACATCATAGGCATCCCTGTTAAAACCAGGAACAAAAAAAGGACACACACTACCAAGACTATGGTGGTTTGCTGTGGAGCTTTCGACCACTCCATAAAGCCCTGGAACAGAGAAAAAAAAAAGTATGAATATTAGAAACAGAGGGACCACCGTTGTTTTTGCCTGGCACAGAGTATGAGCTCCGTAAACCTTTGTCAAATGAACACAGGAATGGAAAGACATACCACGATGAAGGATGGGAAGACAAAATGTTAATGGCGACAATTCTTCCCCAAATCAGTGATGAGTACAGTGCAACAGGTCTTAAAAGATCAGGGAAGTTTGGGAAATGGATAGGACATAAGTGAGTTATCTGGAAAGCCAGGGGCCACATGAAAAGAATTCCTGAAAAGGAAGAGAAGTGGGTGAAGCAGATATTATGAAATGTTCGACTTAAGCCACTATGAGACCTGGCAAAGCCTCAGAAACACTTGGAAGATATTTTTCCAAATATTGGGGTTCCGCCCTTGGATTTTTCTGATGCAGTAAATCTTGGATAGGACCAGAAAATACAGATTTTTATGAAGTTCCTCATCACTCATGCTAGAGAAAAAAGGACAACTTGCCAAATATTTCTTTTTCTGTGGCAACCACAACACCAAAACTCGAACAATTCATCAATTGGGGAAATGGGTATGACATAGCCCATTACAAAATATCTGGCAGCTGTGAAGAGTCAATTTAAAAAAGAACAGAGGTGATCAATACATATATCAATATGGGAAGTTACCCAGAATATTTATTGTGAAGACACCAGATGGCAGGATAGTAATTTTGCTATAATCTCTCTTTGGAGGTTTTAAGAAATAGATGTGAGTTATTGTAGGGCTCTGTTTATAGAAAGCTCAACAATAGGAAAAACTAATCGATCAGAAATCAGAAATGTGGTTGCCTCGGGGTGAGGGAGTGAGAGAGCAGAAAGGGAGATGAAGGGATTTCCTAGGGTAATGGCAACGCTCAATATCTTCATTTGGGGTGTTGGTTACACATACACACACTCACTGACCGGGGCATTTCATTGGAAATACTGATAACAATTTTTTAAAGCCGAGTATGAAGTTAAGAAAGCATAATAAATACAGCTCATCTGCAATGCAGAAATTTTACACACACACACACACACGCACGCGCGCACCCCGTACAACTAATAATAGACCCACCTGGTTCCCCTTTGTCGTTCTCCTGAGTGCTCTGCATATCGGCTGCTAACCACGGTTTACCGCTTATGTCTATGATTGGCCCCCTTCTGAGAAATACCCCTCACTAATGGGAGCCATCTCCCTAGAGAATCACACGGGGGTCGTCCACACCCGTGATGGGGCATAGCAGGCTTCCCACTGGCTCAGAGGAGGACAAGGACGATATTGATGCTCCAGAGCTCCTCGTGAGCTCAGGCCCAGGCTGAACGCCCATTAAACCCCCTCTCGCCTCCACATCCCTCAGCATCAAGAAACACAAATCAAAACCACAGTGAGATACCACCTCACACCAGTCAGAATGGCTAAAATTAGCAAGTCAGGAAACGACAGATGTGAGGATGCGGAGAAAGGGGAACCCTCCTACACTGTTGGTGGGACTCCAAGCTGGTATAGCCACTCTGGAAAACAGTATGGAGGTTCCTCAAAATGTTGAAAATAGAGCTACCCTACGACCCAGTAATCACACTACTGGGTATTTACCCTAAAGATACAAATGTAGGGATCCGAAGGGTTACATGCACCCGAATGTTTATAGCAGCAACGGCCACAATAGCCAAACTATAGAAAGAACCTAGATGTCCATCAACAGATGAATGGATAAAGAAGATGTGGTATATATATTCAATAGAATACTATGCAGCCATCAAGAGAAAAAAATTTTGCCATTTGCAATGATGTGGATGGAACTAGAGGGTATTATGCAAATTAAATAAGTCAATCAGAGAAAGATAATTATCATACGATCTCTCTGATGTGAAGAATTTGAGGGGCACCTGGGTGGCTCAGTGGGTTAAAGCCTTTGTCTTCGGCTCAGGTCATGATCTAGGGTCCTGGGATCCAGCCCTGCATCGGGCTCTCTGCTCGGCAGGGAGCCTGCTTCCCCCTCTCTCTCTCTGCCTGCCTTTCTTCCTACTTGTGATCTCTGTCTGTCGAATAAATAAATAAAATCTTTTAAAAAAAAATAATTTGAGAGGCAGGGTTGGGGTCGTGGGGGTAGGGAGGGAAAAAATGAAACAAGATGGGATTGGGAGGGAGACAAACCATAAGAGACTCTTGATCTCCGGAAACAAACTGAGGGTTGTTGGGGGTGGGTAGGGTTAGGGTGGCTGGGGGATGGACACTGGGGAGGGTTTGTGCTAAGGTGAGTGCTGGGAATTGTCTAAGACTGATGATTCACAAACCTGTACCCTGGGGCAAATAATACATTATATGGTAATATATTTAAAATACAGGGGCGCCTGGGGGGGCTCAGTCGGTTAAGCAACTGCCTTCAGCTCAGGTCATGATCCTGGAGTCCCGGGATCGAGTCCCACATCGGGCTCCCTGCTCAGTGTGGAGTCTGCGTCTGTCTCTGTCCCTCCCCCTGCTCATGCTCGCTCACTCTCTCTCTGAAATAAATACATACATACATAAATCTTTAAATATATATATATATATATATATATATATATATATATATATAGTAAAAAAAAACAACACAAAAAACTCCCTTTCGCTCTTTCCAGCTTCCCTCACCACCTGCAGTTCCTCCTGGGAGCACAGCTCCCTCAGTAAAGCCCTCGCACCGAAGTCCCAGCGAGGCTCAGTTCCCGCGGGGAGAAACGTCTGCGGTGACATACGGCGGTGGATCGGCGGTGGATCGGCTGGAGCGAGCGCGCGCGGAGGGCCGGGTGGTCGGGTAGGCACACTAGGATAGCCAGAGGTGTGCACGCTGGGCAGGCGAAGGGAGGGCTGGGTGGGCGAGAGGCCGGTGCCGGCCTCACTGGAGAGGACACACGGATGCAGAAGGAGACAGAGGAGGGAGACAACGTGCGGGGGGGAGGGACCCAAGCGCGTGCTGGGCGGATGAATGAGGACGCAGGCGAGTGAATGACTAATTGAGGACAAGTTTATGAGCGAAGGGTTGGAGGGCATGTGTCTGTCTCCACATCCCGTGGAGAGCCCCTCACTCCGTGTCTCTTTCCCACGGGACGCGGCTTGGGGCTCACACCCTCCAGCTGGCGGAGAAATCCGAAATCCGGAGCGCCCACTGAGATCTGCAGGGAGGGGCATCTGCAAAAGAGGGGGGACCCCCCAACTCACCTGCGAGCCCGCTGACTCGTCTCCCTCCACCGCGATCCACTGCTGGGCCAGCCCAGGCTCTTGAGAAGACAGACCTGGTCCGGGAGGCAGGAGCCACGAGTCAGCGACCTGGGCAGCCTGGCCTGCCTGCTGGTCCCTCCTGGAGACCACCCCCCCCATTCTCTCTCCGTCACATGCGCCTGCGCACACGGCCTGGCCGCCTGGCTGGAAAACATGAGACCTGAATTCTGATCCAGTTTCCGTCATTTCCCAGAAGACTTAAACTGGGTCACCTGATGCGACCTGCCCCCCGGGTCTCTGTGCCCTCACCTGTCAAATGGGTAAAACTATCCCTTCTCTACAGGCCTCCCTCAAAAACCGAGCGAGGGAACAGAGGGGAAAGCGGGCAATCAGCCAGGATGAAGCCGGCTGGCCCAGTGGAGACGCCTTCCCACACGCAAATGTCCACCTTCTGGCTCCGTAGCTGAGAGCCCTGGGGGTCAGGCCGAAGAGCGGCACTGTCCACCCTCCCTGCACCCAGCCCCGCTAGGAGCCCCCCAACCTCCTCTCCACTCCCAGAACTCACACCCATACTGTCCACGCCTAGTCCCGGGCCTGCTTGTGCCAGGTCGGAGAAGGCAAGACCCCGCCCCATTCTGCTGAGGGGCTGCCTTTCAGGGGTCCCGCCCTTGGTCCCGCTGTTTGAGCCCAAACCCCAGAGTTATCCTGCTGGTCTCTCTTGTCCTCCCCTCGCACACCCATCAGCAAGAGCTCTTGATTCTCCCTCCCAGATGTGTGCCAGATCTCTGCACTGATGTCCACCACTGCCCCAGGTGGAAACTTCTCCCTGGCCTCCCAGCTTCCACTCTGACCTCCTAGTCCTACCGTCCATCCTTCCACGCAGCCCGACGCAGGCTTTCTCAGCCTGGGCCCCGCTGACCTTGGGGGCTGTGAATCTCCTTGGGAGTTGGGGGAGAGGGGGTCCCTGTCTTCATCTAGCAGCAGGGCCTCGACCCTGGATGTGGCGGTAGCAGCTTCCCCACTCAGATAACCCAAAGTCCAGACTCTCTCAAATGCTCCCAGGGGGAGGGGAGGTGGGGGGTAACATCGCCCCAAGGTGAGAACCACTGGCTTAGCAGAACCTTCTCTGTCTTTCTCCTCTTGGAAGCCTTCAGGTGACCTCCCAATATTCAAATACGCGCTATGCTGTGAGGTGGCCCAGGCCCATCTCCACCCTCGCCCCCCATGTCCCTGTTCTGGCTTCCTGGGACCCAGCCAGCTCGTCACCACTGCGGGGTCATTGCCCGAGCGACCCAGCTGTCCACGCGGCGACCCCCGGCTCTTGGAATAAACGACCCCTTCTCCCGCCTCCCTCGCCCGCCCTCACCACCCCTGGGCCCCTCTCCGTCAGTCATCCCACTTTACTGTCTTCGGAGCTCTCGTCAGATGTTACTTTTCCTTTAATTTCGTTCCTTGTTTGTTGTCTATTTCTCCACTAAAATCAGCTCCACGGGGGCCACCTTGTTCGCTGCCAGATCCCAAGCCCCTGGCACATAGTAGGTGCTTCTGGCGGGTGTGTGGGCTCCCGAATGGACTTCCACTTGTTCACCCCCCCAGCTCCCGGGTGATGCTGCTCAGCCAAATGTGTGGGTTCAGCGGCGGGAGAACCGTCCCCTGAGGCCACGTCACACGCTGACCTGCAGAATGACTGCGGCTTTAAGCCACTAAGTTTCAGGGCCACCGGCCGCCCAGCAAAGGCTGATGGCCACAGGTCTCCGTAAATACCTGTCCCCTGAATGAGTGAAGGAAGGAATGTTGTGTCTTCCCCGAGGCTCTGCCACAACCTCCCCCCACCGCCCACGGGACGCCTGCCACTTACCTTTCTGGTCACCGTCACTGCTGGGGGCCCCAACCTCCACAGCTGCCCAGTCTTTGGCGAAGGCGGCACGCTTCTCCCAGGCCCTGCTCTCCGGGGACAGCAGCGTCTCGGCCGGCTCGGGCTCAGGCAGCCCCGGAATCTGCTCCGGCCTGGGGCTCTGCATCTTCCTGGGGACGGAGGATTTCCAAGGCGAGGCACTCCTCCTCCTGCTCCCGTTGGGTCCCCCGGGGCACAGGATTCAGAACCTGGGGGCCGACAAATATTCCATCATTCCACAAATGTTTACGGAGTGCCATCTGTGTGTCGGGCACACACATTTCTAGAGACCCAGCGGTGATGGAGGCAGGCTCCCGGCTCCCGTGGGGGTTGTGTTCCTGCGGGGCCCGGGCAGGGGACACACGGAGGGCGCATCAACTGGTAAGTGCGGGGCAGACAAAGCAAGAAAGGGAATAGGGGCTGCGAGGCGAGGGGGGGGGGGGCAGAGAGAGGCCCATTCACACGCACGTTCATTCCACAGCCCAGAGCACAGAGCCAGAAGGTTTTAGGAAGAGAGGGTCACCCCCAGAATCCCTCTGGCTGCAGAGCAAAGGGCCACAGTCCTCCCACCAGCCCCCAGAAGCCCCGACTTTCTCCTTTGTTGGCATAAAAGAAAACCAAGGCGGGGGGTTAAAAAGTCTACTTTAAAATGAAATGCTCTTTAGTATCCTCATTCTAGATCTTGTCAACCCCAAATTCAGGAGGCTGTCTGCAAGGAGTTATCAGAACTACACTGGGTAACCCTCTACCTTGAGACTCTAGGGGCGTCTGGGTGGCTCAGTGGGTTAAACCCTCTGCCTTCAGCTCAGGTCATGATCTCAGGGTCCTGGGATCGAGCCCCGCATCGGGCTTTCTGCTCCACGGAGGGCCTGCTTCCCCCTCTCTCTCTCTGCCTGCCTCTCTGCCTACTTGTGATCTCTCTCTATCAAATAAATAAATAAAATCTTAAAAAAAAAAAAGGAGTAAATTCTCTTGGTATAGGGAAAATAAAAGTTTTTTAAAGCATTTTCTTCTTTAATTAGGTTTATACAAATAAAAATTGTTATTGCAAATTTAGAAACGACAGCGCATATAGTCTAGATTCGGAGACACTTCAGCGACTGGACAGTCAAAAGCACGTGGGGACCGTGTCTGAAGTCAGAGTCAAAGAAACGTGGTATGGGGGGGAGGGGAAAACCTTTTTGAGACAATCAAGGAAACTGATTATGGACTGGGTATTCGATGACGTCAGTGCATTCTCATCCCTTCTGCTGGGTGTGGAGATGGTCTTAGAGAACAGGTAAGAAGATACCCATGTTTTTGTAGTGTGTAAGGGTCAACTGACATGATGGCTGAGATTTGCTCTAAAATACTTCTATGGGGGTGCCTGGCGGGCTCAGTCGCTAGAACATCCGACTCTTGGTCTCAGGGTCGTGAGTTCAAGCCCCACATTGGGCACGGAACCTACTTTAAAAATAGCAAATTAAAGTAAAATAAAATAATAAAATAAAATACTTCTACAGTAAAGGGAAAAGACAGAGACAAAAGGGGATCAGAGCAAACACAGGGTGATCTCCGAACCCGGCAGATGGGTAGACGAGCTGTGCTCTCAGGGCTCTTCCTGTGCCCGTGAGTAGACCTGAATGCGTTCATGTCAGAAACCAGCATGGACGCGGCGGATACGCAGAAAGGCCTCGTTGCTGCTACGTTACAGGCCTTCCTTACCGACGGGGGGCGAGTCCCAAACCCTGGAAACTTCCCCAGACACCTGCGCCCTCTGTCCCGGGCCCCTAGCACAGCCGTCCTCCTGGGTCCCCTGTCCCTGACAGGGCTCCACCACTGTCCCCACAGGGTCCGCAGGCGTCACTGCCCTCTTGTCTCCTCACCCGCACATCCAAAGGGCCGCCAAGCGCACCTGCCCTTGTCCTGGAAAACGCTGCCCCGCTCTCTTCTGGTCTCCCCCTCCGGTCCACTCCGCCACGGGCCCCACCGAGCCCTCCTCCTCACCACACTCCCCAGTCCATCCCGCCTGCGTCGCGCTCCTCAGGAGCCCCTCTGGCTGGGAGGCTTCCAATGCCCGCCCGGGGGGACAGGCTCCGGACATGGCCTCCCGGACAGTCCAGGAACAAACAACATTGAACCCAAGGAGGCAAGGTTCCTCCCTCTTCGGTACCCTCTTCTATGGCTTTTTAAAAATTGAGTTTAGGGGCGCCTGGGTGGCTCAGTTGGTTAGGCCTCTGCCTTTGGCTCAGGTCAGGGTCCCAAAGTCCTGGGATCAAGCTCTGCATCGCATCAGGCTCCCTGCTCGGCGGGAAGCCTGCTTCTCCCTCTCCCTCTCCCCCTGCTTGTGTTCCCTCTCTCGCTCTGTCTCCCTCTGTCAAATAAATAAGGCTTTTTTAAAAACTGAGCTAAGATACACAGAACACAAACTTCAGCCTCTCAGCCATTTTCCAGGGTACAGCTGAGCGGTACTGAATACATTCACAGCGCTGGGCCGCCACCGTCACCCTGCCTCCTGACTCCTTACCCCTGAGACTCTGTCTCCACTGAACGACAACTCCCCCTCCCTCTCCCCCAGCCCCAGCCCCCTACCCCCACCATCCCACTTTTGGTCTCTATGACACAGCATAACGTCCTCAAGGCCACCCACAGTGGAGCACGTGTCAGAGGTTCCCTCCTTTGTAATAATAACACGTTTGCTTGTCCATTCAATGCCGTGGCCACTGTGGATAATGCTGCTAGGAATACAGGTGTGCGGGTACCCCTTTGAGACCCTACCTCCACTTCTTCGGGGTCTGTGTCCTAAAGTGGAATTGCTGCGTCGCAGGGCAATTCTGTTTTTAGGGTTTTTTTCTGGGAACTTCCATACTGTTTCCCACAGGAGCCACACCAATTCACATTCCTAACGGCGCACAAGGGTTCCCTTTCCTCCACATCCTCAACGACACTTGTTGCTTCCTAGATGTTGGTTTTTTTTTTTAAGACCTTATTTATTTATTCATTTATTTCAGAGAGAGCGAGCGAGCAAGCAAGAGAACACAAGCAGGAGGGGCAGCAGGCAGAGGGAGAGGGAGAAGCAGGCTCCCCGGAGAGCAGGGAGCCTAACACGGGGCTCGACCCCAGGACCCTGAGATCATGACCTGAGCCGAAGGCAGACGCTTAACCAACTGAGCCACCTGGGCGCCCCTGGGTTTTTTGATAGCAGCCATCCTAACAGATGTAAGGGGTTCCACGACCAGCAGGAGAGAGTCTGCATCTGGTGCTGACACGCCTTCCTGCCCTCCCCACCTCCATCCCCCTCTCCCCGTTCTTGGACAGAGAAAGGATGCAGCCAGGAGGTAAGGATATGGGTTTGCTTTCTTGTGCTTATTTTCATCGTTACCTTAATACTGTAAAAAAATAAATAAATAAAAAGTAAAAAGGAAGCGGGGGGCGGGGAGGTAGTGGCTTTCCATTGGCAGCAAAGTTTCCCTTTGAAAATTCACTGAGACAGGGCGCCTGGGTGGCTCAGTTGGTTGAGCGACTGCCTTCGGCTCAGGTCATGATCCCGGGGTCCCGGGATCAAGTCCCACATCAGGCTCCCAGGTCCACGGGCAGTCTGCTTCTTCCTCTGACCTTCTCCCCTCTCATGTTGTCTCTCGCTCTCCCTCTCTCAAATAAATAAATAAAATCTTTAAAAAAAAAAGAAAGAAAATTCACTGAGACAGACTTTAAAAGTGCGGTGACTCAGGGGTCCCGGGCTGGGAGTGCACGTTGGCTCAACCACTTGGAAAACTACTTAAAAACATCTACTAAAGCCGAGGGCGCAATTTCGCCCCGGGACACTCGCTCAAGAGAAAGGAGAACTCACGTCCGCACAGATACTTGGGCTCCAATGTTGACGTCAGCCGTATTCCCAGAACACAGCCGTCCGTGTACGTAGACAGCGCAGGTGCCTATCAACAAGAGAAATGGGTAAGTCAACCAGTTTCTTCGCATAATGGAGTATTACTCAGAGACCAAGGGTACAAACAAAAAGGATACGCGCAATAACACGGATGAATCTAAAAACAGATCTACTGAGCTGAGTGAGAAAGAAACTGAGTGCAGGCAAAGAAATTGATGTTGGTATCAATTACGGGTTGTGTTGGGCTGTGGAGGGGGGGCGGGGGGGGACAGGGGAACTTTCTTGGGTTCCTGGAGATGTTCTCTATCTTGATCTGAGTAGTGGTCCCACGGGGGGAAGCATCTGTGCCAATTCACCGAGCTCTCCCTTCCCCGTGGACGCTTCGTGCCCACGGCGCTGTGTGTTTGAGACCTCACTAAGACAGAAAACGAAAATAAAATACGAACTGCCGAAAATTCACGGAACTTTGTGGTTTGCGGCCCACGCCTGTTTTGATCTACAAGTCAATAATACATGGTTTTGAGATTTGCACATTGTACGGATTCGGCCGCGTTGCTTGACCCTGGCTCGGCAGTATCTCCGACATCAATGTCCACAATGACATCAAAAGGATGCTTTAGAACCTGCCTTAGTTTCCTATGGTTGCTGCAGCGAATGACCACAAATTCGCTGGTTTAAGACAATGCAAACTTATCATCTTGTAGTTCTGCGGCTCAGAAGTCTGAGACTTTGTCTGGGAACCTCCATACTGTTTGCTTGTCCCACTGGGGGGAAGTCCAGGTGTCTCAGGGCTGGGTTCCTTCTGGAGGCTCTGGGACAGAATCAATTTCCTTGCCTCTTCCAGGACCTTAAGCTGCCTGCATTGCTTGGTTCCAAGACTCTTCCCACCATCTTTAAAGCCTGCCTTAGCCCCTTGAGTCTTTCTCACGTTGCGTCACCGTGATTCTGACTCTCCCGCCCCACTCATCCACTTTTAAGGGTCCTTGTGATCGCTTTGGTCCCACACGAAGAATCCAGGATCCCTCCCTCCCCATCTCTAAGTCAGCCCTCATCCTGTAACCAACAGATTCACAGGTTCTGGGGATGAGGATGTGGACATCTTTGGAGGACCATCTTTCTGCCTACCGCAGCGATTAAATAAAAATGTAGAAGAGAGACCAGGGAAGGGGTGGAAAGGAAAAAGAGTGGAAGAAGATGCTAGTGTAGGTGTTGCTTGGACAACACAGGAAATAGTCGAAGGTGGGGGGAGAAAGACACTCAAGGCTTTCAGCCTGCCAAGGCGTGAGTACACAGTGAGGACCTGACGAGTGAAGGAACACACAGGTTCTTCCTCAGCCGGGCTCGTCCCTGCCCTTCTGTGTGGGCTTCTAGAAACCGTGCCCACACCTCAAGGCTGAGCCGAGACATCACTTCCTGTGGGACCCTGTTAACACTTGCCACCAGTGAGGGCTTGAGTGTAAATGACTTCTCCAAAGCATTTCTCTGCCAGAACTTTGTGCCAGACCTGTGCTGAGTACTGGGGACTCGCGGGTGAACCCGACACCTTCAGAGGCTCACACTCTCCCGCAGCGGAAGGCTAGCGAGCCGAGGGCAAGGGACGGAACAGCCCCAGACCTGGTGTTTGGGACACCAGCAGCGAGGTCCAACCTCCAGGAGCTCGGCAGGTAACCAAACTGGGATAGATCTAAAAAGATAAAGATGTCCCTCTCCCCGGCCCCTGGCTTTTACTTCACTGAAGTTGAAAGCAAAATACGGGCCCAGAGAAATACTCTGTTGTAAGGAAGACCTGAACAAATGCCAACTGATGCCTGGGATGGGCAGAGGTGATAGGGAGTGGTGGGGACTTTGGCAAAGGAGAGATGGGTCCCTGTCTGAAAAAGCCTAGCTAATACTTGCCCAGTGAAAACGTGGGCCTAGGGTCTCCTAGCTTCTGATTTCTCGAGAGAACATTGGGAATATTTGGGTTTTTATTACATCTTCCACGTTTTAAAACACTTTCCGCTGTCTAAAAGGACACCGTGCCAGTGAGC
This sequence comes from Nasua narica, assembly GCA_028533885.1. Taxonomy (NCBI): domain Eukaryota; kingdom Metazoa; phylum Chordata; class Mammalia; order Carnivora; family Procyonidae; genus Nasua; species Nasua narica. The sequence goes on from CM052803.1 coordinate 1,210,228, forward strand.
CACACAGCGCACGTTGTGCGGGGCCAGTTCGCCGTCTCGGGGTGCGCCGGGAAGTGTGCAGACGGTGGCGAGAGGAGGCTGTAAGCATCAGCAACATTTTCCAAGAAAAAGAGATACCGGTTTTGATGGGAAAGTTAGTGAGAATGCGTGAGTAGGGAGTCCTGTTTTGTTTTTAACATGAGCTATAATCGTGTGTTTAGAGTGAGGGGCAAGAAGGCCAGGGAAGAGAGGTGACCAACGGATAAGGGAAGAGCCTGGGGGTCCAGGTCACAAGATGCTGGATCTGGCTGGATGGAGAAAGGAGGAGGGAAGGGACAGAGAGCACTCTGCGGAGGAATTCACCCTCACAGCCTTCGGGGCGAAACGGCGATCAGGTCTTCATCCCTGAGGAGAAAAGAGGGAGCTGCGGTTGCAAAAAATGGGCCACCATACCCTAACAGTAATGGCGGCAGCCGCAGTTCCCGGGAGCGCACCAGTGTCTCAAGCCTCGGGGCGCACGCCGCAACCTTCCCTGCTGCAGTCCTCGCCCTTCCTCTCCGCGGCCAATACCGTTCCGCCCATTCTACGGACGGAGAAGGTCCTCAAGGCCACACCGCTAATCGGAGCCGGCAGGGACGCAGACACCCCCGACCCCAGACCCCTGCGCCCGGCCACTGAGAACGGTATGGGCGTGCCCACACCCAAAACACACACATGTGCAGGTGTGCACGCGGGCGGGTGCAGATCGGTGTGGGAGGGCGGACGCAGACGTGGAGACCCCCGCGAGACCAGGGCGCATGTGCACTCAGCGACCCACGGGGGCGCGCAATGCAGGGTCAGGCCCCTCCTCGCGCGGAGGCCAAAATTCAACTGCCATCACCGGAGGCTGGGCAGTCCGCGCGGGGCGGGGGAGCAGACCCGACCCAGACCCAGCCCAGCCGTCTCCCAGCCGGTGGAGTGGGAGACCCCCTCCCCGGACACGCATCCTTGGAAGGCCGCCGATCCCATCCACAAACACAGGCGCGCTTCCCGGATCGCCGCCCACGCCCCCAGCCCCTTTGCGCAGCCCCACCTCCCGCCCCCGGGGTCCCTCGGAGGACTCACCCTCCCCAACCAGACCCAGTCCCGGCACTGCAGAGCTTGAGCAGCGGCGACCGCGGCTGCGCAGACGCTGAGGCTGCGGGGGTGTGGGTGGGGGACGTGGGGGAGTCGGGGAGGGTGGGCGGCCTTCTAGCCGCCTCTGCTC
>CM052803.1:1211952-1233550 GCA_028533885.1 Nasua narica
GGATGAAAGCAGATGAGGGAGAAAACCACAGTCATTTTACAGCAGGGCCTGACTACAACCTGACTGGAACTATTAACACTGAATTTCCAGAGCATCTCGGGGGGGGGAAATGTACAAAAAGGAAATCAGGGGGAAGTGCCCAGGATTCAGGCTGGTGGTTACCTTGGGCTGGGGGGGGGGCGGGGAATGCGAGTGTTAGATAGGTATATGTGAATTATTGGCAAGACCCTATTTTTATGTTATGAAGTGGGGTCATAAGAAGGATATTATTATAAATTTATATAAATACAGCATGGCTATATTTTATGCTAACCTGAAGTATAAACATTTGGAATCATGAGCATGGGGGACATTTTTTGAAATGAGAAGAGGTCTTACAATTTAAAATTGCTAAAAAAAAAAAATCCATACTTTTGAATTGTGTACATTGTCAACTATGGCTGTTATTATATTATCACTTTAGCTAGTGAAGAGACATGCCAACCACTCTTGTTAGAACTAGTCTTGAGTTATGTGAGTTTTGAATTGTCCAAGGTCTTCAAGAATGAGTTCTTGGCATAAAATCCACCCACTGTGGGTGAATGAAAGGATGAATATGTTTGTTTTTCCCAAAGACCTGGTCGCCAGGAAAGCCACAGCTGCTCCTATCACTCAAGAGACAGACGTTCATAAAGCACCCACTATGTGCTGGCCATTGCAGTGAGCATCCAGGATGGCCTGAGGCATATCCCCTAAGAGGATGATTTCCACACCTTTTTAAGAGGCAGGAAGGTCTGAGCCTCTGATATGAGCCCTTTGATCAGCTAGAGTCACTGAAGTCTGAGTCTTACCTACTTTTCTATCTTCTCAGGCAGTTGTTGGCCGGGTGGGTTTTGATATTCCAAATTCTCTAAAGAAGCTGGAACCCATTACATTATATATATATATATATATATATATATATATATATATGACCCCAACCCTAACTTGTTTATTGTCCACCTCACCTTCTAGAATGTAGACTCCATGATGGTAAGGACTGTGGGTTTCTAATTCATCTCCGAGCCCCTAGCACTTAGAACATTGTTTGACACATCCTGGGTGTTCTATGAATGTCCTTTTCGAGGGCTAAGTGAATGAAAAGTGAGGCTTGTAAACATAAAATATCCCGATATCTTAACGATGGCAACTCATTAAATTAAAAGGAAGATGAGTGAACTGAAGGGACACATAGGTGAGCTGGATACAGCCCATGGTCTGCACAGTTGAGTCGTCTAAGATCAAGGAATCTTTACTGAGCAAAGCTCTGCCATGAGACTGCTCCAAGGGCAGCTGACCTGTTTCCCGCGGTCCCTTGGCCGCGGCCCAGAAGACAGGGCTGTGGCATCAAGCAAGGAACCCTGTCAGCAAGGATCATCCCACAAAGAAAAGAATCTACTTACTCTTTTAAACAACTACAGGAAAGGGCACCTGAGTGACTCAGTGAGTTAATCGACTGCCTTCAGCTCAGGTCATGATCCCAGGGTCCTGGGATCGAGCTCATCAGGTTCTTCTCCCTCTGCCTGTCCTTCCCCCGCTTGTGTGCGTGCTCTCTCTCTCTCTCTCTCTTTCTCACTCTCTCTCTCTTTGGCAAGTAAATAAATAAAACCTAAAAAAATTTAAACGACTACAGGGAATTAATCCCACTATGTCGCTGCATGGTCTTTCCCCCAACTAGCAGATATTAAGGTTGTTTCCAGAGAGTGATCATTTGGGAGCCTCAGATTTCTTGGAAAAGGTCCAAATTCAACTTGGAATTTAACCCAGGGCAATCTCTCGCCAAAAATCTTATTTCGCTACTACTGAAAATTCTTCAGTTTATTCTGCAGGAGGAAAAGACAGATGATTGAGGCGAGAAAATGTACCTAGTTGCTTAAAACCTTGAAGAGTTTAGTCACTTGGCTGGGGAGTCTGGGGTGAAACAGAAAATTAGTAGAGTTGCCGAGTCTGCTTAGGGAAATACGCACCCTCCTCCATGCTGTCAGCTGGGTAATATTCTTACCCTCGTTTTATAGAACAAAATAGAGCTTTGTGGACTGACATGGAAAGGTCTTGAAGACACATCATCGCATGGAAAAAAGCAAACTGCAAAGCCACAGGTGCAGTCTGGCGTCCCTCATACGAAAACCCAACCATGTACAAAACGACGTAGGATCTTTTCTATGGATGCATAGACACCTCCGGGAAGGCTTGGCACATTTAAAACTCCAACGGCGCTTATGAGAAAAGGCTCACAAGATTAGCAAGTTTCTCGAGGTCACATGCATTCATTCGTGATGAAAAGTCAGCAGTTTTGTTAAATGAGGATCATAGCCAGAAGACAGATCGTCAAGTCTCAGCAAGGCAAAACCCAGGCATTACGGTTTTTTTTTTACCACGGATTACAGGTTTACAAGTATTCTACTATCTGGGGATCAGGACTAGACAGGGAGGCCTTGCTAGATTTGGTGAATCTCAGGGTGCAAACTAATTTTCCTTCCTGACTATGGTATGGCGTGAATGGGACAGTTTTGCTTCCACGTGTATTGCTTAGAAGATAAAAAGTTAAAATCCTAAAATCCAAAGATACTGACAATATGAAGGCATATTTCCAAGTCAGAGATGTTAGAATGTAAAAAAAAAAAGGTGCACCTTAGTATCAAATATGATACGTAGATTTAGTTATTACAACTTATTCAGTAACAATAGTGTACATATCATAGTAAAAGACCTACATATATTTGGCATTGCTATTATGGGATGCGTAATATTAGCGCTTGTTCTACGGGTAAGGAAGGTGAAGCTTGGAATCAATGCATTAACGGACACGCACACAAAAACTGCATCTATTTCTATGGGCACAAACACATCTGTACGTGAGAAGGAGAAGCACCCTCAACCCACCAGTTACTCACCCCTAGAGCAGAGGGCTGGGGGCTCACGAAGTGAGATCTGCAGGAAGTCTTGCTTTATCAGTATGTTCTGACCTTTGACAAAGAAAATATGCTTACTTACTAACTGTCCGGGAAGAAAACAAAATAACGCTATTTAAAAAGGGATCCGGAGAAGGTGAGCGCCCCGGCAAGAGACAGGATGGGAATGGTCTTGCTCCCCCGACGCCCAGCACCTTCGGATTGCTGTTAGGCCGAGTCCCTGGGCCCACACAGCCGGTAAACCGCAGACCTCTGATGCAGACCCGAGAGAGTGGCTCTAGAGCCGGCCCCTGTCCCGCTCCGTGGGCTCCGTGGAGTGGAGCCGCTGACTATCTCAGCGGGCTCACCCACACCAGGAGAGGCGCCTCCCCCCCGCCCCGCCCCCCAGGACCGCCCACTCCCGAGGGGAGGGGGGCTGAAGCTTGGCTGGCTGTGTCTACTCTGGTCAGTCTTTGTTCCCAGTCCCAAGAGCCCTCCTCTTGCCCCAGAGAGGATACCGGATCCATTCTTGGGCAGCCAACCCGTCTCCTCTTTCCAACGGTGAGAGATGGTTGATTGTCGCGGAAACCCTCCCTCGGATGTAGACCACCAGCGAAGGGAAGACAGTCCTACCATTGGCTTCCCTTCCCTGCTGGCCCTGTTACGATCCAATGATATGGGGGGTGGGGGGTTGTATGTAAACGGACATCTCTTAGAGGCTCCCAAGAAGCAGGGAGTGGCTGCCAGAAGAGAACCCGGAGTTGGAAGAGAGAGAGAGAGAGGGAACCTTGCTTTTTTGTCACATATTCATTTATCCCCTTTGAGTTTTGTATCAAATAAGCTCTTACGTGAATAATGAGAAATAAAGCACGGAAGTAGGTAAACTGTTAAAGGACTAGGATAAAATGAAAAGAGAGTGGGACGCAACGTTGACATGAGAGGTATGGTGGCTTAAAACTACTTTTTTTTTTTTTTTAATTTATTTAACAGAGAGAGAGATCACAAGTAGGCAGAGAGGCAGGCAGAGAAACTGGGGAAGCAGGTTCTGTGAGCAGAGAGCCTGATGCAGGTTTTGATCCCAGAACCCTGATAGTGACCTGAGCGGAAGGCAGAGGCTTTAACCCCCTGAGCCACCCAGGCGCCCCTTAAAACTACTTTTTAAGTCGGGCTCTGCGCTCAGCCCAGAGTCTGCTTTGGACTCTTTCTCCTCCTTTCTCTGTCCCTCCGCCCTGCTTGCTTGCTCGCTCGCTAAAAATAAATAATATTTGTTTTAAAACCACTTTTTAAAATAAAATAGAATAAAAGTCGCGTCCCTGTATGTTAAAAAAAGAAAGAAAGAAAAAAGAAAAGAAATCTGAGAGGTGAATACACGGGAGTCGTGCTTATTTTCTAGCCTACCTTTGTGGCTTGTAGAATTTCATTGTCACTTTTTGGAAGGAGCCACGAGGGGCCCAGTTTCAGGTGAGATAGGGCAAGTATCTCTGTTCTGTCTCTCCCCCTGGAGAATTCCAATAAATTAGCAACCCACACAGGTTGAGGGGGAGAGAAGAAGAAACCAACGGGGGCTCCTTCTCGACCCAAGTACGTCCTCCCCCTTTCCACGCACCTCTGCTCACACTCACCTCCCGGCGCGGCGTTAAATTCCACAGTGAAACAAATGCTGGTCTCGCACCTGCCTCTCCTTCGTCTCCACTTCCTTCCCACCACTCATCCCCTCTGTGAGGTAGGCGATCGCCTAGAAAAAAAAAAAAAAAAAATCCACGTTGCCGTAGGCAGTGCTTTAAAGAAACTTGGGCAAAAGAAAGATTCCTCCTATGAAGGTTCATGCTTTGGAGAGTATTTACAGGGCGCATGAGTATCCACGATGCAGGAAGTGGAAAATCCACTCCCACCCCGGGAGGGGCCGTGCTGGTGGGGGTCGGGAGTGGGGGTACTCCCCATATTTCTCCCTGGTCTTCGGAGACCAATAGTCTTTTTAGAGACTTGTTCTGCTAACAAGCACGGAGCAGCGTTGCGCTTAAACTTCACATCAACCTTAGGAGGTGATAATAAAATTATCATAAGTATGACGACCACACGGAAGAGAGCCTACGTGCCAAGAACTGCTCTAAATGCTTCACCGCACGGCTCCATTTGCCCTTCACAACAACCCTACAAGGTAGATACTATCCTTTCTCCCCGCCGTACAGATGAAGAAACCAAGCTGTAGAGAAATTAAGTCACTTTCCCAAGGTTCCTTAGCGAGGGAGTGGCAAGCCCCGAGTCTGAATGCAGCAGTCCTGGGCCTGACAGCCCTCACCAGGGGCCACCAGGGGCGCCTCGAGGGGCAGACCATCGTCCCAAGGCCACACTTAGCTGCAAGGGAGCCTGCAAATGCAGCTCAAACTTAGGGGTTCTAGCACTGTGGAAGAAGTCGAGACGAGATACTGGGGGACAGTGAGCAGTCTTCATCTCCACCCCCAACACACACACTTTGACCTTCTCCCATGTTAGTTAAGATCTCAAAATTCAGGACCTCAGGGCCAGCCGCTGCCTATGATGGGCGGGGGTGGGGGCAGTAATCAAGAGAGGCCGTCTTAGACATTGGCAGTGGGAGTGCCAACAGAGAAACCACTTTGGGAAGGTGTACCGGTTAGCTATTTCAAACTGATACCTCCTCTGGGTGGACAGGGTCTCCAACGCCGAGTCCCAGCCAGTGTCTGAGGACGGGGTTGGGGGGGTGGGGTGTGGTGTTGAGAACACAGAATCTAAGATCTAACTTGCAAAATGCTGCGGCACAATTTCTGCCACATTCTACGGGTCAGAGCAAGCCACCCAGACGGCACAGATTCAAGGACAGGGAAAACAGAGGCCAAGTCTTGATTACAGGTGCAAAAAAGAAAAAAAAAGTGTGCCATTTTTAATATCCAAACTGAGAAAAAAAATTTAAAGGAAAATGGAAAAGCAGGCAGGGAGCAGAAAAGAGAAAGGAGCAATGAAATACAAAAGAAAAGCAAAAAAAAAAACCCAGTTCCTGGGAAGAGGTAGTGTAGGACCACAGCCCTCCCCCTCCCGTGGGGGGGGCGGTAGGCGGAGCCTCCAGCGCAGGTGACCTCAGCTCCGCCCATCCGTTCTCTGAAAGTCCCAGGATTTTCTAGCTTAGATCCGAGTAGAGACAAAAGCACAACCACATGCTATCCCCATCTTGCTGACCCTGCCCTGTGGCCTTTCCCGAATTCATTACACCTAAGCCTCCTCCTCTTGCAGTTAAAGGACATTATGGGGGTGCCCAGAGTCTCCCAGGGGGCCTGACACATCGCACGCTCTCCGTAAGCGGTGGTAGGAGTAAAGTCATCCAGATCCATCGCAAGAGGCACACCTGAGAGAGACGTGATGAGGAACCGATGGGTTAATCCACACCAAGGGCCGCGAGCAGTCCCCGCACTTGATAAATACCAGGAAGTGCGAATTATTGTCGGTCTCGTGGCTGCGGGGTTTCAAAGAGGTCCCGTCCACCTGTTATCAAGTGCAAGAGAAGCCTAGTATATACCTAAAAAGAGCTAAGACCTTAGAGCTGCACCGTGGAAAGCAGGAGCCGGGAGCCACATAGAACTATGCAACTATAAGCTAATTAAAACACACTACGGCCACAAATGCAGTTCCGCGGCCGCACTGGCCACTTTTCAAGGGCTCGAAGCCACCTGTAGCCAGCGGCCACCACATCGGACGGTGCGGATGGAGAACATTTCCGCCAGCGCATAAGGGTCTGCTGGAGAGCGCCGCTGGAGGGGGTCCTTTGTCGGGTTCCCCTCTGAGAAGGCCGTGGAATTAGCGCGTGTAACCCTTGCAGCAACCCTACCGGGTAGGTTTCCCTACTCGCAACCTCCCTACAGGTCAGAAAACCGAGGCTCAGAGGTCCAACGACACCTGTCCCGGATCTGAACCCAGGCGCCCCTGGGGCCAGAGATCCTGCTCCCACCTACTTCTAACCCACCGCCTCCTCGTTCTTTTCGGTACTGTTGAAGCTGTTGCCTTCCTTCCCTTCTTCATTCCCTCTTCTTCCTCTTCCCCCACCCCCTCTCCTCCACGGCTTCCCCATCCCTCTCACCTCCTTCTCACTCTTCCCCCCTCCCCACCTCCTCCTCTCCCCTAGCTCCAGCCCAGCCCCGCGGCCCTTCCAACGCCCCTTCCCCTCTCTTCCCTCCCATTCCTCTCCTCCCACTTCCTCCCCCTTGCTCCACTCCTCGCTCTTCCCCCCTTACCCCATCTTCCTTCCTCTCTCTGCTTTCCTACAGATGTCCTATCCTGTCCTTTCCTGCCAACCCCTCCTTTCTCATCCCCCGTCTTCCTACGCTCCCTTCCCTCCTTTCCTCTTTCCCTCCATCCTACGCCCCTTTCCTCCCGTTTCCACCTCTTCACTTTCCCTTCCTTTTAGCACCGCCCCTCCTCTCCTCTCCACTCCTCCCTCTAAGCCCCTCCCCGGCTCCCTTCTCTCCCCTCCAGGTCCCTCTCCACCTCTTCTCCTCACCCTCCTCCATTCTGCTCTCCAAACCCCTCCATCCCTTCCTCCCTGTTCCCTCCAAGCCCCTCTCTTTCCTCATCCCTCCTCCCCTTTCTCAAAGCTCCTCCCCTCTCCTCCACCCTCCAAGCTCTCCCCCTAGTTCTCCCCACTCCTCCATCCAAGCCCCTCCTCGCCTCCCGGTCCTCTTCCCTCCTCCAAGCCCCTCCCTTCCACCCTCCTCCCTCCAAGCCCTTCCCCTTCTTCTCTCCCCTCCGCTCCCTCCAAGCATCTCCTCCCTCCTCCTCCCCTCGGACTCCTCCCACGCAGAGGCTTCTGGGAGCGCCGAGGGGGGCGTGGTCCCGCGCGGTGCAGGGGCAGGGCGGGAGCGGCGAGGCGCGCAGGCGCAGACCATGTACTCGCCGGGACCTAGCGCGGCCGAGCGCAGCCGCCGCCTTGTGGTCGCCGCCAGTCGGCGCCGCCGGCCGGGTTCAGTGGTCCGCAAGGTTCTCGTCGCGGGGAGGATCACGCACCGCGGATCGCGGGAGGGGCGCGGAAGGGGCTGTGAATCCCGCCCCTCCGTGCCTCAGTTTCCCCGCCCAGACAGTGGGTGTGGACAGCACCTGCAAGCAGTGGCGCGCGGAGCTCCGTCCGTCCGAGCTGCTCTCGTTGTTGCTGTTGTCTAGGTAATAGTAGTGGCAGCGCTGCTACCAGCAGTTTCGGAGCATCCCCTCGCTGCGTACCGGGCATGGAGCTCCGCGCCCGGGTCAGCGCCCTACGGAGCGAGGGCCCCTCTCCCACGGGGCCGGCGCCGCCCGGAGCTCGTCGGAGGTGCAGACCCCCGCGGCCCGCGGCTTCTGGAGCTCCCGGCGATGCTGATGCGGACGCCTGCGGAAACCGGAGAGACACCCGGTTATCTCCTTGAGCCCTACAGGAGCCCAGTGCCCTTCGCCCTAGGAACTCCCCCCGTTTGCGGATGTGGAAACTGAGGCACAAAAATGAAAAGCCCCTTGGCCCCCACAATGGTGGGAGAGTTAGTGCAATTTAATAACCATGCTTAAGCCCTGTGCGGGTACCACTTCACAACAACCCTACAAAGTAGGGGTGTCAGGTCCCTCACCTTCCGGAAGAGGAGACAGGTTAAGTGACCTGCCCAGACACACCGCTAGGGAGCGGCAGGCAGGCAGTCCCGCCGGGGCAGCCTGGACCCGGGGGCTGCGCTGTCTGGACGGTGGTCTCCGACATGGGGTGTGCCTGAGGACTCCAGAAGGTTACACAAAACGGTGACAATACCACCCGGGGCGCCTGGGGAAGGGTGCGTGAGGGGCGGCCGGCTTGGGGTCGGGGTGCAGGCTCCGCGGGAAGGCAGCCCCCCACCCCCAGCACCCCCACCACGCCCCGCCCAGCGCCCTCCCTGAAGGCTGTGCTATCTCATTCCAGCCTCACAGCCTCCCTGAGCCTCGGCTTCCCCGCCTGCGCCCTGGGTGACGTGGCGACAAGGCCGGTGTTTGTGTCACGTCCAGGCGTGTGCCCCGAGCTCCGCACAGCCTGTGTGGGGACAAGGTGACCCGCCGCCCCCGCGTGAGGATCGGTGCTGAACTTCAGATCCCCGCCGGCCTCTGGGCCCTTGGGCGGGGATCTCGCCCGCCTGGCTAAAGGTCCCCTGGCGTCCTCAGCTCTCTGTCGGATGTCGCTCCCCAGCAGCCCTGCCGACCACCGAGCCTGAACCCGTCTGGTGCGTCGGCGGGCTCTGCGGCTTTCCCGCCACCGCCGGGCTCCCCTCCGCGGCCTGTCTCCAGGGGCTGCTCACCACGGCCGGAGGGCATGAGAATGTGAGCTCCAGCGGAGGGCAGCTCATCCCTGCTCCGTGCCGACCGCACCCTCAGCTTCGGGAACCGCGCCCCAGTGCACGGGAACAGCTGTAGAAAGTCCCAGTCTCAGTTTCCCCCATCCTCACCTCACCCCTCCGCTCCTGCCCTGCGCCCCTTCCGGGACAGCACTGGGCGGGACCTGGGGACGCAGAGCAGGGAGAGGCGGTCGGCCTCCTCTCGCGGGCAGAGGAGGATGCCCCAGAGGGACGACGCCAGGGACAGCCCCCCTGACGGGCGGAAGGAAGCACAGGGGCGTGGAGACAACGGCTGCTGGCACAAGCTGCCAGAGACCCGGCCTCTCGGCAGGGCCCCGGGGGCGACAGGCTTCCCCATGCCCCTTCCTGACCACATAGACCCACGGTGGGACCGAACTGGCTCGGGCTCACGCTGCCGGCTCCCTGTCCTCCCCGCCACTTTCCACACGGTCACGGCTCACCACAAAGGCCTCCACATGTGCTGCTGTGGATTTCAGTCGCCCCAAATGGTAGGACCATCTCTCCCAGCCACCCCCACGCAGGTGGCCTGGCAACATTTCACGCAGATGACAGGAAGGGACGTGTGGGTACAGGGGCGTGCCAACCACATCGGGACAAGCAGAAGTGAGGCTGCCTCTCTTACCAACCCCCCAACCCGGGGCCTCCAGCTGCCCCTGCCCAGATGACGACAACAGAGGGGACTGAGGGCCCTCCTGGTCACCACGGCAGTGACAGCATTTCCCAAAGGAAGTGCCACGTATGGCAAGATCTCACTCTGATGACTAAAGCCAGAGCAGCCACACCATTCTAAGCCCCATTCACCCCCGGGGCTGCCTTCTCTGGGTCCTCCCTCTTCCCCTGGAATCTGATCTGGAAGGAATGACCCCCCGGCCGCGGCAGGCACACAGCAGCTCGGGCCCTGGGCCTCTGCCACTCTCTCAGGGAAGAGGGAGAGACCCAGACCCAGATCTAGACCCATCCACACATGGCGCTTCATTGATCATGGCGATCCATTGGTGGGGGAGTCCACAGAACAAAGCTTCGGGCCTTTGTGTCCCTGCACGAGGTCTGTCTCCACCACGACGTGACCGAGAAAATGTGCTGGAAACCCCCACGAAACCGTGAGGGATGCCAGCCTGGGGATGAGGCCGGCACAGGAAGGGAAAGCCAGAGAACCAGAGCTACGCTCCTGCCGCCTAGAACAAGCCTTCCCTGATGCCCACCCGGCTGCCAGACATCCATCTGAAAAAACGTCCGCCTTGACTATGCACTCTTGAGCAGCTGCTTTTCCTACCGCAACACGAAGTGCTTATACATATAAATGATTTCTTAAAGTGAACTGGTTACACTTTGTGGACACCAGTGTTGGAAACATCAGGACATCTGTGACAAGTGGCGTCAAAGGCCCAGAGAAAGGAGACTCTGGGGGAGATCTCTGTGTAAACAAAGCATCGGGTCAGCCTTAGGAAACTCACCTGGAGCTGCCTTCAAATTTAACTGCAAAAATCACAATAAAAATGGACAGTGTGCGCTGAGATACAAACTTACTAAGTCTTTGAACCTGAACATCCCGCCTGCTGGTGTTCGCCTGCCCTCCTCGACTCCCACAGGCACTGAGGCGGATTTCGACGGGACCACTGGTGCCTGTATCTTTTGCACCTGACGACTGTTTAAAATTACACCGGTTTCTCTTAACTAAAAGTTTTATTTTTAAAAAAAATTAACAGACTCTGAGAAACTTCGGCATCTGAAGTGTTTACTGTTACTCGCGGACTCTGAAAACGACCTTTACCGCCCACTGACCACTTGTCAGCTTCCCTTGCTTGGTGGCTTGGGGACGGATGGAGGGAGGGCCCCTCCGGCGTCCACCCCAGGAGGGACCTCACGGAGGGTGACGACCTGACATCTGGACCTGATCTAGGGTCCAGAAATGTCCCCACATTCACTTATCGAGCCCACCTCTCCCCCGGTCCCTCCTACATTTTCCTACGAAGTGTCCCCCGGGACATCAAATGCCTTGCCCCGGCTCTTACAGGTCATTCCCGCCCAACCCCGATGCCCGGTTCCTGGGGCTCCTGGGAGTTTCCAGCCACAGCAGGGCCCCTGACCATGGTCCCCAGAGCGTTAGACCCGAGGGACTCGCTTTCTACTGTGGGTGTGCAGGTGCCCCGTGGAGCCCGTCCACTGGGCCCCAGTCATAAGGCCCGAGCGCGGCAGGACCCTGCTCAGCCGTGTGCTACTGGTGGGCGACCCTGTGGGACTTGTCGAACGGCTGGCTGGCGCGGGGCCCGGCGGCGGGCCTGGCGGATCCCACCCCTCCTGCTGCAGAAGGGAAGCCCCGGCCCAGGTTCTCCGCCCCCCGCACTGCCCCCTAGGTGTGGATCCTCAGATGGCGCGTGAGGTTGGTGTTCCTGCTGAAGGTCTTCCCGCATTCGCCGCACTTGTACGGCTTCTCCCCCGTGTGGATCCTCTGGTGGACCGTGAGCGAAGAGTTCTTGATGAAGGCCTTCCCGCATTGGCCGCACCTGTAGGGCTTCTCGCCGGTGTGGATGCGCTGGTGCTCGATGAGGTACGCGCTCTGGCTGAAGGCCTTGCCGCACTCGCCGCAGGCGAACGGCTTCTCGCCCGTGTGGCCCGTCTGGTGCACGAGCAGGGACGAGCGGCCCGTGAAGTGCTTCCTGCACACGGAGCACTCGTAGGGCTTCTCGCCGGTGTGGATGCGCTGGTGCTGCGTGAGCGCCGAGTTCTTGCTGAAGGCCTTGCCGCACGCGCTGCACTCGAAGGGCTTCACGCCGATGTGGAAGCGCTGGTGCTGGATGAGGTAGGAGCTCTGGCTGAAGGCCTTGCCGCACTCGCCGCACACGTACGGCTTCTCACCCGTGTGATTGCGCTGGTGCAGCGTGAGGGACGAGCTCTTGTTGAAGGCCTTGCCGCACTCCTTGCACGCGTAGGGCTTCTCGCCCGTGTGCGTGCGCTGGTGCTCGGTCAGGTGCATGTTCTGGCTGAAGGCGCGGCCGCACGCGGCGCACACGTAGGGCTTCTCGCCCGTGTGCGTGCGCTGGTGCACGATGAGGTGCATGTTCTGGCTGAAGGCCTTGCCGCAGTCCCCGCATGCGTACGGCTTCTCGCCGGTGTGCACGCGTTCGTGCTGCGCCAGCGAGGACGTCTTGCGGAAGGCCTTCCCGCACGCGGCGCACACGTAGGGCTTCTCACCGGTGTGCGTGCGCTGGTGCACGATGAGGTTCATGCGCTGGCTGAAGGCCTTGCCGCAGTCCCCGCACGCGTAGGGCTTCTCCCCGGTGTGCACGCGCTGGTGGATGGTGAGGGACGAGCGCTCGATGAAGTGCTTCCCGCACACGTCACACTCGAAGGGCTTCTCGCCCGTGTGGATGCGCTGGTGCTTCACGAGCGACGAGCTCCGGCTGAAGGCCTTGCCGCATGCGCTGCAGTCGTAGGACTTCCTGTCCACGTCCGGCCGGGACGGCTGGCCGAGGGCCAGGTCCCTCAAGAAGGCCTTCCCAGGCGCGACCAGCGGCGGGGTCCCCTCTTCCCTCGGGCCCTCCGACCGCGGCGCGACCGGGCTGGGGCTCTGGGGGGTGCCGGCCTGAAATTCCCGGCCCGTGGGGTACAGCCCCCGGGAAACCTCCGGCCGCGGCGGCAGACAGGTCCTTGTGTTTCCCAGCTGCCTCTCCACCCGGTCACCCTGTGTCCACGCTCCTTCAAGGGCCAGACCGCGGGCACCATGTCTCGGGGGTCCCTCCGCCACCACCCCAGCGGGTGGTCTGTCTTCCGCACTGTCCTCCTTTGCACCCGACTCCTTCATCTCAGGTCTAGTCTCCAAGTCTGGGGGACGGAAAGAGAAGACGAAACGCACGGGGTTAACAATGCCGGGAGTAAGGGACCTCCGAAGCCGGATGGATGGGTACACAGCAAGGCACGGATGGAGACGCGGAGGACACCCTGCCGATCGGAGAGAGAGGCAAGGAGCTGCTGACAAAGGTGGCTTAAAGAAGCAGAAGCGACACAAGGGGAGCCGAGGGAACAAGAAGGGTCCCTTTGGGAGAGCACGGAAAGAACGGCCAGCAGCCAGGAGCTCTTAGCCCTCTGAGGAGAAGCCACAGGAGGGAGGCCGGCCTGCATGGAGCAGACCACAGGGTCCTGCAAACCTGAGCCGGGAGTCACTGCGCGGGGCGCCCTACCTCTGGGGCCCGTCCTGAGTGCCCCCACACTTAGGCTTCCCCGAGCACTTTTATTAGAGATGGTCAGCCGCCAGCGGGATCTGCGTGGCACGCTCCAGTTATCCCCGTGTCCCCTGCAGCCGCCAAGCTCCCCCATTCCCTGTCCCCGCAGTGCCCGACCCCTCCTCCACTGCCTACTCCCGGAGCAGCAGGCGCCGCTTGGCGCTCGCTCCAGACCCTCCTGCCGCCGCCCGTCCATCCTTGCCGAGCAGTCCCGGCCAGGGTCCCGGCCATGCCGCGGCTCTAATCCCCTCCCACGTTTACCCTTCTCATTTCTAAAGCTCATTTCCAGTCTAGGGGGCTCTCCCCAGTTCCAGGTTCTGCATCATGGATCTAACGGCTTCATCCACGACATTTAAAAACCACGAAATCTTACACAAAAATCTCATTAAAAACGTGAAGATAAGGCCACGGGGAGCCCTCCTTCCTACGAGGCAACCAGAAGCGGGGGTGAAGCAGGGCTGTTCCTGCTGCCCCATTTAAACCCCGAGTCAGCCCGCGAGCACACCGGCGTCCGAGACCCCTCCCCTAAGTCAGGCGGGGCCGGGCCAGGGGAGTCTGGGTTTCAGTATCTTCCCTATGCTGACGCCTCGCAAACTTCCACCTCCAGCCCAGACCTCTTCTGGGCTCTGCTGGCGAATATTCGGAAGCCTCCTGGGTGCCCCTCTGGGACAGTGCAAGCCCAGCACATCTCGTTCAGAACGTGTGGTCTGGGGACCCCAGCCCCTCCAGCATCAACGATAAAAAGCAAGCCTCATCCAAAAGCCCTAGCAGCGTCAGTCCAACACGGACTGTCCTGTGAGGTCCCTGCAGTCATCCCATTCGGAGACAGAAAGTGGGCCGTGGTGCCAGGGGCTGGGGGACGGGGCAGGGAGAGGACGTTTAACGCGGGCAGAATTTCGGTTTTGCAAGATGGAAAGAGTTCTGCGAATGGATGGCGGCACAGCAGGGTGAGTGACCCAGCACGGACTGCACACCTCAAAGTGGCCGAAATGCTCAAGTTTAGGTCTCTCTGACCACTTAAAAAAGTTAGATTAAAAAATAGAAAATGAAAAAAGACATAGCAGTCACCCTGGATTCTCCCCTTTGCTCCTGCCGTCGAGACTGCTGGCTGCAGCCACTGGATGGGCGCAATACTCGGACCAGACCAAATCTCGCCACCTCACCCCTGCCAAGGATCCAGTTGGCCACCCGGGGTTTCCGGGCCGAAACGCAGCAAGACCCACCACCCTCCCGCCTCTACAACGCATTTCCCACTCAGCAGCTAGAGGATGTTCTTCAGAGTCAGACGAAACCCTCCAATGTCTTCTCGCTGTGCTGAGTGCTGAGAACCGAAGCCAGCACCTTCCCCCGGCCGACGGGGTCCCCGGGACAGAGCCAGGCCCCCTCTGCCGTCTCCGCCGTCCATCCCGGCCGACCTGCCGCCAGCCTCGCTTGCCCTGTGGTTCCCTTTTCATTCCCTGCCAAGTCGTCCGTGCCAAGTTCTTCCTCCGGGCCTTTGCACCTGCTACCGCCCCACCCCACCGGCCCAACGGTGCACATCCTTCAGCCCTCAGCTAACATCCTCCACAGGGAGGCCGTCCCTGTCATCCCACAGTGGAAAGGAACACCCCTCCTGTTGATGTGGCCTGGATCTGTTTCTGCCAGCCTCCCTGTGGGCGCTGCGCTCCAGGAGGGCACAGACCTTGTCGGGGCCCCGCTGCTACAGCAGCGCCTGGCACACAGAAGCCGTCAGATGCTAACATCCGCTGGGCACCCGCAACGTGCCCGGTGCGGTGCGAAGCCGTCCGCGTGGATCATCCCACGCAGCCCTGACAACCGCAGACTAGGCAGGTACTCTGGAGAGGGTGCCCATTTTACGGACGAGGGAACTGAGGGTCTGAGAAGCAGAGCTGGGATTCAAGCGGGTCTGATCCCAGAGCCACGGGCCCTGGTGAGTCAGTGTTTTTTGCTGTGAGTTGCTTTCCTATCCCAGAGGAAAAGATGTGAGAAGTACTTAAGGAAGGGGAATGACGTGGCTTAGTCCCCCTGGGGTGTGTGTGACGCTCCACTGCTAGGGCAGGGGGCGGCATGGGACACGAGGGCTGTGGGGTGAGGCAGGAGGGGGATGGTGAATGGCGGGGGGGGGGGGGTGGCGCCAGTGGGGTCTGAGACGCGCTAGGGTATCCACAGGCCGTGGCTGCAGAGATGAGACCAGGCAGAGTCTCAGCTGTGAAAATGACCGGAAGTCCCCTGGAGCAAACACCGACTTGAGAAGTCAGGAGACCGGAGGCAGGATGCCGGCACAGCCGGCAAGCTAAGAGGCCAGGGGAAAGGAGGCAGCCTCCCTTTCGTGGATGAAAACCCATCAGGAGGGATCATCCGCAGAAAAGCCAACACCACGTGGCTCTTAGCTCTGAAAAGCTGTGAAGAGACAGCTTGACATCAGCCTGGTGAAACCAACCGGGCCCACGGTGCTTCACCGACGGGCCTGGCAAACAGCAGAGCCCGGACAATGTGCGGCGCGGGGCGGCGCGTGGACGTGGGCCTTCTGGCTGCAGCCGAGGGAAATGCTAACAGGACAACGTCTGTAGAGGCCACTTTGGCGAAAAGCTACCAAGGTGCAAGCCGCTCTTCATTCCTTTTGATCTAAGGAGGGATGTTTCTGTCGTACTAGATTTCTTGTCTTCCATACCTTCTTTTCCCACATTCGATAATTCTACAATTGTTTCTGATCACAAAGTAATTCACACTTGTCATTAAACATCAAACATCAAAAAAATAACATAAAACAGAAATCTTCCTGCAATCTCACCTGCGTTAACCATTTGGTGTGTACTTTTAGAACTTTCTCCACCCCGCCAAAGAAAAAATTTTCCCCCCAGTGCATATCTTTTTTAAAAAGTACGTACAACAAAACCGTATGCACACACACACACAACACACACGAATGCACATCCCCCGCCCCCCTCAAATGGGGCTTTTGGCCCAGATAGAGTAACAGGGATAAGATTTCCCTTCAGCCTACAGCCTAAAGCAATGGGGAAGGGCAGGGGAGGACAAAATACACAAAACAAAGGTTGTAAGACACTGGACACCAGCCAATAAAGGGCAATGTTACTTGAGAGGCAGGATCAGAGAGGCAGGCCCTACGAACGCCCGGCTTACTCAGGGGAAAGGCTGCAGGCTGTGGCATGGGGCCTTGGGGGTGGAGGGTGGGCAGGGAGCCAAAGCCCAACCGACCCCCTGAGCAGAGGAGTGCTCTGGAGATCTGCAAGCGCCAGGTGCCTGCTTAGAACGTGCGGGCATGGAAACTACTCAAGTGTGGGGAAAACACCCAGAAAGGATTTGAAAATGTAACCAGAGCCTATCAAGGCCGGGAACGGTGCCTGCTCCGGCCAGCCCCGAATCCTGTACCAGGTAGCTCGCGGGCACTGGCCAGGACACGCGGAGGGGCGTGAGGGCTGCAAGTCATCTAGACGGAGCCCAGGTCACAAAGGCAGAACCCGAGAGCCGATCTAATGACACAGTGTTGGTGTCCCGGCAGCCACAGGTGGAGGAGACAGCACCGAGCCCAGAGTGAGACCCACACGGCTGTACGCGGACAGCTGATTGCGGACAGAGGTGCGAGGCAATTCAGTGGGGAACATTCAGCGGAAAATTTTCCAGTGGAAACGTGCAGTCTTTTCAACAAACGGTGGTGGAACAACTAGATAGTCATCCAATGAGGGGAAAAAAAAAGAGCTTCAGTGAACACTTTGCATCACTACAAAAATTAAAGGGATCACAGAAAAAACCACAAAACCTGAGACTATACGACTTATAGAAGAAAACCTTTGTGGCCTTGAGATAACCAAAGATTTCTCAGATAGGACATTAGAAGCACCATCCCGGAGAAAAATGACGGATAAATGACTGACATTCTGTAGCAACATTCTTCAGCAGTTAGCGCTGGGGCCCTCGGGTACCCACGTGTGAGAGTGACATCAGACCTCCTTCCTACACAAGTCACGAAAATTAACTCAAAATGGACCGAACGCTTAAGTGAACAGCCAAAATTACAAAAGTCTTGGGAGAAAAGACCAGAGTGACTCTGAGTGGCCTTGGGTCAGGCCACGGTCTCTCCGACAGGGCGCCAAAAGCACGCACAACAATAACAACAGCCACGCACAGCCCCCGAGAATGGCTAAAGTGACCAAGGTCGCGCACACGAAGCTTCGACAAGCACACGGAGCGCCTGGAACTCCTGCACTTTGCGGGCGGAAATGTCGAACGGTACCACTGCTTTGGGAAGACGTCTGGCAGTTTCCTGAAAGGGTAATATACACCTACCACGGGATCCAACCATTCTACTCGCCAGTGTTTGCTCAAGAGAAAGGAAAGCATAGGTCCACAGCGCACACTGTACACGCGGGTTCAGGGCGGCTTTATCTGTGGCCGCTCAGAACTGGAGACAACCCAAATGTCCATCAACAACTGAATGGATGAACGAATCGTGGTCTATCCGTGAAGTAGAATATTACGCAGCAATAAAAAGAAGCGAACCAGTGACACATACAACATGGGTGAACCTCAAAATAATTAAGCCAAGTGAAAGAAAGCAGACCAAAAAAAAAAAAAAAGAGTACACGTTGTATGAGGGCGTATATATAAAATTCCACAATGTGCAAATTAAACCAGAGTGCCGTAAGGTGCTTACACATAAAGTGGCCTGCCCGGGGAATGGAGGGTGGGTGCGGGAGGCACAAGGGGATATTACAAAGGGGTAACAGATGGGTTCATTATCTGGATCATGGTGATGGATTCCCCCTGAGTGTATACAGACGTCAAAATGCATCAGGTTGTTCGCTTCAAATATGTGCAGCTAATTGTAGGTCAATTATACTGCCACGAAAGCTGTCGGAGAAATGGGAACATATTCTCGTTCTGGAAGTCATTGGTTGAAGGGACATCTTTCCATGTCAGCGTCTACAAAGAGCGTTTGTCTTTGATGAGTTAAATGGTCTCCATCATACTAATATGATTTGATGTGTTTACTCAGTCTTATATGGGTGGGCATTTAGGTCATTTCTTCTTTTCTACCTATGTAAAAGTCTGCATACTCACAGGAAGATAGCTAAAGGACAGAGCCCTAAAAATGGAAACGTTCAAAATTTGGTTGATAATGTCAAACGGTCCTCCAAAATTGCCACCTCAACTTTATATTCCTAAAACGGGAAAGTCCTTTTCCCTACACCCTCACAATGCAGACTATTATCGTTCCTCATGGGCAAAAACGGTATTTCTCTGACTTGTTTTGTATTTCTTTGACTACTGGTAGGTTTTAAAAATCTTTTATAAAGTGTAATTTTGTATATTTCTACATTTATGAACTGCCAGCTTATATGGCTGGTCTACTTTCTACCATTCTGTTTCTCGTTTCATTCTTGTTTATTCCTAGGAGTTCTTTATATAATTATAATCCTTTGACTGTTATACATGTGGTAAATATTATTCCCCTACTTCATTACCTATCAACTTTATTTTTATCTTTAAACTTTCTACATAGTCAAATCTGTCCATCCTTTTTCTTATTTCTTTGTAGTCCTCAAGTGACAGGCCGATGGTGAGTAATTCAGCGAAGCTGCCCCCTTACCCAGAGAGACCAGGTTCCTGTAGTTCTCCAGCATCACATCTCTGTACAGGTCCTTCTGGGCAGGCTCCAGCTGCTGCCACTCCTCCTGGGTGAAGTCCACTGTCACATCCCTGAACGTCACTGATTCCTGTAAGAGGAAACCCACAACCACTCACCGCAGGGCCCTGCTCACAGAGGTCTAGAGAAATGGCCACAAAAGCCAAGAGGATTTAGGGGAGGCACGGGATGTTATCTGGAGTGATTTCAACAAGGTGTGGAGTCCTGAAGGGACCAACTGCTCAGTGTTCTTGGTGCCTACTTATACTGGGATGGTCCTCTGACACAGAAATAAAACATAAGACTGCTTAGAGCAGAAAGTCCCACACTTTAGAGACAGAGAAGGAATCGAAGGTATAATGACCATAACCCTGTGAATGGACGTGTACATTAGCTGCCCAGTACAGGCAGATGCAATCCAGCAGTCCCACACACTGGCCTGACCCCTGCGGAGCTGCACGCACTGAGCCAGGTGCTGGGAAACAGACACAGAGAAGGTTCAGGAACTAGCTCCTCGTGGACGAAGCCCACGAACACAGGCACGACTGCCCAGCAATCTGGCCAATACCACCATGAAGGTACGAAGGAAATCCTCTCGGCGCCTGAACAATGGCAGCTCTCGGGGGCGCCCAGAAAGACTTCAGAAAGGTGACACCGAATGTAGTCTGAGGGGACAATGAGTGGTGGGGTCCGGGGGGGGGGCGCTAGAGCAAGGCCTGAGGCTTCAAAGGCAGATGAGGCCATGGGGAACGGTGGGGAGTTGCTGGGGTGGAAGCCTCGGTGCCTTCCCAGAAGATACTGTAACCCTTTGCATAAAATGCATGTTCCGTAGTGCGTGGTAATGATGATGGTGACGTCAACCACCACGTGACAAGACCTACCACTTATTATGCAGCTGCTGTGGGCCGGGCCCTATTCGAAGGACTTGTAGGTTGAATTACGCCCACCCCCGAGTCCTATGTGGAAGTCTGAACCCCCAGCACCTCAGAATGGACATTATTTGGAAACAGGGACAGTGCGGACGTAATGAGTCCAGATGAAATCATACTGGAGCAGCGTGAGCCCTTACGGCTACATGACTGACGTCCTCATAAGAAAGAGAGATTCAGACACAGACAGGCACACAGGGAGAAGGCCGGGGGAAGACTGGTGGGATGCTGCCACGACCCCAGAACTACCAGAAGCTGGAAGGGAGGCCTTCTTGAAAGCCTCCAGAAGAAGCGTGACCCTGCCGACACCTTGGCCATGGGGACCTCATCCTCCAGATTTCCACTGGGAGCCCCCCAGTCTGTGGTACTTTGTTAGGCAGCGTTAGTGAGCCAGCACCTCCGTCCTGCTCACTACGGTATCCTCAGGGCTTCCTACAAGGCCTGGTGTCTAGTAGGCACTCAATAAATAGCTCTTAAATGAATAAATGGATTGATGAGTAAGGATGGCATGAGAATTAGGTTAATCCATGTTTCCTGCTCTGAACAGTGCATACATACAGTAGGTGCTCAATAATCATCAGCGACTGTCACTGCCACCCACAGGTCCCTGGCTCCCTCCAGTGCACTGAGCCCCACGCTTGCCCCGGACCCCGAATCGTGGCCCTTCCTCCCTGGGAAGAGACTTCATCAGTTGGCCAGTTCTCCCATTGTCCTCAGTGCCCGCCCGGTGCCCTGGGCTCCCGCTGGCCTCCCCGTCTCGGGGGCCACCAGCACTCGATGCAGAAGACCTCCCCTGGAAGGAAGCTTAACCCCAAATGCACCCAAGCCCTCCGAGTCCTCCCAGATAATGTAGGTAAAAAAACAAATTGAGACAACCGCCACAGACGAGTTAAAAAAGAAGCGAACACGGTGCGGCTGCTCTGGAAAAGAGGCCGACAGTTCCTTCGATGGTTAAACACACAGTCGTCATGGGAGCCAGCAATCCCACTCCGGGGTGTGTACCCAAGAGGGAGAGGACACGGGCTCACACAAAAAACTTGTCATGCTCACTGCAGCATTATTAACCATAGCCAGAAAGGGGAAACGCCCCAAATGTCCCTCAGCCGGCGAATGAGTGAATGAATGAGTGAATGAATGAGTGAATGAACATGCTCTCTCCACGCCGCAGAGTGTTGCTTGGCCCCGACAAGGAAGGAAGCACTCGCACGTGCTACTCCCCCCCCCCCGGGAACCTCACAATCACCGGCCTGAAGGACAGACACAAACGATCACACGGTGTGTGGCTGCATTTACATGAAACATCCTGAACGTGAAAATTCGCAGAGACAGAGGGTAGACCAGTGGTTGCCAGGGGCAGGGGGTTAATGGGGGAAACGGGAGTAAGTGCTAACGGACACACATTTCCTGTCTGCCTAATGAAGATGTTCTAGAACTGACTGGGGTGAACGCTGCACAGCCCTGCGATTAGACCCTAGACAATGAACTGCACGTGTGGTAAGCCGGGTGCATCCCAATAAAGGGGTTCCATAAATGAAGACACGACAAACCG
>CM052803.1:1233650-1245510 GCA_028533885.1 Nasua narica
GCGATTAGACCCTAGACAATGAACTGCACATGTGGTAAGCCGGGTGCATCCCAATAAAGGGGTTCCATAAATGAAGACACGACAAACCGAAAGTCGCAGACAACTGAACTGACACATTCATACAGCAAATTAAAATTTCCGGTAGACAGAAAAGATTCCAAAGTTTGGGGCGCCTGGGTGGCTCAGTGGGTTAAAGCCTCTGCCTTCGGTTCAAGTCATGATCTCAGGGTCCTGGGATCGAGCCCCGCATCGGGCTCTCTGCTCAGCGGGGAGCCTGCTTCTCCCTCTCTCTCTGCCTGCCTCTCTGCCTACCTGTGATTTCTCCCTCTGTGTCAAATAAATAAATGAAATATTTAAAAAAAAAAAGATTACAAAGTTCATGGTTATCATTTATCATTTGATAAATGGAAAAAAGGAAGAAAATACAGGTTACGTGTGACCCGCAAACGGAGAGACCTTTAAAGACAACGGAGACAGCACAGAAGCAGAGGTAGATTTAGTTTTAACAATCCGAAATGCTCTTGTATTTTAAAGATATAGAATAAATGAAGAAACAAAGAGGGAGCCTGGGAAAAATATTTGCCACAACTACTTACACACACACACACACACACACACACACACACACGTTTTAAAATTTCCAGAATACTGGGAGTCCTGTAGACAGATAATCTACCCGCCCACAAAAATGGCTAACAAACATTTCCTGAAAAGAGAAAATAAACCCTCACCGTAACACAGACAATGCTACCCAGAAAGAGATAGCCTGACACCGTTTGTTACCCATCTCGCTCAAGGTCAATACCATGTGTCACTTATATCCCAAGTGCAGAAGAAATTCTGACAACGGTCCACGTAAACCTCTCCTCCAGCCTGCGGGAACACATACACCCGGCCACCACTGGTCCGGAAGGCGCCAGGAGCCTCCTGGAAGGCCTCGGAAACATCCAACCCAGGACTCCTCCTCAAGGAAGCACGCCTGAGAAATCATAGGAAATGCACGGAAAGACTTATGCACCAGCCATGTCCTTCCTGACACTGTCTGTAACCACAAGTAATTGGAAGCCAATTAAATGTCCCACGAAAGGGCAACCCCGAAGGAAACCAGCTACGGCCCTTAGGTGAAATTTTTACGTAGCCATTAAAATGGATGTTACGGGGAGCTTTTAACTACGCAGAGAAATGCTTAGGATGAAATCTTCAGCAAAAAAACAAAAAAAACCCAGGATATAGAAACTGCTTAGCCAAGGTGATTCTCATTTTTGCAAAACACGTACCCAGGGCAAGAAAGACACACAAACATCCCAGAGTGGCCATCTCCTGGGGTAAGATCACAGGTCACTCCGATTCCCTTTGCTGTGTTCTTCTGGATTTTTCTAAGCTCCTTATAATGATCATGTGTTTCCTTACCTGCCGGGAATTTTCTTTTACTTTTGTGGTACAGTATTTATAGCATCAAAAAATTATTTTTTAAATAAGTCAAACTCACCGGGTGACTACACAGCCAGATGACTACAAACACGATGTTTGTAGAGTTTATGAAAGTTTCAAAATAAGAAAAATCCTTATTGATTAAAGTTGGATGCGGAAAAAAAAATCTCAATATTAAAATGGCAGAGCCAATACTCGGTCAATTTTTAAAAATAATACTCAGAGGGGCACCTGGGTGGGTCAGTCATTAAGCATCTACCTTCAGCTCAGGTCATGATCCCAGGGTCCTGGGATCAAGCCCCGCATCGGGCTCTCTGCTCGGCGGGAAGCCTGCTTCTCCCTCTCCCACTCCCTCTGCTTGTGTACCCTCTCTGGCTGTGTCTCTCTCTGTCAAATAAATAAACAAACTCTTTAAAAAAAATAATACTCAGAGAAGGAAGAAAACAAATGAATACCCAAATATCCATATGGTTTATCTATGGGGAGAGGGACTACGAGTGAATTATATTGTCTCACCTACAGTTTATTGGGTATTCCCAGTTTCCTAGGAGTATTTACATGTTTTTTATTATGAAATATTGCTGGCATAAAAGGAAATTTAGAGAAAAATACAACAAACAACCATAGATGTACCGCCCACTAAAGCACAGAGCCTACCAGGGAGGCGCGCAGCTGCCTGACCCCGGGGGTCCTCCTCCCTCCCTCTCTCCAGAGGTACCCGCTGTCCTAAGTGCACGGGCCTCGTCCCAGCCTGTGTTTTGTACCCTCACGCGTGTGGGTGTCTGTAAGCGACATTCACGCGTCTGGGCCAGCAGCGCTGCCCAGGCCCCTGCACAGGGGCCTTTTTCACACTTGCTGGGATGTGTTTAACCACCACTTCCCATCTGTCTCCCGAAAGCCCCGAGGACAGAGCCAGTCCCTCCCAAGCTGCCCTGTCCCTCTCCGCGGACCGCAGCCAGTGTCGGGGGCAAGCAAGGGGCTGCCAGGCCCAGAAAGGGCAGAACGGAGGCAAGCAGCACCCCTGCACGCGACCCTCCCACCTCAGGGCAGACATGGCTCCTGCAGACAGTGCCCAGCACGTGAGCCCCACAGGCGGCGTGGGAGTCACAGGGTTGTCCGTGGGCAGGAGTTCTGCCCTCTGAGCCTGAGCCTCCGGAACGGAGTGTGAGAGGGTGACAGGACTCACCAGGGCCTCGTCACTCAGCAGCTGGGTGGCCATCCCTCCAGGGCCCAGGGTGACGGGGACGGGCAGACTGTGGTTAGGAGAGAGAGAGAGAGGACATGGTGAGAGGCTAGGCCTAGGACAGACACGTACCCACCAGGAGACAGGCAAGGGGACACACACGCACGCACGCACACACGCGCGCGTTAATCACAAACGCTAAGGATGCCTCCTGTGTGCAAAGCCATGGGCAGACATCTCTCCTTTAAAAATCTTATGGGAGAGATCATAAGCAGGCGGGGGGGGGGGGGAAGCAGGCTCCCCGCTGAGCAGAGAGCCCGATGCGGGGCTCGATCCCAGGACCCTGAGATCATGACGTGAGCAGAAGGCAGAGGCTTTAACCCACTGAGCCACCCAGGCGCCCCGCCCCTCCTTTGATCCTCTTAATGCTCCACAAGTAAGTCCTACTTCCACTCATCCCATTTCACAGATGAGAAAACTGAGGCCCAAGGGCTAAGCCACTGGCCCAAGATTCCACAGCTGGGAATGGAGTGGGGCAGAGTATGTCCAGCTCGAGGTGCCTGCTGCCTCTGGAATGCACGCCCAGACACCCTCACCCCCGCACACCCATTCCCACCGGCTGCTGGGAGCAACAGGGCCCTCTGCCTTCCCCCCCGCCACCCTGCTCAGACCCCCTCCCCAGGTCTGAGTGCTGGTCTGAGGCCCCGCTCCCCACCCCTGCCGGCGATCCCCCACATCTCATGAGGGTAACTGTGGGGTTCAGCTAACAGGTGCACAGAAGGAACTTGGCACATGTAGTGAGAACTCGACACAGAGCAGCTATTATTACTGTGCTTGGGCAAGTATGTTCCGAAGAGTGGGAAGCAGTCAGCTTTGTTCTGAAGTGTCGCCTTTATTTATGGCAGTCACAAAGAATGCCCTTTCGAACTAAGCTGATTTAGGGGCACCTGAGTGGTGCAGCCGGTAGAGTGTCCCACTCTGGTTTTGGCTCAGGTCGTGATCTCCAGGGTCCTGGGATCGAGCCCCACTTCAGGCTCCACACTCAGCATGGAGTCGGCTTAAGACACTCTCATCCTCTCCCTCTGCCCCTCCCACTGGTGCCTGCGCTCTCTCTCTCTAAAATAAATAAAATCTTTAAAAAAAATAAATAAACTCAGTTGATAAAATAATTTTAAAAATCAGTGAGCCAACTTAAATAAAAGACAAAATAAAACACTAGACAGGTGGATAGGTTAGCACGAATTCTTAGAGTTTAGGACATGCTAGTTTAGTCCTGGCTCCATGTGACCTGCCAGGACTTGCATGCCTCCCATGATGAGGCGCTCACTATCTGTGTCACTAACACCTCTGACTGGAAACAAATTTTCCTTCTGCTATAAGCCAAAATATGACTCCCTAAACCTCCCTCAGGATCACCTGTAAAAAAGGAATCCTCTCCTACACAAAAGCCTTCCAACCACCGTGCCATTTCTCAAAGTACCAGAAATCACCAGGAATACGTATTATTATTCAGAATACACATCCCTAGGTCCCTGCCCAGACCCTGTGTGTCAAACCCTCTGGGATGGGGGACTGAGAATCATTAATTTCCAAATGAGTTTCTTAAAGTCTAAGAACCATGAAGACAAAGAAAGGTCTTTTTGAGGCCAAAGGGCCCCCCACTTTTATAAGCAGAAAGTTGCGATTTTAACGCACACATAAGGACAGGTTGGTAGAAGTCTTGAGAACACCTGTTCTCAGCCAGGGGGTGATTTTGGCCCCAGGGGACACTTGACAATGTCTGGGGACACTGTGTAGGTGCCACAACTTGGGGGGGCGTGCTGCCGTGGGCACTTGGGGGGCAGAGACCAAGCGATGCTGCTCAATATCACAAGTACGCCCAGCACACTACACAAGATGGCCCCACAGCAATGACTGCCTACAGCGGGGAGGCCAAGAAGCCCCGGTATCAACCGCAAAGGCGTGGGCTCGGGTCTCTTACCACTTCCCAACTGCAGACTCCACAGCAGCATATCTGGCCTGCAGCAAGGCCTCCATAAAAACGTCCTCCAGCTGAAAAACCCTCCTGCTAAAGCCCACAGCATTAGAAACCATCCAGTCTTCCTAGCTGCCCACGTGGCCCTTACGATCTGCGCCTACTGGCCATCCCCCTCCCGCTCAGCTCTCCCCTCCACCACTTGGCCCCACGCACACTGGCCTTCACATCTGCTACTCCCTCTGCAGGGACGCTCTTCCCATGGGTAGCTCCTTCTCAGGGTCAGCTTAAGCGCCACCTCCCTGGAGAAGTCAGTCCCCCACCCCCAGGCCCCTGAGCTCAAGCGGTAACACCCCAACCCCTTCCACCATCTTCCTCCAGCACACATGATTATCGGCAACCATCTTTTTATTTTTTTATTATTATTTTTTTAAAGATTTTATTGATTTATTTGACACAGAGAGATCACAAGTAGGCAGAGAGACAGGCAGAGAGAGGGGGAGAGAGAGGGCTCCCCACGGAGCAGAGAGCCTGATGCAGGGCTCAATCCCAGGACCCTGAGATCATGACCTGAGCCTAAGGCAGAGGCTTTAACCCACTGAGCCACCCAGGCTACCCGGCAACCATCTTTTTAAAGAGTTGCCCGCAGGCTCCTTGTCTGTCTTCCCTCCACCAGAATGAACTCCTCAGGAAGCAGAGACGATCACGGCACCCAGGCCAATGTAGGGCACACAAGAGGCACCCAAACACAGAGAGAAGGAATAGATAAGCAAACTTCTAGAGCTGGCAAAGACACAAAGAAATGGGCCTTCTAACTCACAACGGCCAGATTATGTATGTCCTTATAGCAGTGGAATCACAAACTGTAACTTTAAATTTTTTATTTTGAGAAAGGAGCCCATGAATTCAGAGTGGCCCTGTAAGGTGACACGTGCACAGGGCTGTGACTGTTAAACCCAGTGTGGCCTGAGATCTGTGCTGTAGCAAAGCCAGTGGCTCCCTCCTTCCTCCTCTTCCTCTGAGCTTTCTGGTATTTCCTTCCTTCCATTGTTTCTAGGGGAGAATCCCATGGGGAAAAATCCTGGAACTTTGTCTCCAATGAGTGGAAAGGAAAAAAGAATTTCCCATTTGTCTGGTAGCTAAGCATGAGGGCTCTGGAACCTGGATGCCCGGGTACAGAGCTGGGTGACTTAGTCTCTGAGCTCAGTTTCCCCATCTGTAAAATGGGGGTGATCAGGGCTCCCACCTTCAGAGTTACTGAAAGGCCTCTAAATGAGGTAGTCCCAGCAAAGTGCCCAGAACAGCACTCTGAGAGCCCAATACACCATTCCCTTAACAAATAACCCCCTTGGTCAGCATGGGGTCGGGGGTCATGACTCCCCTTAAGAAGGCCCTGAGAGAGGAGGCAGGAAAAGACGGTGCACGCCCCCTCAGCCCCATTTGCCGGCACCCACACACTCCCCAACCCTCAGGCCCCCCGCCCCTCCGGAGCCTTCCATGGGCCAGACAAGTCTGTGAGGGCCTGGACGGAGCTGGGGACTCTGGGGGCCCCAGGCTGGGCCCACCTGGGCAGCCGTACCCGGGCCTCCACACACGCGTTGGGGAGGGGCACACCCAGACACACACACACCCCGCAATGGCCAAAGACGGACACAGGCGGACACGCTGCCAGGGCCTCGGAGGGACACACCCACACCCAGACCCCCGGACACAGGCGCGCCCCGGGGCGGCACCCACACCCACTCACCCACGCACACACACTCCGGCCACGCTACTAAAGGCGGACACGCGCACAGCCGCGCACATGCCGGGGCCGGGCACAGGTGCGCACCCGGCGCACCGAGACGCGCGGGCGCGCAGGACGCCGCCCCGCCGCACACTGACTTACACACCGGCGCGACCGCAGGGCCGGCGCACACGCGGCCAGGCACACAGATCCGCCTCCTCTCCGACCCGAGCCCCGTCGCCGCAGCCCTCAAACCCTCCTCCGCCCCTCCGCGCCCTCAGTCCGCGCGCCCTCACCTGGGCCCGCTCGCCCCCTCCGCCCGACAAGGGTCTGTCTGCGCAGAGGGAGCGACCCGCCCCTTTCCCCCCTCCTCCCGTCCCGCCCCGCCCCTCCCCGCCAGCAGCCGGACTCACCCGCGTCGCTCCTCCGGGACAATGACCCGCGCCCGCGGGGCCCGCCCGGCTGCACTGCGCCTGCGCGGCAGGACGAACTACACTACCCAGAGGCCCGCGCGCCGCCGCCTCCGTTTGGGCCTCCCGACGAGCGGAGCCGAGCTCACCCGAGACCCGATCGCGCTCTTCCGTCTCCCCGAGATCCCAGCCGCACGGCTACCGCGGAGGCCTGGGCTGCGGGGCGGGGGTAGGGGGCGTGGAGGGAGGGAGGACGAGAGCGAGGAGGGAAAGAAAGGAGGACGAGAGGGAGGAGTGGAGGGGAGAGGGAGGAGAGTTAGAGGAGAAGGGCCAGGGAGGGGAAGGGGAAAGGGGGGAGGCCTGGGAAGAAGGGGGACGGGCAAGGGAAAGGGAGGGAGAAGGGAAGAGATGGGAGGAGGGGGGACCTGGAGGAGGGAGGAAGATCTGAGAAGGGGAGGAGAGGCGAGGAGAGAAAGCTAAGGAGGAAGGTACAGGGCGGGAGGAGATAACAAAGTAGGGTTGAGGAGGGAAGACTAGAGGAGGAGAGGGAGCTGGAGAGAAGTGGGGAGGGAAAAATCCAGAAAAGGAGGGGTCGTGGAGAGGGGCAGAGAAAACCCTTTTTTCGGTGCCATCCTGCAGCCCAGCCTAAGGACCTCACTGAGGGACAATACGGGACAGCTTTCTAGAACTTTATAATCCCGCTGATTCGCCCTGATGCCAAGAAGCAATTAATCATAATTAAAAAAATATTGACCCTTCTTATTAGGTTTCCTATTTGCCAGCTTCTGTACTTGGCATTTTATGATTTATGAACTCATTTAATCCTCACAACCAGGCTACTTTCTAGGTAAGGAAAGCGGTGCAGACTAGAGAGGTCACACAAGAGCAAACTGGGGTTGCTTGGGGAGGAACCAGGCCTTCTGGCTGGGACCCTCTTAAACTATAAACCTGGAATGCAGGTACAAAAGTATTTGCTGAATGAATGACTACGGAAGTGTAAAAATCAGCTAACCTCAGGTGGTGACCCATGATTTCTTAATTGGATATTTTGAGATAAATGTAGATTCACATGCAGTTGCAAAAAATAAAATGGAAACCATACAGAAAGATCCCCTGTATCCTTCACCTGGTTGCCCCCAAAGGTAACATCTTATAGTATCAAAATCAGGATATTGATGTGGATGTTGTCAAGATAGAGAATATTTCCATCACCACTAGTTTCCTCCATGTGACTCATAACCACACCCATTTTTCCTCTGGACCCCATCCTTCCTTAACCCCATCGCTAATTTGTTCTCTGTATCTATAATTTTGTTTTCAAAAACGTTATACAATAGGCTTTTTTTTCTCATTCAGCATAATTCTCGAGATTTATCCAAGTTGTTATCCATATCAGTTTATTACTTTGTTGCCAAATTCTATCCCATGGTATTGACATACAATTTGGATATCCAAATTGTGGATATTTCCCGTTTGGGGCTAATCCAGGTTCCAGGTGTTTTTTGTGGGTTTTTTTTCCCTTCCATTGTGGTGAAATCGCATATATTTTGGATATTAACCCTTATCAGATATTTGGTTGGCAAATATTCTCCCATTCCACAGATTGCCCTTTCATGGTTGCTTCCTTGTGACACGTTTCGTGTGAACATAAATCTTTATTTCTCTGTGATAAATGCCCAGGGGTCCCAATTTCTAGGTCATACGGTATTTGCATTTTTAGTTTTTTCTGGTTTAAACAAACTGCCACACTGTTTTGCAGAATAACTGCGCCATTTTACATCCCTACCAGCAATTTACAAGATAAGAGGTTCGGGCACAGACAGCACAGAGGGATGACCACAAGAAGACACAGAGAGAAGATGGCCACCTACAAGCCAAGGAGAGCGGCCTCAGAAGAAACCTACCCCGCCCACACCTCCATCTGGCCTCTAGAGAACCGTGAGAAAACACATTTCTGTGGTTAAGTCCCCCCGCCTGTGGTATTTCATATGACAACCCTCCCAAACCCAAACTAAGGCACCAAGGGAGGTGGGACTAGAGGCTCTTACAGAGCTGCCCAAGCACCAAGGCCCTGAGGGTCTGAAGTTCCTCTTCCGGGCACAGTGGCCATCCCACCTTCCCCCAGAGGCTTACAGTTGGGGGCTAACACTCTCTGCCTTTCCTCTTCCCTGAAGGAGAAGCTCTGGGGATCAGATGGTACCAAGGCAGGTACCTGGTTCCTTCAACGCAGATACCACTGCTGCTGCCCTTCTGTGTGTGTGTGTGTGTGTGTAGGGTAACCCAGGCAGGAGCTTGGTGACGCTGCAGGCAGGTCCGTGGGGCCAGGAGCCCGCACCTCAACCCTCAGGATGTCTTATGCATTCCTAGTTCACGAGTACTGGTTCCATGATGGGGTTCATTTTTCTTTGAATAATCCAAATTACCCAGCCCAAAAATGCAGGAGGAGATCAGAGCCAATTTGTCTGTTCGAGGATGCCCTGAGCATCAGAGATGCCACATAGGGGACACCCCACCTTCAGGCAGAGAGCGGGGACCTACCGTCAGACAGCATTACCAATATTACAGACTCTCAGAGCACAGGCCGGGTGTGAAGCTGGTTTTGGGGAGGACACAAGAGATAGAGTGTGGCCCCCTCCACTCTGAGTTGGCCTGACGTCCCATTCTTGAGGACTCTCTGCCCTCATGACCTACTCACCTTCCAAAGAACCCACCTCCTAATACTGTCACCTTAGGGATTAGGTTTCAACATATGAATTTGGAGGAGACACGTTCAGTCTACAGCACTGTCCCCGTGGAACACGGGAAGCTCTAGCCCCGGGTCCTCACCCTGCTCAGGGGGCTGGCTTCCTCATCACCTGTGGCCCCAAATGGATCTTCCACATCAGTGGAATAGACTCGTTTTCTTCCCAGGACTCTTTCCAGAACCTTCCAAATGCTAGAGCTGGGGTCTGTGTTTCCAAATTCAGCAACCAACTGTCCTAAGAACGGTGGTGTGACTTACACCAGAGATCCTCTGGTGAGATCCTGTTCTTGTTCTACCTATTGAAGCAACATTTTTAGGGCATCTAAAATTTTCTCAAATAAGAAAATACTGGGGCGCCTGGATGGCTCAGTGGGTTAAAGCCTCTGCCTTCGTCTCAGGTCATGATCTCAGGGTCCTGAGATCGAGCCCCACATCGGGCTCTCTGCTCGGTGGGGAGCCTGCTTCTCCCTCTCTCTTTGCCTGCTTCTCTGCCTACTTGTGATCTCTGTCAAATAAATAATAAAATCTTGAAAAAAAATCCCTAATACCTCAAATTTCCCAAAGATTCTACAACCTATTACCCAATTTTCATACCAAACTGTGGTTAAGCTGCTTTAATTGCAAGCAAATGCGCAATGTAAGTGAAAAATGAAGTACTGGAAGAACAGTGGGTAGTTCATGGAATTACAGCCTTCGAAAGCACAAAAACGAGAGTGACCCCAGAGATCTCAGCCATGAGATCACCAGCGTCATCCCTTTACGGAGCTGCCATTAGATGACACAGACCCAACTGCCTTTCAAATTCCAGAGAGAATTTGATTAGCCAAGACCATCAAAGCCATATGGTACAGTATGGTCAGTTGCTCAAAGGAAGAGAAGAGATGGTGTCCTCAAAAGGAGGAATGGAAAACAGGGCAGAGAAAACCAGAAAAATACATACTTTAAGTTTTATTTTTGATATTATAATTGAGTTTATACTAGAATACAAATCTGGAGATGTTTTTCATTTAACATAATACAACGATCCTTCTATGGCTAAATAGACATTTATAGTTCTTTTTTCAACAGCTGCATGTAATTCTATAGAATGAATACACCATAATTAACTTACCCATTTACCCAGTACTCTAAGAGTTTCTACTGAGTTCACCATCAAAAATTATTTTTGCCATTATACATTTACTTACCTTTGTACACTTTGGTTTCTGAGGAATAATGATTAAAATGGTGTATATACACACAGAAATTTACACAGCTGATAATGGAATTGTCTTGTTTTTGACACAACTAGATATAATCACTTTTTTATGATTAAAATCAACCTATTGGTGAAAAAAGTAGATATAACGTCACTTTATTTTGCATTTCCTTGATTACTAGTGATACTGGGTCATTTCCATTAGCTGTTTTTTCATCTTCTTTGAGCTGGCCATTAGCTTTGTCCATTTCTTCTACTGCATTGCTGGTGTTACTATTATTTATTTGTAATAATGCTTTGAATATCAGGGATTATTACCCTTGATATAATTATATCCCTAGGACTACATCCTAGGGATATAATTATTACTATATTGGTTTGCAAATATTTTCTTTCAATCTCATATTTGTATATTTGACTTTGACTCTGATATTTTCCACACATAAATGTTATCTTAATGTCAGCTCCTGAGTTGTGTGTAATATTTAAGAAGGTCGCCCTCAAAATTATAGAAATACTGTTTTTCTTGTACTTTTATACTTAGGTTTTCCAGAGCTTCATTAGTGTACAAGGTACAGTTCTGTCTTTCCATAGAGCTAAGTGTCCCAACACCAATTTGATTAATCCATCTTCCTCCCACTGCAATGAAAAATCCTTTTTACTATACATAAGGGGAATCTAATAGGACCACCCATCCCCTAGTCTCTATCCCAAAGTAAAGAGAGCCCCAAAGCTCCATTTTCTAGCTCTCATGCCCTCTGGATAAGAGCTCCCCTCACATGGCCTTCTATGCTGCCACAGTCAACAGTCAAAAGAGAGAACCCAAAAGCACTGTGTGTTCCAAGTAAGAGTACTCTTCCAGGGCTGGAGGTATTCTTTCTTAGGTAATGAAATGTGCTAATGGCTGCACAAATCTGAACATACTAAGTCACTGAACTGTATACTTTAAATGGATGAACTGTATGGTGTGTAAATTGTATCTCAGTAAGGTAACAAAAAACCAGTAACAAACAAACAAAAAACCCTCCACTACACCCAGAAATCACTATTGATAAGAGTGAAGAGAACTCTCATGATCCTTCTTAAACCATCAATTCTCTCTTCCTGCAACAGTGAAAGCATAATTATCTATCATAGGACTAATTTATACCCATCGTGTCTAACAGTTTCTTCTAGCTGCTTCTAATGCCCATA
>CM052803.1:1246010-1266329 GCA_028533885.1 Nasua narica
GACTGTGCACGTCCTATTCTTGTTCCCATTGTTGGCGTGGACATATGCAGATTTCCAAAAGGGTTTCACAACGTCACACTACACCAGAGAGAAAACATAATGGTGAACCCAACATAAGAATTTGATCTGGTGGTTTCACTCTTAATCTTACTACAGACAGAGACAAGGAGATTAAAAACAAACAGAAAATAAAAGCAATTCTATCCTTATGCAAAAATACTTTGTATTAACACTCTACAGGAAAAAATGAATGAGAGTGTTTTATAAGAAAAAAAATGCCCTAAAGGGGTTTTTTTGGTTCTATTCAATTAATTCCTAAGGCACGTGAATGAAAAATCGGTAATTTTTTCGTTTTGGTGAAGTCTACTCTTTTTACACCGTAAATTCTAGCTTTTGAGAGTCTATTCCTGTTCCATCTAAATACAACTTTTAAAGTATTCTGATTTCATGTCAGTCTAATAAGCTTTAATCCACAAAGTAAGAACAACTTCTAGGAATGTATTCATAGGAAATGATCAGGGAGAAAGCACATTTCCAGGTGTAGAAGTGATTATCATAATACTATATTAAATAGTAAAACACGGACTACAAGAGAAGCTCACATATTCCTCTACCAAATATTTTCTGAATCAGGCATCGCAGGTGAAACTGTCCAAAACCCCTGCCGGGGTCAAGTATACTTGGAGCAGAAAAGCAGATATATTACGTAAGCATACAGTATGTTGAAATGTGCAAAGAGTTTAAAAAAGGAGTAAAGCAGAGAAGAAGATGTGAGGGATTTGGATGGGAGTCTTTGAAGCTAGAGATAGAAGGATCGGGAAAATGAGGCAATTTTCCCGAAAATTGCCTCGAAAAGGCAATTTTTGAGGAAGCCCAGTGAGTGATGGAGGAGGACAGAAAATGTCAGAGGTCCCAAGGACAGGCTGGGGCAGGGCCCCTTGAGCACATGCAGGATGTAGCCTTCATTCAGGGAAGCCACTGGACGGTTCTGAGCAGAGAGGACACAGTGGCTAGAAGAGACCCGGGCCTGGCAGCAGCCCTAGGACGTGACTGCCAGGAGCACATGTAGAAGCAGAAAGTCACGGGAGGAGAGCCAAGGGGCCGTCAGTAAGATAATAAGGGCCGAGGCAGCGACAGAGGCAGTGGGGCTGCGAATACGACAAGAAAACAGCGCTCACGGGATTTACAATGAGGCAACCACGGGCGGCAGGGAAAGAGAGGAGACAAGAACGACACAGAGGTTTCTGCTTGAGCAACTGACAGCATGAAACGGCCACGCCGGAGCTGGAGACAACTGCGGGAGCAGCCAGTTTGGGGGGAATCTCAGATTTCAGATGTCAGTGTGTTAGGTCTGAATTCCCTATTCGACATTCAAGAGGAGCAGTCATGTTGGATGCACAGGCCTGGAGCTCAGAGGCCTGTGGCTAAGTTTTTACAGATAAGAACGCGCTAACCTCCTCAGAGGAATGTGTGCAGACAGACAAGGAAAGAAAGCCAAGAACATGACCCCAAGGCACACTGACAGTTGTAGGTCTGGGAGACGAGGAGGAACCAGCAGTGAAAACCGAGAAGGCAGGGAGGTGGGGGGAAAGCTAGATGGGTGTTGTGTCCTACAAGCCAAGGGAAAAAACGGTCCCGCTGGAGGGCAATGGATGAGCTATTTCAAGGGTTGGTAGCCACCTGTTTTTGTAAATAAAGTTTTATCGGAACACAACCTGCCGTACATTCACGTATTGTCTGTGGCTGCTTTAGTTCTAGAAGGCAGAGTGGAGCAGCTGCAGCGGAGACCTTACGGCCTGCAAAGCCTAAACCATGTACTACCTAGCCCTTCATGGTGAAAGTCTGCCAAACCCTGAGCTACCTCAAATGCCAGTGATAGTCAAGAAAGACCGAGGACTGGACAGAGCATCTGGTAATGTGGCGATCACTGGTAACTTGGTTAAAAGTAGCTTGGGTGGGACAACTGGAAGCTGGTTCGTGTATTTACAAGCTGGCTATCATACTTACGAGACACAGAGGACACAAACAAACAAAACGATCTGTGAGCATTTTAAGAAGCCACCCAATCAAGAGACATAGACAGCTTCTCATACCGCTCGAGTGCTGCTCTTCCCTCTTCTGCCTCCCAAACAACCCCTCTCCCTTCAAACCATGGCTCCAACATCACCTCCTTGGGAAAGATCCCTTCCCTTCCCTCACAGGAAGCTAGAAGCCAAGAGCTCCTCTAGTCAGCTCTCACCTGCACTCGAGAACCTTGCTTGCTTCCATGACTTTCCATGACTTCCGTGACTTTTCCATGACTCTCAAGGAGCTTACAGCTCTTACAGCTCCTTGAGAGCAGGGACTGGAGCTTAGCCTTCCGTTACTCCAGGAACTGGCACCAAGTAGATACAAAACCCACCGGGCACAGCACAAGCAGCTACCATGCTTGCCCCAAGAGTACCTTCCGGCTCCACCAGGGCCCCCCTGAGAAAAGTGGAACAGCGAGGGGCTGAATCACTTCACCAATGAAGAATGAACACTGAATGGGATGAAGAGGAAGCAGGGAGGGAGGCCTTGGACTACCCCTGTAGCCCATCACTCACCAGAATGGGAGGAAATGGGAACCAGCTCCCAGGACAGGTTTCTTAAACTGAAAACTTTTAAAAGAAAATAAACATTATTAACTCCTGATAAGCAAGACTGCATTTCAGAGAGGAGGGCGGAAATGCCAACTCACCTGGGTCATGTCTTTCAGTTCAGTTCTTGTCCCTGCTGCCTCCTGCTTATGCCTCTTCTGGTGCAGAAGGGCAGTGCCCCTGGAAGGAAGAGCTGGGGGAAGAGAAAGGAGTCGCTAGAGGTCGAGTCCACCCTACGCTGCTAATCACCAGGCTGGAAACGTTCCTTCCTGCTGAGTCTTAAACTATAGCCATAAATCAGAAAGGGCTTCAACAGGTGGAGAATCAAATGCTCAGGGATGATCGGATGGGACCAATTTTGAAGGGACTAATCTGTTTACGACTGTCACTCTACCTAAGGACTGCCACGGCAGGAGACGGGTTTTCTCTCTCCGGGGGCGTGACTTAGGATGGTGTGGGGTCAGGCTGACCCTGGGCAAGTCACGGTCCCTCGCTGCACCGCTGCTGGATGCTCGGACTCAGGGTAAACTTCCAAACCTCTGCATTCCCCCAACCTACCAGCGTCAGAGCCTAGGGACAACCACTCACCTGCGGGCCCGAAACGCCCTCTGCCCCAAGACCTCACCCTCCCCGCGCACTGAGGGGGTGAATTCGTCCCCGTTCACCAGGCCCGACCACCTGTCACCCTCACCTCGGTTCTCAGGCCCCGTGGTCACCGCTCCTCGCTGGCCTGTGGATGGGGAGCCATTCCTCGTGCGCGGCCTTCCCCGGGCAGGGCGGGCGAAGGCAGCCGGGGTCCCCGCAGTCCGGCCTCGGCCAGCCCCGGGCTTTGTGCGGGGACCGCCGTCCCGCGGCGGGTACCCCCGCCCGCGGGCCCCCGCACCCCCGCCCGCACTCGCCGCCCCCTGCATGTCGCCGCGGCGCGCGCGCTCGTTCCCCCCACACGCCGCGGACGCGCCCGGCGTCCAGCGGGCCCCGCCCCACGCCGCCCCGCCCCGCGCCCACCGCGGCCGCCGAGCCCCCGACCCGGCCGGCCGCGCGAACCGGGCCGCGGGCCGCCGCCGGAAGTGGGCGTGCGCGGCCACCGCAACGCCCCCTGGGAGGTGTAGTCCCGGCCAGGGCGGCGGCGGGACTGAGCGGAGCGCAGGCCGCAAATCACCGGCCCTCGCCGGGCCTACACGGCGTCCGCCGTCTCCTCTCCGGGCCGGCCGCTTCCGGCTCTTCAGGAC
Organism: Nasua narica; assembly: GCA_028533885.1. Lineage (NCBI taxonomy): Eukaryota > Metazoa > Chordata > Mammalia > Carnivora > Procyonidae > Nasua > Nasua narica. The sequence continues at coordinate 1,249,858 of CM052803.1, forward strand.
TGCGGCCTCCGGGTGGCCATAGACACCCGGCCCGAGCCTGGGCGGAAGTACAGGCCTCCCGACGGACAGACAGCACCCCACGGGTTTCTGGGAGTCGGCGCCGGGTTCGGATTCGCGCAGGCGCGGTTTCATAGCGGGGGGGGGGGGGGCCGGGGCTGGCGGCGAGGGGCGGGGCCTCAGGGCTGACGTGGGCGGTGCTAGGCCGCGGCAGGTGGCGCGCTCCTGGGTGTTAGTCCCACGGGTATCACCGCCGACCGAGCGAGGGGACGCGCGCGGCGAAGGGCAGCGCGGGGGCCTTGCGGGTGTCCACAGTGCGACGGTGCTGGGGGCGTGTGAGCACAACGTTCCTTCGCGTCCGATTCGCTGCGCACCTTTCGACCCCAGGTGTGTCCCTGTGTCCCTGGACACTCGGGCCTCCGCCGCCCCCCACACCCATCTTCCAGATGCCATCCCCCCTGCGCCTGTGGGTCCTGCACCTGCACGGCCTTCCCCCAAACTCCCCTCGGGACCTGGTTCCCGCCTGTTACTCTCATAGATTGCTGCCCAGACTCGTAAGCACAAATGCCACCACTCACCTCGTGACTTTTTAAATATGCTGCATAACTTTCATCGTTATCTGAATTAACTGATGTCTTTCCATATTTACGAGTTTTGGGTCAGTCTTACCAGAGCCGTCCAGAGCTTTCTGGATCCCAGGAGCTGAAAGCCTCTTACCGCTGAGTGAATAACCTCCCTTAACAAGAGCAGAGGCCTAATGCTGTTACTACACTCAATCACAGACCCAAGAGACTACACGCTGTTACCTTTATTTGAGATTTTGTAATATCATTTACGACAAAAGAGATGAGTGGTAGTTAGGAGCTGGGGGCAGGAGGAGGAGACAGGCTACAAAGGTCTTCTGTATCTTGGTTGTAGTAAAGGACTATAGGAATTTAATCCAAGTTAGAATTCTACACCTAGTATGTTTTACTGTACTAGCTTTTAAAAACTCATGAAATTTTACACTTAACATCTGTGTGTAAATACTTTCTCATTTAAAATAAAGTTGTAGAGCCCTCAGTGGCATAGAACTGAATTTAAACCACTTTAATTAAAAGACTTTCTTTGAATTAATGAAATGGCACTGGCTGAGGTGGGTTCAGTAGAAGGAATTTAACGCAGGAAATAGAATAAAAAGGTTCTGGGAGAAGTGAGAGGAAGAACTGGGAGGCAACTCAGATCAGTTACCAACCCTGGAGCTTGAAGGCCAAAGGTCAGAGGGCATATTATCAAGCCAGGAACCAGGGCCACTTAGAACTAGGTAGATCCATAGGGACGTCCACAGCAGGAGGTGGGACCATAATAAGGGGTGACTGGAGGGAGGTAGAACAGAGGTGATGTAACTATCACCATAGCCACCACGCAAAGCAGAGCAAATGGGAGAGAAATACCCCAGCTTCTCCCCAACTCTCACCTTCTGGGTATATTGCTACTGCCTCCTACTTAGTAAACCAGATAGAAAACCAGTTGTCAAAGCACTCTGGGAAACGTCACCTGCAGAGCTTAAACACATGCAATAGAGTGTAGAGCAAGGGATAAGGCAGAAAACGGATCTCAGAGCGAAAAGGCAGAAAACGGATCTCAGAGCGAAAAGGCAAATGATTGGCACAGGATCTCGCTGGGCCTGCTCTGAGCCGGACCAGGGCAAGAATAGCCCCAGAATCCTCCAGAACCACTGCAGTACATGTCTTTGTAACCTACAGTTCTTCCAAAAATGTTATTTCCTTTTCCTTAATATGTACTTACCTTGGTAAATGGCTGCAATTCTTTTGGGAATCCTAGGAGTAAAAGTTGTAATGTTATCAAAAGTTGTAAGTGTTTATCAGAAGGTTTTCCTCAGGGGTACCCAGCCTCCTGTCCATACACTCAGATCTGGGAATAGGGTGACAGGGAGCTTCTAGCATGGGTGCTAACTGAACTGAGGCCTCTGGGACCAGACATGAAGTGTTTTTCGACAAATAACAAAGTAAGCGTTCAGTTGTTGACCACTGATCTCATTTGTAGACCTGGTAGCAATCAGTCAGCAATCCCTGAGACCATCAGTGGTATGCTGGCAAAGTTTGACATGAAGCTTCCCAGTGGAAAGAAGTGTGTGTATACTATGTGCAGTAAGTTTATCGTAATTTTACAGACATGTGGCACACATTTACAAATGATAGGAAAATACAATACTCTCAGACTGTCAATTCTGTATAGCAGGTGATTCTCTTAGAATGCCTTTGTTGACTTTTACCAATGTATGCTTAAAACTAACAAATGAGTATAATTCTGACTATGTTGGTTGATATTTTCATTTACGCTAAAGAGTAAGATCAAAGTGAAACAAGATGAGGACATAGGTCAGAACTTTGTCATGTCAATGACAGGACTGAGCTCTTTGCTAAATAATAGCATTTGAATACCGGAAGAATATTTCCTCTACTTTTTGTACAGTTTACAATGTACGGACATGACACATTTTTAAGTTTAACCTGATTTACTAACATTCTCACTGTCAACTTTTAAAGTCAACCAGCCTTGATCTGTGGCGTATGCTGTTAAGTACTCCCATCATATTTGAGTTAAAGTTGCCAACACGTTGTCACTGAATGCAGAGTTGGGAAGAAATGCAAAGCAGCAACTATTATGTGGTATGTCCCCCCCTACAAATGTTAAATCATAAATAAAATATGGGAAATGCTCAAAACTCAGTTTCCAAACTATTGTCTGTTTTTAATATAACTTATTGGTTATAGCAAAAACTTAGACTATAACCTATAAACATATGTATATAATACATACAGGTTATATATTACCCAGTACAAACAGGTATTTACATGTATATATTTCTACACACACATATATGACCACACATACATACACACCTTTCAACCACCAGTTTACAAAATTTCTAAAAATGTTAACAGTTAGCTCTTACAAGCCAGAATGAGCCTGCCCAAGTGCACCACTAAATCACCCCCTTTGCTTCTGGTGAGTTGCTGCTAGGGCTCAGCATTTCCTGGGTGGCTACACTTGCTAGAGATCAGAAATCCCTTTCTAAGAGCAGCCCCCCTTCCCAGCATGCCAGACATCTTAAAAGTTGGTGAGCAAACTACCCTCTAAAGATAGCGATGCTTTTTTTCCTCATAGCACAGGTTTAAGGAAAGGCATTTTGGCCCTGTCTCAGGAAACCTAATGACAAGGCAAGTGAGAAAGTCAGATATGAGAAAGCAACTTCAGCAGCCCAAATTTTCTGGTTTCTTCCTGTGTATCAGGCAAGGTCATTTTTGTCCTTTAAATATTGTTTTGTTTCAGTTAGGCCTTATGAGATTTGCATTTATCTACCTAGAAAATTATGAGAAAAGCAATAAACTCTATAAATTAACCCATCAAATATGTTATACTCTGTGTGTATAGCATAAATTCAGCCCTGTTCAAAATTTGTTCTAATATCTGAGGTCAAGCCCTATGAAAACCCATTTTTGCAGCCATTTTCTTGATTCTGATATAAATGTTAATACTTTATGGCGTCTCTCAACCCTTCCCTAACCTCTTATATCAACCTCTAGGCCACTTTAGAATCAGATTTCAGATTTTCTTTCTTTTTTAAATCAATGAAGCCACAGTGCTGGTGAGTTAAAAGGGAAATAGGCTAACCTTTAACTTTCATCCAGTTATCTCAGGCAAAGGACAATTAGTTGGTATGGTTTCTTAAGATTTCTTATGGGCTTTAGAGTTTTAAAATCCTCAAATTCTCCCACAAATCCTCATTCCAGTAACCAGGATACCAAATATCCCTTAATGTCAAACAATTTACGTAAGAAATCTGCCAAAATTGGGAATTCACTTGGCATTGTAGCTCATCTTTGATATTTAACAATCATAGACAGAGCTACAAGGAAGAGTCTTTTAACTATGATACAAAAATGGCTGGTATTCTAGTCCATACTTTAAAGCAAAAACTTTAAAAAGTCATTATTGCTTTTCCTTTATATTTTCCAATTCCGTTACGAGCAAGCATCATTCAAACCCTTTGGACCGGCATTTCTTGTCCTTTTGATTAGTCTAAAAATGTTCTCAACCGCAGCTGATTAATTGTTTTACTGTTGCTATTAAAGCATGCTACATGAATGGCACAAAATACGAATACGAACCTTATAATCCTTTACTCCGTTTCATCCAATAACCAATCTTTAATAATAATCCACATTTTCTCAGGATGTTTTCCCTGAAATCCATTCAAGGATACCAGTTTCTGTAATGGCTAAGTCTCTTTGGTTGACGGCAAAAGAACTTAATCTAATCCTAAAAGGAAAACAAGGTACTAATAGGATACAACTTGGAAAGAATATGAAACACGTCAGCTCTAGTGAGCAGAGCAGCAGGAACACAGTATCCTTAAGTTGTGGCCAAAGGATGACTCATTTACAACTTCCTCCTGTGTCCAAGGAGAGTTTCTGATTGGATTAAAGCAAACCAGGTACAACGGGCCACACAAAACCTCACTGAATGACGTCAGAGCATCCCAGGGAAAAAGTATATGTGTATTTCTGTGTACATGTTTACAATTTGTATTGTAGACAAAAATAAATATATGATATGTAGGTATTTTCCTAATTTTAACTTTATAAATTTTTGGCATTTATAACCATGTAATCATAATTATGAAAATTACACCATCAATTAGTAAATTATATCTTTCTGTGAGTGTGAAAATCTACCTCATTCTTTTCAAAGTGTGTAACCTACTGAGTTTTCTATAATTTAATTGATTAGTTTACTAATGCTAGACATTTAAGCTGCTCCAAATTTCTTGCAATTTTATAATAAAAGTGCTTATGCATCTGTATCTCTGCACTTGTGCTTTTCAAGAAGATAAATTCCTAGATGTAGAATCACAGCAAAGTGATTACATTTAAAATGTTGACAGGTAACACAGTAGCTTCTAAAATGGCTTTTAACCAATTTATCCTCCTAATGTACAAAAATATATTTCTCACATCTGCAACAGTACTTGAGATTATCCATAAAATTTGTGATTTATGTTGGTGGCAAGGGCTTTTTAAAATTTCAATTTATCTGATCACTATTGCAGTTAGGAACTTCCTCTATTTTATTCGACAATTTCGTGTTCTGTAACTGTGAGTTGCTTGTTGGTGTGCTTTTCAGATTGTATCTTATGCTTGCTGCTTTTCAACAGCACTTTTTAGAAGGGCTATATCCTTCAAGGGCTACATCCTTTAAACATGTAAATGCTTAAAATATCTCCCAGCCCATCATGCGCCTTTTAATCTTGCACAGTGCCTCATGCCATGCAAAAGGTCTAAATCCTTTACATGCTCCTTCCCGTCACTCTCTCCTCATGGCTTCCACCAAGTCTTCTTGAACTCAAAGGGATACAAATATTCTATATTCTCTTTTTAGAATTTTGTGTTTCCTATTACGTCTTTAATCCACATTCAGGGAACTTCTCTGTAAGGAGTAAAATGTAGCTCTAATTTTACTTCCAGTTGGATAATTAACTGTCAAACACCACTTAAGTAATCCATCTCCCCCACTGATATATCAATAATACCACTTTTGTGGAGCACCTGGCTGACTCAGTCAAAGGAACATGCGACTCTTGATCTTAGGGTTGTGAGTTCAAGCCCCACATTGGATGTAGAGATTACTTAAAAATAAATAGATCCTGGGGCGTCTGGGTGGCTCAGTGGGTTGAAGCCTCTGCCTTCAGCTTCGGCCATGATCTCAGGGTCCTGGGATTGAGCCCCACGTCAGGCTCTCTGTTCAGTGGGGAGCCTGCTTCCCCCTCTCTCTCTGCCTGCCTCTCTGCCTACTTGTGATCTCTCTCCTCTCTGTCATATAAAGAAATTAAAAAAATCTTTAAAAAACAAATAATAAAATAGAACCTTAAAAAAATACTACTTTTGCAATACACTGAATTCATGGGCATATGATCTTTTCCTAAAATTTCCTATGATGCTTGCCTACTTACCACTCCACATGATTTTCAGAACAAAACTGTCAATGTAAAAATATCCTACACTTATCATGACTGGAATTAAGCGAATGTAGACATTGTTACAGGATTGAAACTTCTATCTAGAAACATGTAGATCTCCATTTATTCAGAATCTCTGTTCTCCTTCAACAGAGACTAATAATTTCTTTCCTATATAGAACCGCAAGTAATCTATCATTTCATTTTGGGGGCGTTGATATCAGATCTGAATTAGCCTCGTGAAAAAAATTCCAAATACTTCCAAGTATTATATTTTAAATATTTTTTTCTATACTCTACAACAGTTTGATTAGTGGTTCCTTGAAAGCTTAGAATTAATCTCTAAACCCAGGTGTCTTAAAATAGGGTTAGACTACTCAAGTTCTCTATTGTTTCAGTTTTAAATATTAAGGAATTTTTCTCTTTTTTTGCCTTGATTTTTTTTAGTCTTATATTCCTCCCAGTAAATTCTAACTCTTTTGTTTCAGTCTTATCCCGAGCTTTAGACACTTCCTAAAACATATTCTATGTACCAGTTCACACTAAATTTCTGCACCAACAAAGGCATACAGCCTTGGAGTCATGAGAAAGCCACTGTTATTCTGATGTCAAACTTTAAAAATACTACACATGCTAATCCTCATTATCCACTGTTAAGATGTATTTTCAGTTCCAAAATTATTATAATCTCCCAGTACTGATATACTGCTTTCCAGAGTTCTCTCTTTAAAAATAATTTTTAGGGGCGCCTAGGTGGCTCAGTGGGTTAAAGCCTCTGCCTTCGGCTTGGGTCATGGTCTCGGGGTCCTGGGATCAAGCCCCCATCAGCCTCTCTGCTTGACGGGGAGCCTGCTTCCCCCTTTCTCTCTGCCTGCTTGTCATCTCTCTCTCTCTGTCAGATAAATAAATTAAAAGATCTTTAAAAAAATAAAAAACAAAATAAAAATAATTTTTAAACAAACTCTGAATGATACTGACTTAAGATTTACCAAGCACTTAGTCTGGGTCAGGCACTATGCTAAGCACTTTTATGCATGAAATAGTTTAAATTTCCTAACCAGGGTTTTAAGAGAGTAGTTTAATTACATTTACATGTTTAAAAGACCACCGTGGCAGTTGTGTGAAGAATGAACATGAAGGGAATAAAAGAGGATTTAAGAGCGGTTTTTATACTGGAATAGTCCAGGTGAAATGGCTGTGTTTGGGAGTAGGACAATGAGAATTGAAAGAAGTGGCCGAATTCCAAAAATATCTAGCAGATATAGCCATGGGGCTTGGCGACATACAGGGTGAGGAAGAGCTGGATGCCTGAGATGACTCTGCAGCGTGAACTTTCTGATGATGACGAAGGTGTGCACTTTGTTTGAAGACTTTTCCACAATCTTTACATTCATAACATCTTTCTTCGGTATGAATTCTTCTATGTAGATTAAGGTGTCCAGTCTGGCTAAAGGTTTTCCCACACTCCTGACATTCATATGGTTTTTCTCCAGAATGAGTTCTCTGATGAACAATAAGGGATTGACGATGGCTAAAGGCTTTACCACACACACTACATTCAAAAGGTTTCTCCCCAGTATGACATCTTTGATGACAAATAAGGGATGATTTTGTTCTAAATGCCTTCTCACATTCAACACATTCATAGGGTCTTTGGCCGGTATGGAGTCTCCAATGCTGAGAACGGGATGAGCTATCGCTAAAAGCCTTTCCACATTCGCTACATTTATAGGGTTTCTCTCCAGTATGAATTCTCTGATGTTGAATAAGGCGGGTAGTCTGGCTGAAGGCTTTACCACATTCGTTACACTCATAAGGTTTCTCTCCTGTATGAATTTTATGATGTTGTGCAAGGTGTGCCCTCTGGTTGAAAGCTTTACCACACTCCTTACATTCATAAGGTTTCTCTCCAGTATGAATTCTCTGATGAGTAGCCAGCTGTGAACTGATGCTAAAAGCTTTTCCACATTCTTTACATTCATAAGGTTTTTCGCCAGTATGAATTCTCAAATGACTAGCAAGGTGTATACTCTGTCTAAAGGCTTTCCCACATTCCTTGCATTCGTAAGGTTTCTCTCCAGAATGAACTCTTTGATGTTGTGTGAGTGAAGCATGATGGCTAAAGGCCTTCCCACAGACAATACACTCATAAGGTTTCTCTCCTGTGTGAATTCTCTGATGGACGGTAAGGGATGAGCCATAACTGAAGGTTTTCCCACACACTTTACATTTATATGGTTTCTCTCCAGTATGAATTCTCCTATGCTGAATAAGGCCTATGTGATCACTGAAAGCTTTCCCACAATCGATGCAATCAAAAGGTTTCTCTCCAGTATGATAATACCTCCAGTGACGAATAAGGGATGTGTTCTGCCTGAAGGCTTTCTCACATTCAATACATTCATAGGGCCTTTTGTCTGTGTGACATCTCTGATGTCGGGCAAAGGACGAGCCATCACTGAAGGCTCTCCCACATTCCTTACATTCATAGGGCTTCTCCCCAGTATGAATTCTCTGGTGCTGAGCAAGATGTGCAGGTTGGCTGAAGGCTTTTCTACATTCCATACACTTATATGGTTTTTCTCCAGTATGAATTCTTTGATGTTGAATAAGGTGCACTTGTTGGCTGAAAGCTTTCCCACATTCCTTACATTCAAAGAGTCTCTCGCCCGTATGTATTCTGTGATGTTGAACAAGGTGCTGACTTTGGATGAAAGCTTTCCCACATTCTTTACATTCATATGGTTTTTCACCAGTATGAATTCTCTGATGAACAGTAAGGGAGGAGCTGTGGGTAAAGGTTTTCTCACATTCATGACATTTAAAATGTTTCTTTCCTGCATAGACTTTCTTGTGTTTTACTACCATGGAATTTTGGGAAAGGCTTTTTTTATCTGACTTGTGATTATGAACATTTTGTTCTATATTGTCTAGATGGACAGATTTCCCAGATTTGTTATAATTGTGATCTATTTCCTTAGTAAGAGTTTTCTTATGAGTGGTTACTTCTTGCCTGATAAATGTCTCTTGACTTACCAACTGCCTCTCAAAAAGATCTTCACATTTCCAATTTTCTCTGTAAGTGGAACACTCAAGTCCATAGTCTGTAATCCTCTCCATTAACACATCTTCATACATGAACTGCTTCAGAAATAATTCTTGTGTCTCATATATAGATCCCAAATCTGAAAGATAACAAAAATGTAAGTGCTTCCTTTATCATGGGATATAACAAAGGAAATCTTTAATGTGGACAAGGTGATTCAAAAATAGTGCATCGCACAAAATCTATTATGTACCAGCATATCAACTGAAAAATATTCAAGTGGATTTCAGAGCTCAGGGTAACATGGAAAAGGTGATTAAATGTAGGATAATGTAGGAAATGTAGGAAAGAGAATTAAATGTAGGATAATGAGGTCCTAGAGAAGAAGGCTACAATAAGAATATTTTCTTTTATCCTATATTAACATATTAAATTAATTTATATAAAATTAAATAAATATAAATTATAATTTATATTTTAAATTATAAATTAAAAACATTAAATATCATTTCCTTTATTCTTTTTTTTTTTAAGATTTTTTATTTATTTATTAGAGAGAGAGACTGAGAATGAGAGAAGGTCAGAGGGAGAAGCAGACTTCCTGCAGAGCCGGGAGTCTGATATGGGACTCGATCCCGGGACTCCGGGATCATGACCGGAGCCGAAGGCAGTCGCTTAACCAACTGAGCCACCCAGGCGCCCTTTTTCCTTTATTCTTTACCACTTCTAGTTGAACATGCATATACAGGTAGGTTAATGTTGTTTAAATATTAATATCATCATATAACTACTGCTGATCAAAAACCTCTACAGATTCCCAGCAACCACAAATATCTTATGCTTCATGACTTCCCTTGGGGTTTAGGTAAAACCCTAGACTAATCTTTCCATAACCAGAAAATAGTATTTGTATGTACCATTGCTACATGTTCAATACAATGAACTTTTCAGTTCTCAGAGATCCCTGAACTTCAGGCTGCATATCTAACGCATTTTTCCATTCATGTGCTCATTTTCACGAGCCTGTGAAGAGTGTCACTTCCCAGGCCACATCTTTTTTTTTTTTTTAGATTTTATTTATTTATTTGACAGAGAGAGATCACAAGTAAGCAGAGAGGCCGGCAGAGAGAGAGGGGGAAGCAGGCTCCCTCCTGAGCAGAGACCCTGATGCGGGGCTCCATCCCAGGACCCTGAGATCATGACCCGAGCTGAAGGCTTTACCCAGTGAGCCACCCAGGCGCCCCGCCCCCCCCGCCCCGGCCACATCTTAATGGGGTTTTGCCACAAGTCTTTTTGAATAAACTACTTTCATAATGATTTATGTAGGTATGTATTACTATTATGAAATTCTTTTTACTGCCACTTAAAATACCTTTCTTGCCTTGTGAGATAGAACATAAGCTTCAGGGAAGGAATAATATGCTTTAAACACTACTAAGTCACTTAACATATATCACAGAAAGTCAGACATATATAAGTTCTTAGTAAAAACATAAAAAAATCTGTATTGAATAGATGATACCAAAAGAATACTTCAGGGAAAAGGTTGGTATCAAGAAAGGGCAAAAGAGGGGCGCCTGGGTGGATCAGTCATTAGGTGTCTGCCTTTGGCTGAGGTCATGATCCCAGGGTACTGGGATCGAGCCCCACATCGGGGCCCCTGCTCCGTGGGAAGCCTGCTTCCCCCTCTCCCTCTCCCTCTGCTTGTGTTCTCTCTTATGCTGTGTCTCTCTCTGCCAAATAAATAAAAATTAAAAAAAAAAAAAAAAAGGAAAAAAAGGGCGACAGAGAAAGTGCTTTCCTTTCCCATCTTATCCATAGTAAATTACTGACTAATCCACTGCTCCCTAAAGCAGTTTTCTACTATGTGTCAAGCATTATGGACACTAATGTAATAAAAGACCAGTTGTTCTTGAGGAATATAGAAAGTGATTAGAAAGGCAAGATCAACAAAGAAAGTAACTGAGAAGAAAACATGAAATTATCAAGTGAGAGCCCATGTAGTAAAAAGTAAAACTAGTATTAAAGTTCAGAGTTGGAAGAGATCAAATCTACTAAAGCAGTTAAGAAGGTCCCTGAAGTGTTAACAAGCTTCCTACCCCTTCCTACTTCCTTCTTTCCCTCCTAACACTCAGGCTTCAGTAAGTCTAGAATTGAGGCCATGAGAGTTCAATGAACCAATCACTTGTGGTTTTTCTTCTTTTTTTTTTTTTAATCTTTTTTTTTAAATTTATTTATTTGACAGAGTAAGACACAGTGAGAGCAGGAACACAAGCAGGAGGAGTGGGAGAGGGAGAAGCGGCTTCCCCCCAAGCAGGGAGCCCGATGCGGGGCTTGATCCCTGGACCCTGGGATCATGACCTGAACCGAAGGCAGACGCTTAACGACTGAGCCACCCAGGCACACCACTTGTGGTTTTTCTTACACAGATGACTGAGGGGAGAAATACTGGACAGAAAAAACAGAAAGCTGGATACATCGTGGATGCCGCCCGTAAAGGTAGTCTTCACACCACAACCTCCCACGGGATACAGGATTATCCCTTATCTTTTTGGCCCTTCTCAACATAGATGCTGAGATATTGTACTCACTTAATAAGAGCTGCATCTATATTGTGACTCAATATCCCACCAAATTTATAGGCTTCAGCTCCCTTCCTTCTATCTGCCTATTCTTCACAAGGCCAATTATTACTTATCAGTAAAGTTCCTCTACTTCCCTATTTAAGGGAAGTGGTAAATTCCTACACAACCAAAGTATAAAGCATGTCTAAGTAGGGCTAATTTCCCTTCCGATATTTGTCTATTTGGAGGACCCTGGAAATCTAGGATCCAAATCATCTCACAATGTAAAGATCAAATACTGTTATGGAAGGGAAAGGAGAATTTCATAAAGGCGCATTATCATATATGATCTCAACATTCCCTAGTCTTTCAAACATTCAGTTCAGTGGGGGAGGCAAAAAATAAGCATGTAAACCACAAGCAGAGTAATTATAAGCTTTCCTAAGTATTACAGAGAAAATAAACAGTTGCTTGATAGAAAGTAACTGGGTTGGAATAAGGAATGTTCATTACAGAGGGTGATTAGGGAAGGTCTCTGAAGAGATGATTTTTGAGCTCTGGCCTCAGTCTGTGGGAATTCACAGTGCCTGGCTAGGTAAGATTTAATAAACACATGCCTCCCTGGATGAAACCAGTTGAGAAAAGCAAAGGTGTATCCAGAAAACTGGGCCCCCTTTAGTGTTTCTGAGCTGAAAACAGCCAGATCCTCTTTGCAGCTCAATGCACTCATCCAGGGAGTAAATGCCGGACCGAGGAGAAACATTTATCTTTGGTGGTCACATACCCCATGTGCTCTGTCTATATGCCCATCACGAGCACAGCTTGTTCTATTCACATGATACTCCTTCTACCACTGTCCTGATTATTACAGCCTCTCATTCTTGTTTTTCTTATTCTTGTGTTGTATTAATAACATTCGCAATAAAGGGGGAGGGAGTGTTTGGCTTGGGACCTTTCACCACTAGAGCATCTGGTCCCCAGGACCTCTCTTTTCTCCTATTAAGGTGTCTGGAATAATCTTTTCATTTGCCTTCTCAGGGTTTGCTGGCCAAACCCAACAAGAGTCAAGCAAGGACAGCCAAGAGAAGGGCATTGTGGGCAGAGAAAAAAGAAGTACAAAAGCCTGAAACAGTAAAGAGCTTGGTGAGTGCAGAAAAGGTGATCAACAGGTTAAGTGCAGTGCTTCTCAACTGTACTGTCAGGCACATGTCAACATCTGTAAGGCAAATAGAGACAAAAGAATGATACTGTCTATGATTCAGAAGAACCAAACTCGGAACTCAGACTGCCTCCTGGCCTCTCAAGGCTTAGAGATTCCGTATCTTGGCATACGAAATACCTTTATTTATTTATTTTTTAAGATTTTATTTATTTATCCGACAGAGAGAGATCACAAGTAGGCAGAGAGGCCAGCGTGGGGGAGAGGCAAGCTGCCTACTGAGCAGAGAGCCCGATGCGGGGCTCGATCCTAGGACTCTGAGATCATGACCTGAGCCGAAGGCAGAGGCTTTAACCCACTGAGCCACCCAGGCGCCCCTCTTGGCATACCTTTAACATACCTGAATACCTGGGTACCTCACATAATTTAGAAAACTCTGTCCTAAAGTACAGTGAAAAAACTAAAAAATCATAGAGGATAAGGTAAGAGAAGTAGGAAGGAGCTAGTTACACAGGGGTTGGTATGGTCTGGGTCTTTCCTATTTGCAACAGGAAAGCAAAGAAAGATTTAAAGCAGTAGGAAAGATTATGATTCTCAGGTAGCACCTAATTTAGGAGTTAAGATTTAAGAAACAGAGAAGCTTATATAAGTCTAAATGGCCAAAGGAGAGAGGGGATGGGAAAGGGCTGGAGAGAGATTTTTGCAACTTGAGTCAGCTATTAGAGAGAAGAGATATCTAGACATTTGGGGAGCCTATGCTAAGTAGTAAAGTTTCCATTTTCTCCTCAGGCTTAGAAGGCTTGAGTAGAGTTTCTAACTAGCATAAGAAAGGAGAAAGTATCACCTTTGAAAATAGCTAAGCCATTATTTTGAAAGGATTCCCCTATCTGGTTCTCCCATACTCACCTGGGAATGGGCTCCTTGTCATCTCTGTCTTCGTCTCCCAAGGCTCTTTTCCTTGCTCCAATAAGGAGATCACATATGGCTTAGAGATGCAAAGACCTGCATCCCCAAAAAAACACAAAACAAAACAAAAAACAAAACATGAAAATTGCCCATAGTTTGGGTATTTCAGAACTATAAGTCAGTTTCTCCATACTAATGAAACGACATAACATGAATGATTAGATCAAAGCGTAAAATACATTTTAGAGACGATTACATAAAGCTTCTGGCATAGTCTAGTGGGACTGCCAACAGTCAACTCTATAATTCTAAGGAACTCGGGGCAGAAATTCTGCCCAGCATTTTCACGGGATCATCGGACAGCCAATAAGTGATGTATTGTAAAGAGCCCCTAGAGACAGAGTTTGGAGTCTGAGTCACGCTAACTGCCTGGAATACGACTCAGCCATCAGGAAGGATGAATCCCCTCCATTTGCACCAACATGGAGGGAACTGGAGGGGATTATGCTGAGTGAAATAAGTCAAGCAGAGAAAGACAATTATTATATGTAGAACTCATATGTGGAACATAAGGAATAGTGTGGAGGACATTAGGAGAAAGAAGGGAAAAATAAAGGGGGAAAACCAGAGGGGGAGACAAACCATGAGAGACTATAGACTACGGGAAACAAACTGTGGGTTCAGAGGAGAGGGGCTGGAGGATAGGTGAGCCCAGTGATGGGTATTAAGGAGGGCACACATTGCATGGAGCACTGGGTCTTTTATGCAAACAGTGAATCATGGAACACTACATCAAACAGTAATGATAGACTGTATGGTAACTAACATCACATAATTAAAGCAAAAACAAAAACAAAACTCTCCAGAGGAATATAACAGAATCTACAGCCTCTACAATGTATTATTTATAGTGTCTGAGATAAAATCCAAAATTATAACACCTAAGTAAAAAAAGGAAAAAGTGAATCATACTCAGAAAAATAAGCAATGAATGAAGAGCTAACCAGTGATAACACAGATGTTGGAATCAGTAGACCGGGATTTAAAAACCGCTATTATGGGCGCCTGGGTGGCTCAGTTGGTTAAGCGACTGCCTTCGGCTCAGGTCATGATCCCGGAGTCCCGGGATCGAGTCCCATATCAGACTCCTGGTTCTGCGGTAAGTCTGCTTCTCCCTCTGACCTCCTCCCCTCTCATTCTCAATCTCTCTCTCTCTCTCTAATAAATAACTAAAATCTTAAAAAAAAAAAAAACCACTATTATATCCATACTCAAAAACGTAAAGGAAAAGATGTTTAGAATTTTCCAGTAGAGAAATAGAAATTATAAAAAAAGAACCAAGTGGAAACTTTAGAATTGAAAAATATAGGATCTGAAATTTAAAAATTCACTACATTTGGGGTGCCTCAGTGGTGCAGTTGGTTAAGCATCCAACTCTTGGTTTTGGCTAAGGTCCTGATTTGTGTCATGGATCAAGCCCTACATCGGGCTCTGTGCTCAGTGCAGAGTCTGCTTAAGATTCTCTCTCCCTTTCCCCTCCCACTTGTGCTCGATCTCTCTCTCAAATAAATAAATAAATAAATAAATAAATATTTTAAAAAGATTTTATTTATTTATTTATTAGGAAAGAGAGAGAGTGAGAGAGAGAAGGTCAGAGTGAGAAGCGGACTCCCCATGGAGCTGGGAGCCCGATGTGGGACTCGATCCCGGGACTCCGGGATCATGACCCGAGCCAAAGGCAGTCGCTCAACCAACTGCGCCACCCAGGGGCCCGATTTTTTTTTTTTTTTTTAAAGAATTCACTACATTGACTTAACAAGACATTGAAGAAGACACAAACAGTAAGTAAATCTGAAGTTAGGTCAATAGAAATTACCTAATCTGACATACAAAGAAAAACATTTTAGATAATGAACAGATCTTCAGCTACCTAGAGCATAATATGAAAGGTTCTAATATACTTGTAATTGAAATACCAGGACAGACAGGAGAAAAAATTATTTGAAGAATTAACTCCAAAAATTATTTAAATTTGATGAAAGACATATATGTAGTTTCAAGAAGCTAGGTGAACCACAAGCAGGATAAAAGGGGCTTCTCAGAGAAGCACTGTACATGCATTGTTCATTAATTCATCAAACACATCTTTTCGGGGCACCTGGGTGGCTCAGATGGTCGTGCATCTTCCTTCAGCTCAGGTCATGATCTCCAGGTCCCAGGATCGAGTCCCTGAGTCGGGCTCCCAGCTCAGTGGGGAGTCTGTTTCTCCCTCTCTCTCTGCCCCTGCACCCTATTCATGCTCTATCGCTCTCTGTCTCTCTCAAAATCTTTTTAAAAAAAGTTTTAATAATAAATAAAAATGTACAAAGTACCTAATGTAATTCTAAATTATGCCGAGGGGAAAATATCCTTACCCAGTGATACTAGGTTCTGATAGTTCTCCAACATAATATTCTTATACAAATTCCTCTGCGCAGGGTTCAGCCATTCCCATTCCTCCTGGGAAAAGTCTATTGCCACATCCTTGAATGTAACCAAGTCCTGAAATGACACAAACACACTACTGATCAACCAGTGCTCATTTTCATGCATAACTCCAAGTTGAAGCTTTAAATTGTTTTTACTTTATATGAGAAATAGCCCTTGGAGGAGAAAAAAAAATAAACCATTATAATATGAAGCTCCAACCTGAAACAGTAGTTACTGAAGTATTAAACTGCATTGTAGGCAAGGATGCTAACCTATTTGTCAGCATGTGGAAATATAGACAGGTGGCCA